>JASJET010000107.1:1567500-1915000 GCA_034092305.1 Diaprepes abbreviatus
CGTAGTTGCCATCTTTATCCATTTAATTATCTTACAATTTCATTAAAACCGTAATGCACCGTGTTATCGAAAGGTGTGTATGTCCGGAGAGTGTTTGAATCTGCTACATTAATATTCATCGAAGAGAATCGGGGATCCAAGGGTAGTTCTTGCACAAACACATGCAACCTACCCATTAATTAGTTGCCGTCAGGACCCCCACCGCAGGGGACATCCTGCTGAGCCTCCCCGCTGACTGCCTGACTTTTGCTCGACATGCAGGAAAACGATGGCTGTTTGTCTCGCCAAGATGTCGTGTTAAATTTCTTCCTTCTTAATAAAATATGTTAAAAGAGTTATAAATAAAATAAGAAAAATAAATACTATATTATGTAATTATAAGGTATCAAGCATCTTAATTATGACATGAAATTTCTTATACCTTATTTGAATTTATTTATAATAAAATTTAGATTTTATAACAATTCTGTAATGTTATATTGCTAAAAAATTAAAACCAAAAAAAAAATTACCCTTAGCTCAATAAGTCACAAAGTAACTAATACAGTTTATAAAACAAGTTGGAAAACTATTATAATATATTAGAGAAGAGTATGAATCGGTGTACAGAAAGCTTAATAAATTTTTAGATATATTTTTCTTCAATATAATGATTACGTAGCTTTTAAAAAGATTTTTTTGCTAGTGAAACGATAAATCTGATACCGAACAAAATACGTATTTATTAGTCAATTTTTTTGTTATAAAAAAGTACAATAATCAAAAATGCTTTGAGATACGTACAGGGAATTTTGAAATAGAAATCAAATAAGCCTTAATTTTTTATGTTATCTTATTGTCGCAGCATTAAGCAGTGTGCACTAGCTTCGAAAAGTTCCTAAATATGTTTTAAATAAATTTCTACGATATGTAAAAATACGAGAAAATATGTTTATTTAACTTTAGCCTCGACAAGGTACATTGCACTTAACCTTTATTTTGGTCGCGAATAATCTTAATAAATAGACTTTGAGATACAATTTTTATAAAAGAAATTGAACCGACTTCTATAAAAGCATTAAAGAGTGAAAAATAACGAATAAATTTTTATATGAAATTGAAATTTTTAAAGTAGGTGCCAAACTAATATCTGAGAAAATGTGATTTGCTTTCTATATATCTGGTGTTAATATTTGCTCCATTTAGAAATAATTTGGCAACGACTTCAAAAATTTCAATTTCATATAAAATTTGTATTGTTATTTTTCGCTTTTTAGCGCTTCTCTAGAAGTCGACTCAATTTTTTTATAAAAGTTTTATTTTTCGATTTTTTATTTGGAATTTATGATATTCATATTAAGATACCTCGCAATGATTTCAAGGTCAGAAAAAGTACCCATTTTATTCAAAGTTGTACACAGCCCTAAAATAAACAACTAAAAGACCTTTGATTTTGACAAATCTCGAAATACCAATTTTGAACGAACCTATCAAACATATATTTAGTCTACCATGGTAAATATACTATTTTGAATTTTAAATGAACTTCAGATTAATAATATGGGCCCTTAAAACCTTTCAATACCGATATTTAAAGAATTCGAGACGTATATGTTCGACATATTTTATCCTGCATGTTATTGTATATGCCTTAAGAAGCCTCCAATATCAATTTTGGACAAAATCGGAAAAATGTAAAATTTTTAGTCCTCCATATTTTCACATTAAGCTAAAAAAATTAACTTCAGATTCGTAACCTAAGACCCCGAAAACATCCTAATACCAAATTTGGACAAATATGAATAACGTAAAATGTTGAACCCACAATATAGGATCTTAATCTAATCTGAATCCACGAAAATCCTCTAATACCAATTTTGGACAAAATCCGAAAATGTAACATTTTTAGACCGTCATATTGAATCTTAAAATTTTCTTAAAATTTAAATAATTTTAAATCAGCTATTTACATCCTCAAAAACGACTCAATACTAATTTTGAATAAAATCAAAAATATAAAATTTTTTGTTCGCCGTATTGGATTAGTCATATGAAATATTTTAAAATTAATTTTAAATTCGTAACTTATACTCTGAAGAACGTCCTTATACCCCTTAATTTTGGAGAAAATCGAAAGAAATAAAATTTTTAGGACGCCATATTAAATCCGCCATATTGAATTTTTCAAAAATTATTTCAGATTTGTTATGTGCGACACCATAAACTCCCTTATATGAATTTTGGAGCAAATCGGACAAAATTAATTTTTTTGTGCGCCATATTGGATCCTTCATATTCAATTTTTTGTAAATAATTTCAGATTCGTTATGTGCGATCCCGAAAACTCCGCCATGCCAATTTTGGAGAAAATCGGATAAAATTAATTTTTTAGTAGGCCATATTGAATTTTACTGCACTACACGTTCCGGAGTAATCTACGTATATACATAAAAAAATACATAGCGGTGGAATTGAGAAACTCCTTCTTTTATAAATCGGTAAAAAAACATCAGACCTTGGAATATGGAGGAGGATCTTTCATTTATTCCCTTGTTCTTGAGCCTTACCTTAACCTTGAATATTTAAATTTATTTTAATACGCTTTGGTTCCTGCTTTTTTTGCCTTTGGTTCTAAAGCACTATTTACGACATTGTAATGAGAGTTATTCGTCGGTAAATAGCACGAATGGCGTATACGGAAATTTTGGTGCTAAATTTACCCCCTAATTGTAATATTCTACGACATAAAAAAGAATCTTGTGCCATCAGATTTGATCATATGTTTGGATCAAAATAACATAAACGTGATAGTGTTGTATCAATATCAACGATGAAGACTTTAGCTACTAGCAATACAAATGTACCAGTATCAGCTGATCGATGACCTTAACAGCATAGGTGCATTTCATCTCAGCCAATGTCATGCGACCTCGAACTTGTTCAAAGTAAATCTAAACATAAAGTTGCCAATCTTTTTTGCTCATCTAAAATAGAAAGTTTTAAATTTGATAGGTAAGGTACTACGTATGCATCATGCTTTAAAAATAAGTAAGGTATTTTTTTTAATACAGTTAACCAAATTATTACAGTAGAGATTGGTAAAAATAGAGTGAATTAATCTCTCGTGGAAGTAATGAAAATGCAATCCACCGAATTTCAGGAAAAATATCCAGATATGTTAAAAATTTTATATAAAATTAGCGCCTAATAAAATACAGGTATAATTGGTTCTTCATATCATATTTCGATATTTTGTCAAAATAGAAGAGCCATCATCAACGTAATTAATCAAGATGAAATTTGCTTTACCTATTTAATTTTATCCGTATTATTTCCTGCAACAACGATGTCCTCATAGCTTTGATTGTATCGAAATAAAAATAATGAATTAAAATACGAGGTTGTTGATCTGCAGAGGTGTGCTCAAATACGGTAAAAATGTATAAAAATTTTCTACTTATTAAAAAATTATGGTGAACACGCTTGTGACATGACCTATTCAAAAAGTATTATTGTTTTTCTCTAACTCAGCTTGGAGTTAAATTATTTGGTTAGAAAATAAATTAGATTTCTATCACGGCTGTCTTATAGATTTTGGTTTATCAACAGTTGTGCCATCACATCAAAGTCCTCATTTGTAGAATGACTGAAAAAATAGATAAATTCACATAGAGAAATTTGAAAATATTAAGAAGCCAATTCCTTTTGTTGTGTATACGGACTTTGAATCGATTTTAAAGCCTAAAGAAACGATCAGACCAAATCCTCCTGATATCTACACCATGAGAAGCATCAAACGTAATCATAATTTGCACATATTTAAACTATTTCGGGAAAGTAGTGACGCCATTTTCATAATATTAAGTCGATGAAACCTCTAACGCTTGGCGATAAAAGACAATTAAAATACTTAATAATGGGATAAATGTGAAATCCTTTTAAAGTAAGTGGCGTTTAGATTGGAAATTACTGCCAAATAAGAGGTAACAAAAGATTTGGTGCTGTCCATTCAGTATCCGAAAGCATTAACAGCATTAGGATATAGCCTCACATCAGATGAGAGAATAGAAACTTTTTCAGTACTTGAAACAGCTATATGCCAGATGGACAATATTAAATCGAACACTGTTAATGATCAATACTTGACAACGTATAAACGTAGAACACAACTGATGCTAATAATTTCAACAAAAACAATACCAATTATGACTCATCCTATTTACTTCCATGCTTTGCCGTATGCAATGAAGTTTATCCGAGGTACGATTATTGTTAGGAGGCGAGATAGGATATAAATCGGTTAAGACATGCACCCACTACTCATGGGCTCCTAATGGTCAACTACGAACAGGTAATAAGTCATAAATTTGGTCTTTGTTTGCGGATAAGAGGTGCTAATAGGGGAACTGGGTAAGGCGGGCGGTGCGCTTGCCTAAGCTTCAGCGAGAAATATTGAGCGAGGAGATATTAAATAAGATGGAGAATAATAGCGAAGATGAGAAGAAAAAAGGGGAAGCTAGAAGTACACCTAAGAAAAAGAATCAGGACAGATCTCTGGCTAGAGCCGGAAATTATGTGGAAAAGATTAATGTAAGATGTAGCAACATTAATAAAATAGTTGCCGATATTACGCTTCTTATGCAAGTAACTAACAAAGAAAATAGAAATGCAATATTCAAAGAACTTAGAAAAATAAACGAACAGATCAGAGAAATTACAACTTGTACATCTGAATAAGCCAGGGATGAGTTCAGTAAAATTAAAGAACTTCTAATTGGCGAGAATAGACGAATATACATACAGTAAAGGTCGCAGGACTTAAAAAGCCGGTTGCTGTTTCCAAAACATACAAGGTGCGAATTATATCTGCCGATTCATCGTCAAAGATGACGAAAGATGAATTAAAGAAGATGATATGATAGAATTCAAAGAAGATTGTTTGTAGAAACTCAAAAACTTAAGAGAAATTAAAGGTTTCAATTTAAACATATCATCTCTGGATAAATTGAGCTCTAAGGTTACAATATTCAACATTCCGGCAGACATGAGCAAGGATGATTTGGGAACAGAGATTATTGTGCAGAACAATTTACAATAAAATATAGAGGTAGATACTAATAACACCAATTTACATATTTGACCTAAAAGATACACATTACATCCATTGAGAAGTCCAAATCAATTCCACTACTAGGAAAATTACTTTAGACTTGTATACCAAGGCCATTTCAAGGTTAATTCTATTTTTTTCAAATAAGAATCTCTATTTTGTTTTGCAGAAATGGAAAGTAGGGAAAATTCCCCATCCAACAATATAAATATATCATATGCTTTTTTAACATCTAGAGGTCGTTTGGAAGTCAATCGTATTTATCTGACAGAAAAACTTTTAAATTCCTTAGAAGCCCAGCGATTTAACGACAAGGATTTAATGACAAAAGACGTCAGTGTCCTTATGTTGAAAATGCTTAACCTTTATAATCTTGAAACTGACCTTTGACTTGAATTTCAAAAACGATTTTGTTTTTCCGTATAGAAACCCTTACTTTTTTTTTACAGAAATGGAAAGTTGTAAAAATTCCCCGTTCAACGATATAAATATGGTACGTACTTTTTTCACATCTAGAGATCATTTGAAGGTCTATCGCACTTGTTTGACAGAAAGGGGTTCCTATTCGAAAAAGAAAAGTTGAACTTGAAATGACTTTGAAATCCAAGTCCATGGTCAGCTTCAAGGTCATGAACTTTAAGCATTTGCAGCATAAAGAAACCTATATCTCTTGTCATTAAACCGCTTGGTTCCAAAAACTTATGTGTTTTTCTCTCTGGTAAGTGCGATTGACTTTCAAAAGATGTGAAATAAGCATATGACTTATTTACATCGTTGGACGGGGAATTTTCCCTAATTTACATTTTCAATAAAAAAAATAGGAGTTAATTGGTATACAAGGTTATCCTTGAAATACCAATATCAGTTTCAAGGTCAAAAACGTAATTTATATCGTTGAACGAAGAATTTTCCTACTATCCATTTCTGCAATAAAAATGAGTATTCATATATGAAAAATCAAAATTAATCTTGCAATAAAGTTGGCATACTAGTACAAAGTCAGTTTCAACGTAATAAATGTTTTGGCCCCGTAAAATAAAGAAACTCTTGTATTTTACGTTGTTTTAGAAAACGATTATTTTCCGAGATTTTTAAGTGTCAAAGTTAATGTTTAAACTTTCACACCTGAACTTTAGAGCATAAGCATTGCGTCAACTCAATATATGCTACTGAATAATTACTACCCTGATAATATTATTAAAAAATTTCTCTATAATACCAAATATAATATTCCTGAAAACATCTTTGAAATTCCTTATCAACCGTCTCTTCTGAATACTCAATCTTTAATGTTAGCTAACACTCTTTGAAATTTAACAGTACAAGTTCAGTTTTTCCATACACTAACTCACATAGAAAGTCTCATAGAAAAATTGATGAATATTTTTAAACATACAGATATCAAAATAGCTAGAAAACAATTAATAACTCTCACTTAAACTTAATCTAAAACTAAAACACCGTTACAGCCGAATGAGACGTCCCGCATCGTGCACAAAGTTCCTTGTTCCAACTGTCCATTAGTTTATATAGGCCAGACTTCCAGAAGCCTCAAAGGCAGACTCACTTTTCATCGTAGTGATATTAATAGAGGTTTACCCTCTTGTGCTCTGACTGAACACGTTTTTCATCATAATCACAACGTTAACTGGGATGGCACTGAGATTCTGAAAAGAGTTCCTGTATATCACAAAAGGCTCCTCCTTGAAATGGTCCAAAGTTGGAAAAAGGAAAATATTTAAGCGTCAGTCTCTAGATGAATAAATTTTTCTATTAATTTCTCTTATATCATGTAAAAAATATCAAACAAGTAATTTACTAATTTTGCTAAACCTCACACTTGACTATGCCACTGTTTTACAGATTCATATATTTCCTAACTACTTAGGCCACCCGCGCCACTTTTCTTGATTGAAGCATGACATTTGTGACTACAAAATGGTGAAATAGTCAAGTAGGATGTTTCGCTGTATCGTGATTTTTAAAATTTAAACAAATTCTTACAAACCTATCCTATTATGCCTTTAAATGTAATTAAAAAGTGTTAATGGTGGGTTTTTCACCCTGCTTTTCACATATTTACTTGTTTCGTATTTAAACTACTGTTTAATTAATATTGTAGAAGAAAAAAATAAATTCTCGAAAGCTTGATAGAATCAAAAAAGGGGTTTTTCCTTATCAAGGCAAATTTAGATAGACTGCATCCCCAATAACCCTCGTTCGGAATATTCTTTCTAAGTCTAAGAACCTGGTCCGACTCGATATATACCGAATATATATTTTTCAAATATACAAATATATAGACTACTCTAGTTCATTCCATTTTTGCTGACTATTTTTTATTGATCCAGGATTGCTCTTCTCCAAGAGTTTTTCAGTCTGCGACTGCCTTGAGTATTTTAGTCGAAAATATTGCAAGTCAAATCATCATTATTCCTTGAAATAACCTTAGTAAAGTTAGTCACGAAGGCATAGAGTCATCCCAGTTAAAATGCCATAACTGTGATCTTGTAAAAGATTTGATGGGAAGCATCATTCGGAAAATAAGTTCTAACATCAAATATAATTAGTTAAAAATGTTAATTTGAAATTAAAAAATGTTAAAATAAGTTTCTCAAATTTTACATCACAGTTTACAATAATGTATGTCAATTCATAAAAAAAAATCTAATAATTATCAGAAATGTTCAAAATTAAGTCACCAATTTGTACAGCTGTGCCTTTGCCTACAAAGTTATATAAAATTTCAAGTTAATATCTTAGCGTAACGGAAAAAGTGATAAGTGGCATAAATTTAATTTTTTTAATCTTATTCCAACTTATTATTTTTGCTAAATCTTCCTAATAATTATCAATACAAAACATGGGTCAATAGTTATCTTCATAATAGATTAGAACTCAAAACTATAAATCACCCAGCTGAAAAAAAAAATTCAAAACAGTGAGGTACACAGTTGAAAATTTTAACGTTAAATTAACTGAAATGAAATTATTGTTGATTTTAACTGTTTTAATTCTTCATCAGCATTTGGTTGCTGGTTGGGGAGGATATATAACTTATAAACCTGACGAGTTTAAAAAACATGGCATTAATGGTAAGAAAAAAACATAGTTTTTTATATTAACTTTCTTAAATTTCAACGGCATATTTTTGATAATTATTTTAAAATTTAAGGATAGCTTCGAGAACTTATAATCACTCGAAAATCAGCGCGATATATGCTTCAATATGCTTAATTTAACTGAAAACCTCAGATTAATCAATTTCACATACATTAATATATATTAAATCAAAAAAGCTGTAGCTTTTTAATGAGTACTTGAAATGTGAAAACACTTTATTATATGTTAAAACAACAGAGTGTACATTATTTAATTTTTTGTACTTTTATTATTTCCCAGCTTTTTATCCGTGACCTTGTTCGCATGAAATCGATAATGGATAGAACTCCTTTCTAAACAGAATCTTTTTGACTATTTTAGAATAATAGACGTTAAGCAATAACGGCTATCAAAAAAAAAATACTAATAGAGTGTTGGATAAGAGGAGTGTCAAAAAAAATTGAATAAGAACGAACGTAAAATTTAGTTTTAATATTATGACGAAAAATAGTTATTTTATATAATATAAAGAACAGAATTGTTAAGGATTTGGAAAAATTATACGAAATGGAGAAATCTAAATCTTATTATATCAAGAGACGATTTATTATTTACTACGTAATAACCGTGAATGATACAATAATTAAATTGAGTCATTCGTAATTTCCAAATTGATCACAATATCGGTAAACTAACTCGAACATTGCTCAGTCCTCCAAGCATATTGTAGTGACGACAACTGGGGGTTCAAAATTCAGTCATTGTCGTGTTTTCTAACGCAGCGTTCTGATCTGATCGGATTAAATTTTATCCACTTGAAATTTAAGTAATAAAAAGTTCTAGCTGAAGTTTTTATCGGATGTAAAATTTTAACTAATAGAAACCTCAGCCAGAACCCTTAGTTACATGGATTTCATGCGGATATAACTGTACAGGGTGAGTCAACGATTGGATGAAGTAGGTTTGTGCCTTTTCGATGAAATTAACAAAGAAACTATATTTATTGTTTGATACAGTTTATTTTTACGCAGATTTTAAAAATATTTAGGACTCTACAGGGTGAGCCAGAAAACTAGGACAGCATAAAGTTGTATTTTTTTAAATAGAACACCTTATATACGAATCGTATTTTCGATTTAGCTTATAATTTTAAATCTTTTTTATTAAGGGTTTACTATAACAAAACTTTATAGTTTCTGAGATAATTAAGTTTAAAGAAAAAAAGTCACATTTTCGAGCATCAATTCAATCCTGAATAACGTTTTCAATTTTGTGACAAATATATTCCAATTTGGAATTTAGCAAGGTCAAGGACAAGTTAACACAATTTTTCCCTAATATTTGCAATAAAAGCTACAGGGTGTTAAACACATCGGCTCAAATTTGATCAAGTTTAAATGAATAAATATCTTTTTTTTTTAATGGTACACCCTGTATATTTTCATGTTATTTAATAGAGTAATAAAAACCCTAAAAGTTTTGTGCAATATATCCTATACCTATTTATAATAGTTTTTGAGATATTTCAGTTTTTCTTATTTTCCATACTTTTTTACAGAAATAGTCTTCATTATCATAGTAGCCATGTAAAATAATAAAAAGAAACTACAGAAACAAACAGGATGTGGTTAAATATGATGAAATACATTATTCGTTATATTACAACGGCAATAGTTTAATTAAACATAATGTGAAAAAATTAACACAACAATAACGACAAGGCAAATACATATTTACTTTTATACTAAATTGAAACAAAAAAATTACCTATTAAATACTGAGATTAATTATTTCTTTTTAATAAGTGTTCGAATAAACGACCCTCTTGTGCAATGCACAAATTTAGTCTTTTTTGCAGATTTTCTCGGACCCTGGACATAATTAGTGGCGTTATTTTTCTACAGGTATCCCTAATCCTGTTTCGCATATCTTCCACTCTTGTTGGTGGATTAACATACACCTTATTTTTAATATAACCCCATAGGAAGAAATCTAATGGGGTGATGTCGCAAGACCTTGGTGGCCACTCAATGAAACCTCCACGTCCAATCCATTTTTGCGGATATCGTTGGTCCAAAAACGCACGAACTTCACGATGGTAATGCGGAGACGCACCATCGTGCTGGAACCACATACTGTCGAGCTCATCCCTATCGAGACCTTGAAGCAGTTGGGGTAGTTCTTCTTGTAGAAAGTTCAGGTAGCTATGGCCATTTAGTGGTTCATTAAAAAAGTGGGGTCCAATAATTCGATTATGATGAATACCACACCAAACATTTAATGACCAGTGGTTTTGATGTTGCACCTCTCTAATCCAAAATGGGTTTTCTGTGGCATAATAATGCATGTTGCGTCTATTTACGGCACCGTTACTTCTAAAAGTAGCTTCATCACTAAACATTACCTTGCATAATAAATTTGGATTTAATTGAATCTCCGTATTTATTGTACGACAAAAGTTTACGCGACTTTCAAAATCCTGTCCATGCAATTCTTGGTGTAATTCCATGTGATATGGATGATACCTATATTTCTTGGTAGTACGATTAGCGATGGATTGTGATGTTTCACATAATGCTGCTAACTGACGGCTACCAATATAATGATAGTAGTGTAACTAACGTGGAACTGCTACGTTTCAAGGTCACCGCTCTGGATGGGGACCATCCATCCGAAGAGACCAAAGATTTCTACAAGAAGTAAATTTTCAGGAAATTTTTCCTGAAAATTTTACAAGAAGTAAATTTTTCAGTATTTCTTGTTGAAAATGTTGAAAGAAGTGATCGTCAATGACGTCACAAGTCCAGTGGTTGTTGACCAAAAAGGCCTTATTGTTGCAAGAAGCGGCTGAAGATGAAAGGCAATGACAAAATTTACCTGAGCCAGGTGTAAAAAGGTGTGTGTGTATAGATATATGTGTGGTTTAGCTGAAGAGCGTCCGCTGAAGAAGTGTCAAAGAAGTGATCGTCAATGACGTCACAGGTCCAGTGGTTGTTGAAGTAGTTACAGGGTGTTGGAAAAGTGTGTCAATAGAAATGTGTAAATGTATGTAAATGAATGGTGATTGTATATGGGTGTGTGTTTGTGTCACCCCCTGTATATGCAAGGTAGAATGTATGAGGAGGAGTAGTCCGTCGGTGGTAATTAGTAACACCTGGGCTAGCTTATATGTGTATTATACAGATTATATCAAAAAGAAATAAATATATTTTTGTATTGATTTTGTGTGAGAAGAGCCTAGCCTAGCCTAGCCGAGCCTAGCCCAAGCTAGCCACCCTGTATACTGTATGTGTTGAACAAGAACAAATGTATGAGAGAGAGAGATGGAGATAATTTGATATTGTTACGTATATATCTATCTCACTTGTATATATTTGATATGTGAGAGAAAGAATTTTAGTTTATTTTACGTATATTTTTGTCTCTTTTTTACTCGTAAATTTATGAGAGAGGATTTTAGTTTATTTTACGTATATTTTTGTCTCTTTTTTACTTGTAAATAGTAAAAGATGTACGATTTACGTTAGTTAATAATTTAAATTTTATTCAAATCGAAAATATATATATTGTGAGGTCACGTTATAAGATAAGAAAGGTCAAATTCATGTAGATAAGCTAATAAAATTTTACATGTAAAACATTAGAATTTGAACTGTTTTTAAAATTATTCATACAATTATATACTTCAATATAGACTGTGGCAGCCGGTTTGCTGGTATCAGGCTAAAATGTCTTTTTCTCTACACTTTTATTGAAAAGATGTTACTTTTTGTAGATAATTTGATATTGATGCGTATCTATCTATCTATCTTACTCATATGTATTAAATATATGCGAAACACTCATATCTATTAAATATATGCGAGAGAGAGAGAGAGAGAGAGAGAGAGAATTTTAGTTTATTTTATGTATATTTTTGTTTCTTTTTTACTTGTAAATAGTAAAAGATGTACGATGTCAGGTTTTTTGACGATAATGGTGAATTTCAAGTAGATAAGTTAATAAAATTTTACATGTAAAACATTAGAACTTGATACTATTTTAAAATGTTATTGCTTAATAATAATATGTAATTTTTGAATAAAAATGTTAAATTTTTCACCACTTACTTCTACTAATTTTAAATGGAATTTCTTTCTTAGTTTAAAATCTATGTAAGAGATAGAAATAGAGGTTTAAATAGGTTATTGTGTATGTGTTTATTTCCCTCGTATATATGTATTGTATGTGTGCCAGAGAGAGAGAGAGAAAGATAGACGTTTAAAATAGGATATTGTATATATATTTATCTTACTCGTATATGCTGGCAAATACATCTATTATATGTATGTGAGGTAGATGCAAGTTCAAATGGGATATGTGTATATATTTATCTCACTCGTATATATTTATAATAAAAGATGCAATTATGTATGTATATTTTACGTTAGTCAACAACATAAAATTAATTTATTTAACTAATAAACCGAAAATATTTTACGAGGTCACGTTTTATGACGATAAAGGTCAAATTAGCAGATAAGACTTAATAATATTTACCATGTAAATGTTGGAAATTGATACTCTTTTAAAATTATTTCTATTATTAATATTTCAATATATATATATACTGTATTTTCTATAGGACTAATTGATACAGGTAAATACAGGTAAAAGTTTAGATGTCTAGGAAATTACAGGTAGATCGAATACACGTAATAGATAGTTAAATATTTAAGTAATATTATATTTGTGGGTAAAAGTGTCAAAAAGACCATATACATTGTATCCAAAAATGACGTGTTCGTGTGAAAGATCGTTATCAGCCGGGATGCCAAAGGCACTTTTGCCGCTATGTGCGCATATTTTTCTCTTATAGTTTAGCCAAAAAACGAATTTTGGTCGACTGCGCATGTGCCAAAAGGGCACTTTCGTTTTTTCGTTAAATTCGGGGTTGCTGAACACAGTTTGAGGGGTATTTTTCATCTAAAACGAAATCTAAGGCCCTAATTTGCACCTATTATGGAATATTTGTATATATTTCACCCCAATCGTATACATTTATAATAATACAAAAAGGTGTAAGTTAAATTTTTAAGTAATATTATATTTGTGGTTAAAAGTGTCAAAAAGGCCATATATGTAGTGTCCAAAAGTGACGTGTTCGTGTGAAAGATCGTTATCAGCCGGGATGCCAAAGGCACTTTTGCCGCTATGTGCGCATATTTTTCTCTTATAGTTTAGCCAAAAAACGAATTTTGGTCGACTGCGCATGTGCCAAAAGGGCACTTTCGTTTTTTCGTTAAATTCGGGGTTGCTGAACACAGTTTGAGGGTTATTTTTCGTCTAAAACGAAATCTAAGTGTGCCAAAAGGGCACTTTCGTTTTTTCATTAAATTCGAGGTTTCTAAACACGGTTTGAGGGGTATTTTTCGTCTAAATCGAAATTTAAGGCCTTAATTTGCACCTATTAAGGAATATTTGTATATATTTTACCCCAATCGTATACATTTATAATAATACAAAAAGATATAAATATATATGTTTTATGTCAGTCAAGAAATTAATTTATTTTAATTAAACTATTAAATCGAAAATACATTGTGTATGAGGTCAGCAGTTGATGATGCGAAAGGTCAAATTAGCAGATAAGACTTCACAGTGTTTACCATGTAAAATGTTCGAAAGTGATACTGTTTTAAAATTAAGTAAATTATTAATATTTTAATATAAACTGTTTTTCTCAATTCGTATCAAGTATGAAATTTTCTATATATTTTTTGCTTCCCCGTATACACTTATATAAAAGATGTATGTTTTGTTAAATAATAATAATTTTAATTTAAAAAAAAAAGTAGTTTGCTTGAAGTGAGATTCGAACCTGAACTAATTGAGCGAAAATTCAAGTGAGAACAGTGGAAAAAGAAGTTCAGGTGTTTTTTCCCTAACCAATTTATTATTTTTTCACTTTTCTTGTAGAAATATAGGTAATTAAAACTATTACTTAAATGCTCATTTATTTATTTACAAAAAAATAGTAATTATTACAATGTGTAAAATACTAACTATGATAGCCCTTCAAGATATAGTTTTTTAAAACATCATTTTTCTTTCGATGGCATTCTGGATGAATACTTCTCACAGATGGATCACGCGAATACCACAACTGTTTGGCAGTTAATTTTTGGTAACAAAAATGACACTGATTTATTTTTATACCCTTGGGTACTTGACGAGGTACGTTTTTGTCTGAAATTGTTGTAGAGTGACGAGTAATAGTAAAAGTTGGCATTTTTTTTCTTCTTTCAATATGAGATTTATAAGCAGTGTAGGCTCTTTATATATCCCTATTATATCTGATCAAAATAAGGTGGTTGTGCAATATTTCGCTTATTTTAATCTAAAAAATTATTTATTACAAAATTAACGTAAAATTTTTAGATATTTCTTTTCTACAATCTAGAAAATTCAAAGCCTCTGTGGTCACTCATCATGCCTATGTATATTTATAATTAAAAAATAAATTTTATGAAAAATATGTATAAATTTTACATGTAGAACAAAATGATTTGATAATTAATTCGGGATTTCGTATAAATTTAGGACTGTTACACTGATTACAAAAGAAAGTGGTTTTTTTAAATCCTCCGATCAAAACAGGTTAATAGATTGATGGTGGTGGTGATCGTTTGGAATTTGTTGCACCTCCTCCTTCTCCTCCTTCTTCTCGAGCTTGTCACTATTGTCACTGTTGGCTTTTATCCAAGTAGAAGAGTTGTTGTTATTGTTGTCGTCATTGTTCAATTTAACAATGGACCAAGGGGTAATTTTTGCAATTATTTTGTCTTGTATCCAAATGTTGTAGGTCTGTAACAAAAAAAGTTTAAAATTAAATAAATTTATTTTTTGGAAATAAGTGTTTTTGTTTTCTTTTCTAATACCTTTCCTTGGTACACTTTGATATTTTCGAAATTAGGCATTGTTGTAGAGCCAGATGTTTTAGTGAGGGAAATGCTGCTGCTGATTTTTTTCTAACCTGAAGAAAGGCAAAAGTACAGGAGGAGTTGGAGGAGGAGGAGGATAACTTGTAACACTTTCAGGAGGGAGCATTTTATAGCAACGAAAATATCGTACCTGCTGCCAACGGACAAGTGTTCGTGTTTTATTAATCATCGGTTTGAATTGTGCTTCATCAAAATCTGTTGACATTAAATAGTGGAATATATTTAGAAATGGGTGAGTAAAAGGTGACCCATTAGAATCAGTCTATACAACACGAATCCACGCAAGTTTTCGCCCCGATGAAGTTGGTAACTCTACTGAGAAACTTGAGTTACTGTCACATACTTCTTCTTTTAAAGTAATATTCGGAATCCTTTTAATTTGATCGTATATAGAATTTCGCGTTGAAACAACGAAAATTCGGAAAAAGTTAAATCTAAAAAATCCCGCAGGAAAAATCACACAATCAGCTGGTAATGCTCATTCTAAAATCAATAAAAATATACCGCAATTAATATCTTTTGAAACTACGAATTTATTCTGTTGTCTTGCAATTAATTCGAGACAATAAGACTCACTCACGGCAACAGCCATTTTACTTGTTTAAAATGAGCCAAAAAATGGAATATATATACATGTTTTCATATCGTTTTCTCTATAAATAGAGATTGTGTTCTTTGTCTAATATTTTTATAAATAATATTAAAGTTAAACACTTTTTATTGGTTAAAAAAAAAAACTGAACAACAAATAAAATAATATTCACTTCAGTCTAATAAACAGCTGTCTGTGCAATCTTTCATCTTAATCTCTCTCTCTCTCTCTCTCTTTTGTCTTGTAGAGGAATAGGAGGGATAAAAGATACGTTTTTCTTTGTTTAGCAGAGAAATTTGTTACCTCGTATTGAGACAATAATAATAATAATAATAATAATATGGACTTTGGAAATATACCGGATGAATAGTTTGTATTGACTCAAAACTGTTTTTCTATAGGGTGAGGAGGAGAATACTGCTGATTAGAAATAAAAAGTCTATGTAAAATATTTAATTTGTTTTATTAATATATCAACTATTTAATAACAAAATATTTTCTTTCGAACATTTTTCTGTCATTTCAATAATTTTGATTATTAATGTGAAAATTACAGTTATTTAAATTAGGGCATCCTATTAATATAAATGTTTTCTTTTATCATTAAATAGTTAAGTTTACAAATTAAATTTATCAACTTTAACACTTTTCATGTCACTTGAGAAATAAAATTTCGTCACAGTATGTTTTCCACTATTCTTTTTTACAATTTCTTCTTTATATTCACATGGCATACAAATAGCGTTTGCTGCATCAGATTCACCTTTGCAAACTGGACATTTATGTTTAATTGGAATAGGCATTTTTTTTTGGCTGTTTATTTGAGGATGTTTATTACTGATATGGTTTGTTGATATTTCTTATTTTTCTTCTTTACTTGCATAGACTGAGGAATATCACTTTACTGTTACCACTCCTTCTTCTTTTGTACAATTGACTAATTTTTTAGATTAATTTCATTAATATACCCAGTATTAATTTTCATATTGAAACTTTATTGGTGACAACAAAAACATTAATGTTCTAATGAAAAAAATTGAATATATGAAAGGAATATTGAGCGGTATAGTATAATTTGTTTTAATTTCCAAAAACAAAGTTTAGATTCTCATTATTCCTTATGGGGACTGCAACTCCGACCTGTTTTTCTTTGTACTCATAAGAATTGACTTTAGTAGAAAATTTCCCATCTGGATGGCACCTCATGTTTCGATTAGCTGACGCTATAACATTCTGATATTCTGAATGTTTATAAACCAGCACTATACCTGACTTTTTCTTACTACATTCACCACATGTCTTCGTATAGGAAAAAAATCGTTTTTAAACGTCGACATTTCTTTTTTTTTTGGTTATATATACTACCCTGAACAATTTGATAAATAAATTAAAAATGCGTTGTATGCTGCACAGTGTATATTTTTAAACTAGTTAAACTAATGAGATATTTGACTTATATTTTATGCAAATATATAGATAAATTTTGTGTTTTTTTTTTTTTGAAAAATAAATACCATTAATAAAGTTTCAATTTCTATTATGACATACATAAAATTATGATTACAAAATGATTGATTTGACATTAGCATCATTCTAGTTATTATTCTTATCATGAATATTTAATAAAGCGTATTGCTAAGGATTATTTTTCTAATTAGTACATTTTTAAAAAAAACTTTATCGAGTATTTCGTTTTAATCGACATTTAACCTCATTGCAGTTAACATTTTAATAGACTGATGGCGCCACTTGTGAAAATAGGGGAACTTTGAGTAAATAAACACAGTAAATTTTTCCATTGAGTTTTATGCAATAATTTGAAATACATTTATTCAACTTGATCGTTTTACCCTATATACTTCACAAAAACTGTATCCTACGTAATAAAGTGTATTGTTCATCTTTTGTACAAATTCTCGGGGGAAAATCATTATATTTTCAAATCAGTTTTAAACTTTAAAATACAAATATATAATACATAATAACTAAAATGAGTTCTCCACCATGTACAATTATTCTAAAATCAACTGACCTGAAAGAATTATCCACAGAAAAATTGTTAGTGTTGTGTAAACACCTATTCAGGTAAGATTTTATTTGTTTATCACATTTTTATATTGTTTTACATAAATTTTTATTTTATCTGTATGCCTATTTAAAATTGTATATTTTTTAAAATTTAGGAAAAACACAAATTTTTATTGTTTAGGTATTTTAAATTAAAATAAAAACAAGCTGAATATATATCTATATATTTATATATATATATTATTTCTAGATTTGGGGTTAAAACGATGGAGAAAAAAGGGAATCAAATAGTATTAAAATTGTTATATACACCCAAGGGGGATACAATGAAATTAAAACTTGGAAACCTTCATGTTCGGTATACAAGATTGGGAGTCGAAACCGACGAGGAGATTAACATTTTAAAAACATATATGAAGCGATATAACTTTGATCTGCCTGCAATAGAACAACAGGAGTATGCTGATGATGATGATGATGATGAAATTCACTTACTACAACCATCTTCTAGTTTGGAAAATACAAGAAAAAGGAAAGCCATAAGCAATCCAAATCAAAAAGGTTATAAAAAAATTCAAATATTAGAAGATCGACTTTTACAGCCATCAACTTCGTATGTTGAAGTTTATGATGTGGATGCCGATCAGTTTGAAGGACAAAAATACCATATTGAAGAGGTGTAAATTAAGAAAAAAGGTTTATTTGTATTTAGAAGCAATAAAACGCATTTTTTTTTATCGAAATATTATTTATTTTTCCTATTCATCCCCCAAACAATATGAGACAGATTATTCCCAATTATTTTTCTTATAATATAAAAACGGACATTTTCCGTAAATTAATATATTATTAATAGTAATAGAAAGAGAGAGAGAAAATGTCAGTACTAGAAATTTTAAAGTGCCTCAAATGTAAAGGGTGAAAAAATATCTAGCTTGAGAATATCAGAATAAATTTAATAAAAAAGGATAATGCTAATATATATTTACCTTTTCTCTCTCTTTATCATTATTTGAAATTAATAAAAAGAAGGATGTTGGTTATATTATAATATGAGTTGTAAAAATTATTTTGGAGGAAAATAAAAATCTTATATATTTAATTAGTTTTTATTCATTCGTTTAGTTTAAGCATATTAGGGTATTATATTAATGTTATTGATTACAGTTAAATAGTATCAGCTTTTTTTAACAATGAAAAGAGAATATAAGCTACTTATTACTAAAAGAACAATATATTATTTTGGTGAAACAAAAAAAATGCGGAAAAATTTACTTGTTACATTTCTCCTTCAATTTACTATTGTTTTTTCTACAACTAGTCAATCTAATAACATATTTATCCTTTTTCTCGCGAAGTAATTCTTCTCGCTCTAAACAATCGTTTAAATTGGTAAAAATTTTATTTTCATTCAACATTTGTTTGCTCAAATCGCGTTGACATTCTTTCAAATTATTATCCAACACGTAGACTTCATGCGACAAGTCAGAAAGGTTATTTTTCAAATTTAATATTTCAGTCTTATAGTCTTCAATTAGTATATAAGTGACTCTATTTTTTTCTTGACATATTTCAAGATTTTCCATTAAATTCGTCTTCAATAGATGCAATTCGGATTCCAGTTTAATATTCTCCTTAATTAAGGCAATTCGTTTTGTGTAATTCAATGAATCTGTCAAGTTTTTCGTAATATTTTCATATTCTTGACTTTTCTCCATACATATATCATTGACAGCTAACTCATTGTCGTACAATTCTACGTAATAATCTAATTTATTTGTACATTCCTTATATAACTGAAAGCTTGTATTATACAAGGTATTGTAGTCGTTTAAGATATATTCATAGAGATCCTTATATTCATCACATGTTGTATTAGTACTGCTTCCACCATAAACCAATAAAATAATCTCAAACAAGCAACAAAGCAGGAAAAAATGTTTGTTATACATTGTTGTTGTTGTTGTAGTAAGATTTTCACTCCAAGACATTCAGTTACACACTAAAGATTTTTTCTAGCATTATGTACTTTTATTCTGTTTTCAGGTGACATCATGTATATCAATCGAATTATCAGATTTTTTTTTTTTTTAGAAACAAATCTGAGAAATAAGTGAAATAAAAAAGTTGATTAAAATAACAAATACAATAACTAATGACAATGTATCAATTTTTATTTTTAATAATTTTTCTTTTGTTTCGACTGCTTCGGTTATTTTCTTTTCGGAAAACCACAATAAACATTCAACTAAATCACAACTTCTCCAATGTTTATAATGTTCTTCAATAGGACAATCATTACTTGTCCAAGCGAATATTTCTACTCCACAATAAAAGCACTTGCAAACATCTTGAATGGATAAATAATAAAATCCACAACGTGCTAATATTTCAGGTTTTAATTTCCCGGTCCAATTTTCAAATGATGCAAGTCTTTTTTCATAAGTTCTATATAATATATTATCAATTTGTTTCTCAAAAGTTTCCACACACATATTTTCTACAGTGATGATAACCACTCACTTGACAAAAATGATTCTAATTTAATTCTAGAGCGAGATAACAGTACTTACAAACCATTTTCTTCCTCCTCCTCCACCTCCACCACTTTTGAACATCCTATATATATATATATATATATATATATATATATATATATATATATATATATATATATATAAAAGAAAATGGAAGAATAATCTCTGCTAAAATAATTAGGATTTTTCATTTAAACATTCTGTAAAACTGTTAATCTCTATATATATTCTATACAATCTTATATTGAGTAGTCATTATTCCCGTTATTTAACAATTTTTTCCATAAGAAAGAGGGGGGAGGAAAAAAAATGAAAATCTGGAGAAAATCTATCAGGAAGCAAATTTAGAAGGTTTAGACTTTTTTTGAGGACTTTGATGTAGGAAATGATGTATTACATAAAGTGGTACTATTTAGGTTATGTGTAAAAAAAAATGCTTATTTAAATACTTTATTTTTTATTTCCTTTCATTGAAAACAATTAATTTTCAGTAAGAGTGACTAAAAATTTAGATAACTAATATATAATTAAATTTTCTAAAATTTTATGTCCTTTATAAAATACATTTTTTTTTCTCAACATATAAATACATGGTCAAAATCAAATTAGACTTTATGCTATTTCTGTTACATAAACAATTCATCTAACCATTATATAAATAAATTTCCTAATACTAAACACATAAAAACTTAAAAATGTATCAAAAAATAAAATAAGATAGGAACAAACAAATACATTAAATTACAATTCTTTTTGCTTGAATTAGTAGAAGCGATAGCAGCAGCAGCAGAGTCAGTATTGGTAGTGTTTGAAATTTCACTCTTAACGGCTATTTTTGCTGGTACAGTTTGCTCCAATCCTATAAGAGTCCATTTTTCACTTTCCAAAATGGTCCCGTTCATAAAGAGCACTTTTAATTTGTAGTAGTAATTTTTATTTTTAGAATTAGGTAATTCGGTTTGAAACGCTTTAATTTCCAAATCATCTATATATCCACATTTATAATATAATGGTTTCCAGTTGCCAGTCGAATAACAATCAGTTTCTATCTGAATTTTCATATCTTGAACATTTTTGTGTAGATTTTCAAGGTAAAGAACATTCTGAACAATAGCTACAGCAGCTATAAAATTTGAGCTTAACCATACCATGATTCTTAACTATATAATTTAAAATATTAGTTGTATAATCCTTTTATACAATGGAAACAGTTTTCTTGTGAAGAATGTAATCCATCTATATGACTATGCCATTCGGGTCGATTGTAATGCATAAAACATGGAAGCTTCACTTGTAAATGAAAATTGCTTGTATATTCATTAGGCAATTTTCCCCAAATATGTAAAAAATCAAGATTTTTAACGTGTTTTAGAAGATAATTTAACGGTAGACATTTCAAATCTTCACTGCTAAGTTCATTAATATCTACATTATCTGATAAAAGATCCAATACTAGATAGACACCTTCCATCTTGGATGGATGATACACAGAACTAAATTTATTAGGAATAATATGAGGTTAATATATATTAATTTATCACTTTAGATATATGTTAAACTATATTTAAAAAAAAACTACATTTCCAACCAACTGATTCATTTTAGAGCTTCAGGATTTTTTTAGTGAATTTCTTCAAGAAAGTTAATATTTTCTCTCTCAGTGTTTCAAAAACACAAACTTTTCATTTGTTGCACAACATTCTAAAATATCTAGATTTTAAAATAATATTCACAAGTCTTAACCTCATCTAATGTTTTTTTTTTTTTTTGTTTCTAATAAAACTTTTACAACAAGCAAATAACTAATACGAAATGAATAATGAGTAAACCGATATAAAACAGACCGTTCTATATTACATGGATTTTATAAGCACACGTCATCTCTCTTTATTTCTCTCTCTAATGGATTGCGACTATATAGTCAAAGAAAATTCTATAATAGACAGTAATTTTCATTTTAAAAAGATAAAAAATAAACAATTTTTACTTCCAATTTTAAGTAAAATGTTACTTAAAATTAATTTACTTTTAATTGCATATTTTGTTACTAACTACAGATGATTTGGAAGTAAAGATAATATATTATACCAGTTAGAAAAATAAATCCTTTTTTTTTACTCCTATATAAATTTTATAGGTCTAATAATGGTAAATAAAACAGCTTTATAATTTTAAAATCAGTTCTCTATTTTCTTTATAAATTAACAATATTATAGTTTGTTTTCTTCACTTTCGTCTTCTTCTTCTTCTTCTTCTTCTTCTTCTTCTTCTTCTTCATCTTCAATTTTCATATATTCTTGGAGTTCCACAAATTCTTGTATCAGAACCGGATCACTAATGTATTGTTTCAATTCCATTATACCTTCGCTATCACAAAACCAAAATTTTAATATTTCTCGCACAAATTCCACAAGATTCTTGGTTTCGAAATAGACATCACACACTTTTGCTGCCTGTCGATATATTTCTGCTATTTCCATATATTTGTAAACCGAAATTGGACGGCTTTGTTGAGCATATAGACTATATTCCTTTGCTTCTTGTAGACATGTCAATTGCACCTTTCTAATTTGTTGATCTAATAAGTCGCTATTAAGCGACAATGATGACGATGATGAAGATAAGGATGACATTATACTCTAATTACCAACAATAACAGTAACAACAACACTTTTCAATTTGTACTGATTGAGTATCTATGTGTTTTCGTAGTTTTTAAAAGAATTTTTAAAGAGGGGATTTGAATTTTATTATTGTTAGCACATCAATGATAGACAATAGAGTCGTCGATTTCTCCCCTCTACATTTGATAATGTTACTTATCCTAAAATAATTTTAAATTAGGTTTAACTTTGTTATTTAAAAAAAATAATAACAAAAGCAATGTTAAAAATAATGCTGACTCGTGCTACAGCGGTAAATGAAAAAAAAACACAAATAAAATTTCTATTTACATCATTTTATGCAAGAAGTAATGTATTGAGTGGTAATGGTGTATGAGGTAGACGAAGCAAAGGAAGAAATAAAAATCTTTTATTCAACAATTCAAAATGTTTGAAAGAAAATATATTTTTATTAATAAAACAAGTTTTATTGCTAATTAAAAATTATAAATTGAGATTATAGTTGACATTTATCTTCTTGAAGTACCCTGCTGCTGCTGCTGGTGTCCTGCACCTCCATTTTGACGAGCATTTCCTCTTGTTTCCTTACTACTTAGATAACGGGAAGGTAAATGTTTAGCTCCCTCATATTTATTAAGAAATTCATAATAATCACATGCTAGACATCTCTCGTTTACCATATCTGTTTCTCCCTTACATTTAGGACACTTTAATGTTTCTAGGACTGGCATTTTCACTATAATGATATAATTCTAATAAAATTTTCAATATATAAATTTATTAAAAAATATTATATAAATTATTTGTTAAATGTATTAGATCTATTTTTAGTTACCTAGATAGTTTTTCACCTGTTCATTAAACTGTCTGAATATAAAAAATATGACTAATATAAATAATTTTAAAAGCATATCGATTTCAAACATTTTACGTGGTAAACAGTATTAAGTCTTATCTGCTAATATGACTTAACACGTTGATACCTTTTTATACAAGTAAAAACAGGTAAAAAGTGACATCACTATTGACGTCACAATGAGTCATGCTACAAACCTATAAAATTCCACAGAATTAATCTTTTTTCTTGTTGTTGTTGTTGTAATTGACTGTTCGTGTCAGAACGAAGCAATCAAAACTACTGGAGTCATAGATTTTTCGATTGGAATTTAAAACTAGCAAAAATATACCTCGGAATACAACAGCATATTGTCTAATATTACACGACTGTTTTTGGTGAAAATACAATATAGTGAAATCAATCTCCTAAGAAAAAAACTAAGGGAAAAAAAATGTATATATTAGACATTCAAGGCTATCAGTATAAGAAAAGTGACTTTATTTGTAAAGAAATATCTATAATTAATACTCAAAGTGGACAAATATATCACAGTTTGGTCAATTTACCTCACGAAATCGAATGGTTCAATGAAGATATTCAAAAACGTTTCGAATGGTTGACTGACAACATTCACGGTCTCAAATGGAATCAATCAGATTTCCGTTATATACCATATGAAAATATATCTAATTATATCAGAAATATTGTCGGCAATGAAACGATTTTTGTAAAAGGCAATGAAACGATTTTTGTAAAAGGCAATGAAAAAATGTGTTGGTTAAGAAAATTAATTCAAAATAATATAGAAGAATTGTTACTAATAGGATGTCCAAATTTAAGTAAATTAAAAAAGTATAAAAATATTTATAATTTCCATTGTAGAGAACATTATTGGAATGATAAAAATTGTGCTAAAGAAAATGCATTATTACTATATAATTGGTTTATTAATAAAACAAATTAAATATTTTTCATAGACTTTTTATTTCTAATCACCATATATTCTCCTCACCCTCCCCACCAGTTAGGAAAAGAAAAAAAGCTATATCTATTAAATGTATTAGATCTTTTTAATTACCTAGGTAGAGTAGCTAGAGTAGGTAGCTAGAGTAGGTAGCTTTTTTACCTATCCAACCTAGCTACCTACCCTATTGTAATCGTATATGAAAAAAACAGTTTGTATTAAAATATTAATAATTTACTTCATTTTAAAACAGTATCAATTTCGAACATTTTACATAGTAAACACTATGAAGCCTTATCTGCTAATTTGACCTTTCACGTCATCAGTTGCTGACCTCATACACAATGTTTTTTCGATATATTATTATTAGTTAAATTAAATTCTTGTAGTTAGGAATAAAAATAGATAGGTGTAACACACAGATGACAGGTTCAGAGGACAAGTTTATACAGGTAAATTCAGTCAAAAAAGTAACATTTTTGATAAAAGTGTTTAAAAAATACATCTTAGCTTGATACACACAAGCAAACCGGCTGCCTCAATCTATAGAAGCTCTACAAGACTAAAAAAAGATATGGTATAAAAAATTAACAAAGTGTACCTTCTAATAGTTAATTTATAAGAGCAAAAATGTCATTTTATTATAAAGATGTTTTTACAATAAAAAAGAATGTGATGAATGTCATAGAAAAACACAGGCTCAAGTTTTAGTAAAGGACAGTGAAGAGTACAAAATAGTAACAAGAAGCAGTAACAGACCGATGTTTTGTCATTCGAAAGCAACATGGAAAACGGAGGTTAGAGGTGACAAATGGGGAGAAAAACAAGTTGGTGTTTGCACACCTATTACGAATAATAAAAGTCTTAATTTTTCATTTGGCAATTAACTTTTTAGATGTAAATAAAGACCTTTAATAAAATATTAATCCTAGTACAAATGAATTGTTTTATTTTTTACAATTTTTAAAAACTAATAAAGAAATTGCATTTAAAATTAGTAGAAGTAAGTGGTGAAAAATTTAACATTTTTATTCAAAAATTACATATTATTATTAAGCAATAACATTTTAAAATAGTATCAAGTTCTAATGTTTTACATGTAAAATTTTATTAACTTATCTACTTGAAATTCACCATTATCGTCAAAAAACCTGACATCGTACATCTTTTACTATTTACAAGTAAAAAAGAAACAAAAATATACATAAAATAAACTAAAATTCTCTCTCTCTCTCTCTCTCTCTCTCTCTCTCTCGCATATATTTAATACATATGAGTGTGTTTCGCATATATTTAATATATATGAGTAAGATAGATATATACGCAACAATATCAAATTATCTACAAAAAGTAACATCTTTTCAATAAAAGTGTAGAGAAAAAGACATCTTAGCCTGATACCAGCAAACCGGCTGCCACAGTCTATATTGAAGTATATAATTGTATGAATAATTTTAAAAACAGTTCAAATTCTAATGTTTTACATGTAAAATTTTATTAGCTTATCTACATGAATTTGACCTTTCTTATCTTATAACGTGACCTCACAATATATATATTTTCGATTTGAATAAAATTTAAATTATTAACTAACGTAAATCGTACATTTTTTACTATTTACAAGTAAAAAAGAGACAAAAATATACGTAAAATAAACTAAAATTCTCTCTCTCACATATCAAATATATACAAGTGAGATAGATATATACGTAACAATATCAAACTATCTCTCTCTCATACATTTGTTCTTGTCCAACACATACAGTATACAGGGTGGCTAGCTAGCTTGGGCTAGGCTCGGCTAGGCTAGGCTAGGCTCTTCTCACACAAAATCAATACAAAAATATATTTATTTCTTTTTGATACAACCTGTATAATACACATATAAGCTAGCCCAGGTGTTACTAATTACCACCGACGGACTACTCCTCCTCATACATTCTACCTTGCATATACAGGGGGTGGCACAAACACACACCCATATACAATCACCATTCATTTACATACATTTACACATTTCTATTAACACACTTTTCCAACACCCTGTAACTACTTCAACAACCACTGGACCTGTGACGTCATTGACGATCACTTCTTTGACACTTCTTCAGCGGACGCTCTTCAGCTAAACCACACATATATCTATACACACACACCTTTTTACACCTGGCTCAGGTAAATTTTGTCATTGCCTTTCATCTTCAGCCGCTTCTTGCAACAATAAGGCCTTTTTGGTCAAC
Source organism: Diaprepes abbreviatus (assembly GCA_034092305.1). Lineage (NCBI taxonomy): Eukaryota > Metazoa > Arthropoda > Insecta > Coleoptera > Curculionidae > Diaprepes > Diaprepes abbreviatus. The sequence continues at coordinate 1,594,498 of JASJET010000107.1, forward strand.
AACCACTGGACTTGTGACGTCATTGACGATCACTTCTTTCAACATTTTCAACAAGAAATACTGAAAAATTTACTTCTTGTAAAATTTTCAGGAAAAATTTCCTGAAAATTTACTTCTTGTAGAAATCTTTGGTCTCTTCGGATGGATGGTGCCCATCCAGAGCGGTGACCTTGAAACGTAGCAGTTCCACGTTAGTTACACTACTAATGATTTTCCTGAACATTTAACAATACTTGTAGTTCTTTTTCTTCATTAGTTACTGGTTTGCTGACCACTTTACGTTTTGGATAATCAACAGTACCAGAAGAATCAAATCTTTGCATTAAGTTTTGAAAAGTATGGGTATTAGGCTGGCGTCGATCAGGATACTTCATTTTGTAAATTCTTTGAGCAAGAAGGCAATTTTTTTGAGCCTCTCCTATTGTATAAATCATATCTATTAACTCATTCTTTGGAAAATTCATTTTACAATATAAGATGAATGCAAAAAAAAAAACTACACTACATAAAAACCAAAAGAAGCGATTGCGGTTATAAATTTGACACACAGAAAAATGTTCTTTTACATTGTTTTTGCCATGGCTACCATGATAATGAAGACTATTTCTGTAAAAAAGTATGGAAAATAAGAAAAACTGAAATATCTCAAAAACTATTATAAATAGGTATAGGATATATTGAACAAGACTTTTAGGGTTTTTATTAATCTATTAAATAACATGAAAATATACAGGGTGTACCATTTAAGAAAAAAGATATTTATTCATTTAAACTTGTTCAAATTTGAGCCAATGTGTTCAACACCCTGTAGCTTTTATTGTAAATATTAGGTAAAAATTATGTTAACTTGTCCTTGGCCTTGCTAAATTCCAAATTTGAATATATTTGTCACAAAATTGAAAACGTTATTTAGGATTGAATTGATGCTTGAAAATGTGACTTTTTTTCTTTAAACTTAATTATCTCAGAAACCATAAAGTTTTGTTATAGTAAACCCTTAATAAAAAAGATTTAGAATTACAAGCTAAATCGAAAATACGATTCGTATATAGGGTGTTCTATTTAAAAAAATACAACTTCATGCTGTCCTAGTTTTTTGGCTCACCCTGTAGAGTCCTAAATATTTTTAAAATCTGCGTAAAAATAAACTGTATCAAACGATAAATTTAGTTTCTTTGTTAATTTCACCGAAAAGGCACAAACTTACTTCATCCAATCGTTGACTCACCCTGTATAGGAAAGGTTCGATTGGATCAGAAAGCTCTGCTAAAAAACAAAGTCACTGTACACTCAATTAGTTTGAAGTATTATTATTTTTTGTATTTTGCTTGACCATGAACAACTTATTTGTTTATTGTATATTTACTGATAACCTTAACACATCACCCTTTCACCTAGTTAGGGATATGATTTAGGCAATCTATAAAATGTGTGTTAGCTTATTTATTGTTAGGAATCTATCTTCTAACTTATTAATTAAAACTAACTGGTTTATTTCAGTATGGACATTAAATGAATAGAGCTTTCCATATCAGAATGTTAGGAACAGAATTTGAGAAAACGATAAAAGACATGTTGGCTTATTTATTGTAAATATTGTTATTTAATAAGTGTTTTTTAAAAAAAAAGGAAAATAACTTCTTGATTTTTGGGAGATTGCCCAAAACTTTTATTTCTATTTATTCATTTACAGAGAAGAACTTGCATTCTCCTCCCCATTTAATTTTCTTAGAGAAGGAATTTCCAAAATTCATTTCTTAGTAAGCGGTTACATAACTAGAATTACATATTTAAATATCAGCTTTTTACGTCTATCTGTCAATACATTATAAATTATAGTATATTATGCCTGTCATTAGTCTTTACAGTATATTAATAATAACACGGCACGACCTGAAATTTGTACATTGAATAAGAAATCATTTTTTTGGAGGTTTTGGGTCGCTGAATTCGAATCCGAATTGCTCAATTACATCAGGTTTTTTAATTACTCAAAAACGCGATTTTGACCTTTATTTGAGGTTATTTATCATCGCAAAATTTTTTTCTCATAAAACGCTACAAATCATCTTAAAGTATAAGTCTTATTGTTTTAATTCCGTTGAGTTTATGCACATATATTTATTTTTCTTCCAAAATCAGTTTTAGATACTTTTTTTGCATGAATTTTTCTAGTTTAGGAAACCTTCACCTTTCGAGACCGATAAGCTTTTAGACAACAATTCTGATAACCATGAATGTTTTGAAGCTATCACAGCATCGCTCAATCCAAATTTATCATTAGTTTTGCAAAATAAATTTGTTAAAATAATTTGATTAAACCAATTATTGTAAAATGCATTCATTCATTCATTTTTTAAATAAATGTTTCCATTGCATTTCACAAAAATAAAAATATTTAAACAATAACAAATAATTTTGCGACTTAAAAAATCCTTAAATGATCATAAGAAAATAAATGAAAGAATGTATATCCAGAATTCATAAACAGAATTTGAGAAAACGATAAAAGACATGTTGGCTTATTTATTGTAAATATTGTTATTTAATAAGTGTTTTTAAAAAAAAAGGAAAATAACTTCTTGATTTTTGGGAGATTGCCCAAAACTTTTATTTCTATTTATTCATTTACAGAGAAGAACTTGCATTCTCCTCCCCATTTAATTTTCTTAGAGAAGGAATTTCCAAAATTCATTTCTTAGTAAGCGGTTACATAACTAGAATTACATATTTAAATATCAGCTTTTTACGTATATCTGTCAATACATTACAAATTATAGTATATTGTGCCTGTCATTAGTCTTTACAGTATATTAATAATAACACGGCACGACCTGAAATTTGTACATTGAATAAGAAATCATTTTTTTGGAGGTTTTGGGTCGCTGAATTCGAATCCGAATTGCTCAATTACATCAGGTTTTTTAATTATTCAAAAACGCGATTTTGACCTTTATTTGAGGTTATTTATCATCGCAATATTTTTTTTCTCATAAAACTCTACATCCACCATCTTAAAGTATAAGTCTTATTGTTTTAAATGCCGTTGAGTTTATGCACATATATTTATTTTTCTTCGAAAATCAGTTTTAGATATTTTAAATTGCATGAATTTTTCTAGTTTAGGAAACCTTCACCATTCGAGACCGATAAGCTTTTATACAACAATCCTGATAACCATGAATGTTTTGAAGCTATCAAAGCATCGCTCAATCCAAATTTATCATTAGTTTTGCAAAATAAATTTGTTAAAATAATTTCACTAAACAAATTATTGCAAAATTCATTCACTCATTCATTTTTTAAATAAATACTTCCATTGCATTTCACAAAAATAAAAATGTTTAAAAGAGTCGTTATCGGTATTACGATATATTTTGTTGTAAACAAAAACAATAACAATTAATTTTGCAATTTAAAAAACCCTTAAATGATCATAATAAAATAAATGAAAGAATGTATATCCAAAATCATAAAACCATATTCTATAAATACAAAGAATAAAAACGGATATCGTTAAAGAATTTATTGCAAAATTTGTTATTTAGTACTTTATTTATAACAAAATATATCGTAGTACCGAAAACGATTTCTTTGAACGTATTTATTGTAAAATGAAATTATTTAAAAAATAATGAATTTTGCAATAATTTACTTAAACAAATTGTTTAAACAAACTTATTTTGCAAAACTAATGATAAATTTGGATTGAGCGATGCTTTGACAGCCCAAAAAACGTTTATTCGAGCTGTCACTTAAAAGTTTATCAAGCACGAAAAGTGAAGGTTTTCAAAATTTGAAAAATTTATGCAATTTCAAATTTTCAAAATTGAATAACTCAAAAAGAAAGATAGGTATTTGAACAAACTTAGCGGCATCTGAAAGAGTAAAACTTATAGTTTAAGATATTATATAGAGAAAAAAAAATGCCGCGATGTTACATAACCTCAAATTTTTTGCACATTTATCTTAGGATATTTTTGAAATCTTGATATAATGGAGCAATTTTGAGGCTGGATTCGAATTCAGAAACCTAAAATCTACAAGGAATGATTATTCTTATTCAATGTACAAATTTTATGCGGTGCTCTGTAATCAAAATACAATAGTTATTGGTAGTCTTTACGTAAGGATTAACTCAAGTATAATACATTATAATACCCTGAATTCAAAATTCAAATAAATAAAACTGTAAAAAACACTTACTCTAATTATTTAATATAAAATTTCTTACAATACTAAAACTTTAAAAATTTAAATAAATATTTGGGATGGTTATAACATTCCAAGAGCAAAATAAAATGACGAAATTTATTTCATTTTATGGCTTTCATTTAATAGAAATATATTAATACCAGCAATTAATAAAATAAAGCGGTATTGTCAGCAAAAAACAAATTAGAAACCATCTAAAATTTCATCCATTGGTACATAGTATGTGTAATCCATGGATATCTAGTATGTATTTTCATTTGTTGAAGAATTATTTTAAGTTCTGAAGTCTAACAACTAATTATGTAGTAACTTACACTTTTGTCGGACTCTGGTTTCCACTATCGTATCAAACGTAATATAAATATAAATTTGATACCAAAAAAATGTGTATTTACAAATTATTTAATCTTGCAGATGCAACAAAAGGCATTCCCGCTGAAATCAAATTTTGTGATCTTTTTTTGCTATCATACTGAGAGAAATTGTCAAATTGGAAAGACTTCCACCACAGATTATTTCATCTTCACCAGATGAGACAAAAGGCGTTCCCGACAAAAACAAATTTCTGTTGCGATTTTTATCAGACTGAACCTAACTTCACATATACATTTACATCGTAGTGTTTTCTATTCATCTTTTGTATATTTTATGTAAAATTAATATATATATATATATATATATATATATATATATATATATATATATATATATATATATAAAATTGTTTCCTTAAATATTAATCACGAGGAACTTTCAGTGCTTGCCGTGAATGAACGTCCAAAACTGGAGAAATTACACCTTTTTTAAAATTTTCTGATAATTCCTTAAGGTAAAAATTACAAAAAAAAACAAAAATAAGCCACGCGCAGGTCCAAATTAACAAAAACTGATTAACCTGTGTTTAACTAAAATTTAAGCTTAGCTCATATGTAGCTTATTTCGATGTTTGCTTGATTTCGCCGCTGGACGTTGTTATAAGTCTTCTGGCTTGTTGATTTCTCATGTATGCATTACTGTAAAGTGATACTTTTGAAAATAAGACGCGATTGTCATGAAATCTCTGTCGAAGTTTCCTATTTCTTCTGAAGAAAAAATAATTATTTAATTTTTTTAACAAAGAATATTTTTCTAATAATTTTAATTCTATTTGGCCCCAAAACAAAAAAAATGTAAAAGATTCATTAATATTTATTTTTGTGTATAATTTTCAACAAAAAATATAAAAAAAAACAATACTGCGAAATAGTAATAACAAACACAACACTTCAGTAAAAAATTATATGAGAATATTTTCAAAATGTCCTTCTTCCTTTTTTTCCTGGGTGGAATAAGACTGTCTAATTTACAACTGATCTCGTGTACTAACTTCTTTTTCATAAACTTACTTTTTCGTACACCCCCTAAAGAAGAAGTCCACTGGACTAAAGTCGAGGATGGGGGGTCCCCCACGCCTATCAATCTATTGGAATAAGTATTATTTAAAAACTCAATAGTAACTCTTATGAAATGTGAAGGATCTCCATCGTGTTGAAAATACATTCTTCTTAAATTAACATACTCATTTTGGAGAGGATTGGACAAAATGTTTTCGGAAAACAGTAATATTGGTTTCTTCTCAAAGAAATATGAAACAATCGATCTATTACCCGCCCGAATAATAAATGTGTACTAATAATCTTTTAATAACGACTTAAACACTGATTTAACAATCTCATAATTATATTTCTTTTGCTTTGTTGCCACCCAGTAGTTCATGGTTTGAAGGTAAGTTACTATAGAGTTAAAGTAGATTAAAAAATCGTACGCTGAACTGATCTAACTTTATTTAAAATTTGTTTTATACCGAACATATTGAAATAATTTTTATTAAGTAGCTACACAAATGTCAAAATTATTGTAAACAAAATTTTTATTAAAAAAAGCAATTATTCTAGAAAAATTGTAACGCTTCCGCCATTAAATATTGGTGTGACTCGTTCCTAAAACCAGCAAAATTAGCGCTGTTGGCAGATTGCCAATACGATTTTTGTGAAATTCAAATATTTTCCTTTCTTTTGCAGATTGTCCCTCCTTCATGTGATTTCTAATCAAAAATTTTAGACAGTTAAAATTAATTTTACTCTTTACATTACAGAAATTAAACTATGTTGTTAACTGTAATGGATAAATTTTATAGTTTATATTACGAAAGTATAAGTCTAGGTTAATTTGGTTAGTTCAGATTAGTTTCAGTTTTACAAATTAACCAAAATCTAGCTGAACCTAAACTAAACAAAAATTTTGGGTGGTTGAGATTAATTTTGCCCTGAGACTGTACAACAACAAAAATTGAACTATATTTTTGACTGAGATGGTCAAATTTTATAGTTTATACCATAAAAGTATTTTACATCTAGTAACGTATCAAATGAATATTAGTCGTTTTCACGAGTCTGATGGTCGATGGCCTTCGGGAACGTGTTTTTGGTTCTTTGTTGAAAATACAACTTTTTAAAATTAATTCACTAGAATTTGTGCAAAAAATAGCTGAAATTTATTATATACATGATATTTTAACTAGTACCATTGAAAATAATTATATAAGTTCGGTTTTACTTCAGAATTAAAATTGCTTGGTGAAAACTTCCTTTTCCTGCATTTACAATAATATAAATAATTATCAAAATATAAAAACGTACTTATCGAAAATAAAGATTTACAAAACAATACCATACATTGATTCATTGTTATAAATAAAAAGTTTGCACAAAATGTCTTGATAACATACACACATATAAATTCCGAAATTTAACTATTGTCACTGCACGGCATAATGAAAAAATATCAAGAGAATTTTAAGCATCGGGACGATGACAAACGACCACATTAAATACAAAGAATAAGCCGGGATGCCACACTTTCGCAAAATTCTGCTCTATTTTCTGTTTCTCATATTGCCAACCTCAAACAACAAATTCACTACACTGACCATTGCCTACGTGTTATCTCACGCTGCTGCGGCCTGGTTAAAAGCTTTAGATGATGACTTTCATATGAATTGTAAATGAATAATACTGTTCCTTGGTAACTGCCCTGCTCATCCTAAAAATATTGAACTAAGGAATGCCAAGCTTGTTTTCTTACCTCCAAATGCGACGAGTAAATTGCAACCGAGAGATCAGGGTATTCTATAATTCCTCAAATAAGATTATAGAATACCACTGAAGAAAATGAAAGACCCTGTTTGCAGAAGACCTCTGAATATGGATGACGCGATAATAAACTTGCAGCATCATAAGAAGCAATTAAGTCCAAAACTATACAAAATTGTTTCAAGAAAGCAGGTTTCCGAAATGAAGAAGATAATATTGTGTTGGAAGTAGCAGAATCCGCGATACCGCAAAATGCTCCAGCATGTTTTTACATCGATGACAATGTTACAACTTACAAAGACCGTTCAATAGAAGATCTTATTAAAGATGCGAATAGCACCCAGAAAGTGATGATAACGATGTTGATGAGGAAGCAGCAACAATTTTTTCGCTCAGGCTTCAACAGCAGTTAACGATTCAAGGGGTTATGTATAGGCATTGCGAAGGCACTTCAAAAGTTAAATTGTTTCGAAAGGCTTGTAATTACTAATGCATCAAAGTCTCTTTGTAACAAAAAAAAATAAGTATATAGAAATATTTATACTATATGTATAGTGAGTTATTTCAAAAATATGATTATTTTAACTTAACTTTATAAATACACAAAACAACTGCGCATTTGTGTATATATGTACTTCATTTTTTTCCTCTCCCTCTTACTACCCTTTCACGCTTAAAATGCGTTTTTGCTTAGTCCCTTCAAAATCCTCTTAGGCAGAGTTTATTCTATATATTTTGTTTATTTTACATATTATATTATATATACTTTTTATATTTTAGATAGTCACTGCTTTACTTTAGATAATGGTATTGGACGCTTAAACAACGGAGAAGTTAGACGATTTGGGGATACATGTGCAATTGCTACATGTGAAGAAAACCGTGATATTAAACTTACAGGGTAAATAACTACAAATTTATAAAAGTTATCGATTTTATTTAGAATTAATTTTTCTGTGTAATTTTATTTAATTTTAAAAATAAATTTAATATCATCGATTTCCAAAAGGACCCTAGAGAGTATTTTTTTTTCTTTTTTCCGAAAAGTTAAATACGCCTAGAATTAAAAAAAAAGTGCAGGACATTTTATTTTAAATACCCTTTAATCCTTTTTGCGCAATTCTCATAATCTTTTCTAAAGCTTATACAAAACTAAGCTACAAAATATTTTTGACATGGATGGACTATGGATGTATACATTATTGAAATTACATATCTATAAATTAAATTTAATATCTCATTACAAAATATTTGCAGATAAAAGAATAAAATTATAATTTTCAAAATATAAATAGGAAAAAGAGGTTGTCTTATCAAAATTTACTAGAAAATAACCCCAATATTTACATTTACTTGAAAAAATAGTTTGTTTACAATGTTGAGTCGGAATAGAAAAAAATTACTCAATCCATCAAGTTTATCAATGTTTTTAATTGTCCACTATATTTTTATCTAGTCATTCTATTAATATAAAAAATAATAACAAATATTCGTTTCAATATTTGTCATGTGCTGATATGTCTCTTAAGAGATGGTAATTAAATATATTTTAAAATTTAAATAGTACTTAGGTCTTTTCCCTTTTTACGGCATATTATTTCAGGTAAAAGCCCAGCAGGATATCATACACCAAACCTTTGCTTCATAAAATAACTATTTTTGAAAAAGTAATTTATGTCCAAAGTAATACATATTATTATTAAGAAAATAGTTTAATTAAAACACTCAAATTTTTCAGATAAATTTTACGTAACGTTAAATAGAAATTTATTTTCCACCTAATGCAGACTTTACTGATGACACTGTATACTTGTTTGTCTTAATTATAATGTGTATTACCTTTAGATACAAACTACGTTTTCAAAAAGAGTTGCTTTATGGAATTACCTTATATAGGATCAAAAACAAATAAACTTTGTATCACATGTGACCAAATTTTAATAGCCCTATTTGAATTTTGTAGAAAAACACGCATTTAATATGACGCTACTTTTAACAAAAAATGTCTGTTATGAAGCATTGTCAAAACTAAGTAGTTTTATTTAGGTTGCGTTGAGCCTTATTTTACAACAGTGGTACAATTTACAAAAAATGGGCAAAAAATCAAAATTATCTTATACAGATGAAAATTTGCATATGTGCTAAAAATTGCATTTAAAAAAACTTCTCATAACTTTTTCGATATTTTGAGATATAACTCTATTTTTGAATTTTTCTTTTGGAAAAAAATTAAAATTTAGCAGATAATGCTAATCACGTGCCTACTATTTTTTTGGTTAATTTTCATCTCGGTCGAAGCAGAAATTGATGTCAAAGTCAAATTTCGAATAAAGCTATTAATAAATAAAAATTCCATATTATACGAACTTTACTGGTCACACTGTATATATATACAGGCGCGGATCCAAGGGGGGGGGGCGATCGCCCCCCCCCCCCAAGAGCTTTGAGTTTAGGAAAATAGACCCGATTTTGCCTCTTATACTATAGTTTATTCTAGAACTAGAGAGAGCAATAAATCATTTTTTACCCTTTTTTTCTTCGCAAACTACCTGCGTTCTTTAGTCCGGTGTCTTTGGCAAAATCTGTTAGACACACATATTTTTCATAGGAATGGGTTAGAAATTTTATAATCAAAAATACCGTTCTATAATAATGGACTATTTGGATTGGATAACAATAGATATTTGGAAGTGTTAAAAAGGATTTTAATCCTTGTCATAGGCGTCGGAAGGAGATTTATTTTATCACTAAGTATTTATGGCATAGAATATTATTTCGGTAATAAACTTAAAATAAAAATTTTTTATAATATTATTTTATTCCTTATGATTTCTTAATAATTCACATACATTACAAAATATAGATAATTTTGACATATTTAACACATATCACAACTGTATTTTTATTATTTTTAATTTTGGCATATAAACCGTTTTAAGCACATTCAGACTAAAACGTAGCCGTATTCTCTCAAAAAATTCCAAGTTATAATTTAAATACTTACAAAAAGCCCATTGTCAAAAATACAAGAAATTAGGCATATATAAAAAAATAAATTCGTCCATATAATATTAAAAATTTTTTGGGGCTATCGGTCATTTTATTATTAATTAAAAATTTTTTTAGGGCATTTAACGTTTCAGTTTATTTATTTTTTAAACCATCTACAGAGTTACAATTAAACAATAAAAGGGATTCAAATGTAATTAGTTTTTATATATTACAGTTAAAATTAGACCTACTTATTTTTATTTCTATTGCACTAACATCATAATTTAATTTATTCTATTATATGGAAATCCGATAGCCTAAAAAAATAAAATAAACATGGTAATTCACGCTTAAGAAAAAGACACAAATAAAATAATAAAGTAGTAAAAAAAATTACGGCTAATTGGAATTAAATATATATAAAATTAAAGAGTGGTACACACTAAAATAAAAGTATATAAAAAAATAAAAAATATATAAACAATATTAAACAATAAAGTACAACAAAAGCAAAAATTTAAATAATAAATTGTGTTTAAACTGGTACACATTAGGTATTTAATTCGTAATCAAAGTCAATGAAGCTATCTTTGCTCAAATTATTTATAATTGGTTGCTCTATCTCACCGATCATGAGATCGAGTTTCCACATTTTGTTTTATTCTTTTATTATATGGATTTTTCCTAACTTTCAAAAAAATCTTTCAAAAGTTTAATTAAATTACTAATTTTGTAAGTTGTGTTATTTCTACCAACTCAACCTTTTACTTTAAAGAGATATTTCCTTCTCCAACGGACAGTTTCAGAACGATGTATAAGAACAGTTTTCTTGCCTGGTTTTTAACAGCAAAAAGTAAGTACTCTGAGCAATTGCCAGAGCTGAGTTCTTGTAATTTTAGGTAAATCCCGATTTTCATTGATTTTAGTTAAAATTTTTTCTACGGTTGAAATCTGCTTCTCATAATAAAATGTATGTACAACATTGCTTATTGCAGTTTTCATCTCTTCTTCCAACGGGATTTTTTCTCTTCCTGTGCACTAACAATTCCAGTCGTCTTTTTCTCCTTCAGCATTCAGTAAATAGTAAATTTTACAACTCTTGTCATTTTGGAAGACATGTCAACACAGCTTTTAACATTGTTTTCTGGATATTAATGTCTTAAGAGATCATAAACATTCCTAGTAATAAGTTTTTCGTTGAGGGAAAAATGCCTTGGTTTAACAATTTTGGAATAAATATAGAGGCGTAAGCCATATCTTTTGGGAATCTCACTAATCTCAAATAATATACAAAACAAGCGCAAAATAGATAAATCACTGAGAACACACTGCAAGGTGTACTTTGCTCACTGCCAGAAATTTTATTGTTGCAGTAAATTTAGAAAAGCTTATAATATTTAAATTTAATTAAATATAATTAGATTTACGGCAGTCCTCAGTAACCTGTTACACTGGAGCAAGTACATTGGAGGTTTCGGCAACAGTTTTATTACTCTCTCTAGTTCTTGAATAGAGTATAGGAATGTGAATGCTTGTGATCCCGATCCCCTTCAAAGGGCTTTGAGTTCAGCAAAATAGAACCTCTTATACTAGAAATGTGTGTATGCGCTGGCATCCCCCCCCCTTTTATAGGCAACTTGTTTTTCTTGTGATCGCCCCCCCCCTCTCCAAGAGCTTTAAATTCAGAAAAATAAACCCGATTTTGCAATTTACACTAGAAATGGGAATGTTGCTGGTGTCTCCCCCCCCCCGCCAAAAACTTGCTTTCGCATGTCATACTGTACTTTTGTGATATCACCCCCCCCCCCCCAAAAGAGAGATGCTGGATCCGCCCCTGTATATATATATATATATATATATATATATATATATATATATATATATATATATATATATATATATATATATATATATATATAGCAGCCCAATTCAGTCCACTCCGGGGACACAGGCCTCATCTGGTCTCTTCCATTTCAACTTATTTTCTACAATCCAGTACCAATTTCTAACTGCTTTCTTCTTTATGTCGTCTATCCATCTTTTTAGGGGTTTTTCGATACTTTTTTAGATGACCTAGGTCTCCATTGCATTACATATTTTGTTCATCTTGTATAGTCTTGCTTAGCGGCGTGTCCTACCCAGGTCTATTTCAAAGTAGCGTTTTATCACATCCTCCACTTTCGTTAGTCTTCTTACTTTTTCGTTCTTTCTTCGATCACGTAGTGATACTCCTAGTATGATTCTTTATATTGCGGGCTGAGTAATACACAGTTAATTGGCTGCTTTAAGTGTTACTGTAGTCGTTTCCATTCTATAGGTCATTACTGGGAGAACGCATGAGTCAGATACTCTTCTTTTCAAATTAATGGGAACATCAGTGTTTTTAAGAACGCATCCCAATCTTCCAACGGCTGCCCATGACATACTAAGTCTTCTATATATTTCCGCTTGTTGTTTTCTTTCCCAAGTCTAATTAGATGGCCCAAATACACATATCCCTCAACTCTTTGTATTTCATCGTTTCCTGCATAAAGTGATGTATCTTCTGGAGTCATTATTTTGGTTTTTGTCAGGCTCATGCCTAATTTAACTTTCTCTGAAGCATTTTTTAATTTATAGAGCATTTTCTGTAAGTTGTCTAGATCTTTACTTATTAATACCATATCATCCGCAAAACGTAAATGGTTGAGTTATCTACCATCGACGTTATTGCCCTTATGTTCCCAGTTTAGTTGTTTATTTAAATACATATTCCAGTGTTAAAGTAAAGAGTTTATGAGAAATTGTATCTCCTTGTCGCACCTAAGTAATATTACTAATTATCTAATTGTTTTTTTGAATCAAAACTTTTTTCAGTTTTTAACGGCAAAGGGTAAAGGGCAAGCCAAAATTTATGTTTGCCCAATTTTAAGTCTATATTTTGGGAACTTTTAAAAACAAATATGTTCTGCATTTACATGATAAACACACTTAATAAGAGATCAATTTTTACCGATATTTAAAAAAAATAAAATCAGATAATATAATAATCTAGATTTAATAAATAAATATTAGGTACTGTTATTTAAAGAATATTTTTTATTTATTTTTGCAGATGCCCTTCGGCAAGAGCTAGACCTCCATGTTATGTTGGCCCAAGTTATTTATCGGACCCATTCCCAAAATGTTGCCCTAAAGTTATTTGTCCAGAAGGAGTAGTAAAAAAGGACAATAAATAACTTATAAAATATATCTTTAGTCTGATTGTAAACTGTCCATGCTCATTCTAAATTTTGAAACACGTTTTAAAATTAAACTGAAGTGTGATGGATCATAGGTTTTTTTTCAACACCAACACCTTTATAAATTTTCATAATCTGTCAGAATTTGTATATATTTATTGATTTTGGAATTATTCACGATTAATGATTACTTTTGTTCAATTTTAAACACAGTTACAAAAATTAAAAAAAAAAATTAAGTTATTAACGTCACTTTATATACATCATACTTCAAATGATATTGTTACGGTTTTGTCTCTTTAAATATCGCTTACTGGGTTCGCAGAATAAAACACCCTTCACTAAATTCAATATTTATCTTAACTACTTCTTAACACAGCAAAATCACAACCATCTTATTACTACTTCTTAATATCTTCACTATTCAAATACAACTATACAATTCCCGTAAAACTTGTATCCTATCCCTATTGATATATCTATTTCCTACACAAATCTAGAATTTACTAATATAAAAGTTGATCTATCCAAAAATATAATTCACCGAGTCAGAATATTTGTATGCGAGGGAGTACAGTAAGTTTCTTCTAGTCGTCTGTCACAATATCATCTAACCCGAATTTTGCTCAACATCGCTATCGCATCTGGTTGAAAACTTCTCATGAGAAGGACAATTTAGATCTGGACATACAGTTAATGATTTTTTGATAAATACTTATTTTAAATATATTTGCTTATACAACAAAAATATTTATATTTACCAATAATAAAATATTTTTCCTTCATTCCCCTTTCTATTTATTTCTGGATTAAAAATGTCCTGTCGATTAAAAAAAGTTAAATTATAGTTTAGTTAAAGATAATCGGTATCGATAAAAGTATATTAAGCATTTTTATACAAATACAGTGTCGTTTGAAAAGTTAGACAAAAGTCAACATAAACATCTTGTTTGAAATCAGGTCCATTTCTCCAAATAATCCTTAAGCCAGGGTCATATAACTGGTTTATTCTCCAATTTTTGCAATATGATGTAAGAATAGACACAAAATATAAATAAATATCATTAAAATCCAAGTACAGATCTAAAATATAGTAAAATTTCAAAAAAATTTGCTATTAGTCATCTTCCACAAGTTTTGTGGAGTGCTTTTGTCAAAAATCGCATACTTCTGGTGGTAAATGGGAGGGTTTGTGAGGTAGATTTTTTTGTTAGATAATGGATGATTTCAAAAAAAAAGCTCAAATTAATTGTATTAAATTTTTATTTCTATACACCACAGGTCCAATTAAAAAATTATAAAGAAATACCAGGCAATTATCAAAATATTATTTATTTTGGAAAAAAAAACACTGATGCATAACCAACATTGGTGGAAGAATAAGAAATATTTTTACTAAAAAAACAACTCGCTCAGTGAACATTGGCATCATCAACGCTAATTAGATTTCATTGACAGCTGCTCCAAAAAGTTCCAGAAATGTTTTGTTCCATTGCCGCAGATCTTTGAGCCAGGATGCTTGCATTCAATCATGTTCTCTCTTTCCTTACACTATATAATCAACTGAATGATGTACTTTTCATTTTGCATTAGGTGTATAAAGTAAGAGAGCTTGCGTATGTTGATCTTTAAGATGCTTCAGTAGATCCACATTTTAAATGCCTCGATTTCTTTACATGTGGTATACCTTAGTGTCCAAGCCTCTATGCCATACAGAGAGCCACGTTATAGATGTAGATCTGATTGTTCCAGAGATTAAGCGCATAGTATGACTTAGTTGCGTATCCAACATCTTCGTGTGCTTTTTAGTTAATCACACAGAGTCACAACTAAGATTGGTGGCGGAAGAGCCCTGCCGTGTATGATTTTATCATTTCACATTTTAAGTTTTTGTGTGGTTTTTGTGAAATGCTGCTTAAAGGAAAGTGTTCTGCCTAAGGTAACCCAAAGATATTCTGGATGATTACTTGGTGTAGGCGACTGTTTCCGAAGAACACATTCTGCTCTATATTCGATATTTTATAGTTAAGATGGAAGCACGTTGCTACTATCTTATTAACCTTTGGCTGTAATCTCCATTTATGAAAAATGGTTTCCATGGTGCCCAGATTGGATGTAAGAACGTCCTGAGTTTCCGCTATGAATATGCTTCTAGTTGCATATACGAATTTTCTAAATTGTATTTCGGGCATATTCGTAATGTACAGGATGAATAAGAGTGGAACTGGACTGATCCCTGAGACAGCCCATTGTTTAATTTTTTTCTTCTTACTTGTGTCCTCTATAGTAACTTAAAAAGATCTGTCACTTAAAATATTATTCATAAGCAACAGAATGAGCTTGCTGCTCCGATGTTATAAGCGGAGATTAAGTCAGTGGATGGACAGAGATTTTAAATTTTCTCTTAAAGCCTGACTTTATATAACTTGTCAGAGAAAGTATCTGATCAGAGAAACTCCTACCAGGTCTAAATCCTGAATGTTCTATAGATAGTGTTTCAAAATTTTGGAACTGATTCTGTTTTACGAGAGTCCCTCCAAGGACAAATATATACTTACAAGGAAGGTATTCCAAGTGTCCGGCTCCGATTTTAATGAAACTTCAATATGTTGTAGAGGCTATAAAAATAAGAGAGACATATTTTTTTTATCTGCTGAGATTTATTATAACAGGGTGAAAACCTCTCCTAAAGTTTACCCCTAAAAACAGTATTTTTGAAATATCTCAGGTTCTAAGTGAGATATTTTTACAAAACAAAATGAGAGTTTCTTGTTATTTGATATCATCCCTTATTTCTTCATAGGTAAACCATATATTTACGCACGTAATTTTAAAAATTACAAAATTTAATGGACTTGTTTGAAAATATTTTTTTCACCATAAGTAAGTTAAGTTGACGTGTTTCGGGATTTCTAAAAATAAACTAGTAAAAGAGGGTGAGCCACCCCCGAATAAGTTTTTTTTAATTCCCAGTTCTAATTGAGATGTCTTTACAAAACAAAATGGAAGTTACTTGTTATTTGGACTGATGTTAAATTATGGTACTTTCATCCCCAAAACATATCATCACTTATTTCTCATAACAGGAAACCATCTATTAGCGCACGTAATTTATTTCTAAAAATTACGAAATTTAATGAAATTATTTCAAAGTATTTTTTTTCACGAATACCATAATTAACTCAAGTTAACATGTTCTGGGGTTTCAAAAAAAGAAGTAGTAAAAGAGGGTGAGTCATCCCCAAATACATTTTTTTCAGATCTTAAATTCTAATTGAGATAACTTTACAAAACAAAGTGAAAATTACTTGTTAGTTGAAATGAGGTTATACCATATTGTTTTAACTCCATAGATATCATCCTTTACTTTTTATGAGGGTTGTAATTCACTTACATAATTTAATTCTGGACATTACGAAATTAAACCAAATAATATTTTTTTATGAATACAATAAGTAACCTAAATTCACGTGTTTTGGGGTTTCTGAAAATAAAGTAGTAAAAGAGGGTGAGCCACCGCCAAATAAGTTTTTTTTAATACCTACAGTTCTAACTAAGATATCTCTACAAAACAACATTAAAATTACTTGTTATTCGAAATGATGTTAAACTATGACATTATCACTCCCCTGGAAATGATTCGTTACTTTTTTGTAAAAGTAAACAGTTATTTCATGCATATATTATTATTGTTAAAAATGTCAAATTTTAATTTAAATGAATGTTACAGAATAAGAAATTACTATTTGTCATGAATTATAATAATTTAAAGACATGAATAACCAATGAAATATGTTTATATTTTCTTATTAATTAAAAAAAATCAGAAAGCTATGTAGCGTTCATATCAACTGAAATTTGGCAATTTTAAGAATAATTATACATGAGGGTGAAAATACTATAGTTTAACTTCATTTCAAATAACAAGTAGTTTCCAGTTTGTTCCGTAAAGTTATCTCAATTAGAACTTGAAAAAAAAAGTATTTGGGGGTGGCTTACCCTCTTTTACTAGTTTATTTTTAAAAAACCCAAAACACTTAAGTGACATGATATTCATGAAAAAAATATTTTCAAACAATTTCATTAAATTTCGTAATTTTTACAATTAAATTACGTGCACAAATATATGGTTAACCCTAATAAAAACTAAATGATGTTATAATGAATCTCCGCAGATAAAAAAATACTGATCTCTTATTTTTGTACCCTCTATAACATATTGAAGTTTCATTAAAATCGAAACGGGACACTTCGGATACCTTCCTTGTTAGTAGAACCATTGAACGTTAGGAGCAAACAAGCCATAGATATGCAATATGTAAAAGGAACTTTGGTTGTATACTGTTTAGCCCTATGTTTTGAGTCCTCTTCAGAGGTAAAGGAACAGGAGGTAGCCTTGGAGTTTCAGATTTCAAAGTTTTAAATTTCTTTTTTACGTTTCTTGTATGACTTTGATCTTCGGGACTGTGTTAGATGTAAAAACTGGTTGATTATGAGCTAGGAAGTTGCCTCCTTTTAACTTGCGAAGGAAAGATCAAGCTTTTCTACTGAATTGTGTAAAATCTAGGATTTCAATGACTTCACATCAGGTTTTTCATCGAGACTTTGTAACAGATCATTAGCGATTTCCTCATAGCCACGAGGCCTTGAGGTAGTATTTACAAGGGATATTTGAGTCTCAGTCTTAATGAAAACGGGACGGTGCATACTATGTGGAAAATCAGAAAGTACCCTTGTTACAGCTGCTAGTGCCACTAGACACAAAAAGCAAATCTGGGTTAGATTCTCATTGCCAAGCAATGGATTTAAAAGTACCACTGTATTTTGCCTCAAAGATGAGATAAATATTGTTTTCCTCTGCTCATTCAACCAGGGATTTGCTGATGACTTCCGAGGGTCACTAAGTTGCTGGAAATTGGTAAATATTGGAAATAGTAAAATCACCTATTTTTACTGGGACTGAATGTTCTGATTAGTATTATCGCCATGACGAGTGTCATTAATCTTATGCATTTAACATGCTATGCATTTTCAGACACCTCGGCGAAAACAGACTTAGAAAAAAAATTGAACGCCCTATATCGTAAAAATAAAAGGGTTATTGATCCACATTAAATTTCACTTATTTCATACATGCGTTTTCACAAGTTTTTCTATGAAAATAAATTATTTTACTTAAAAAATGTGTTTTTATATGTAATTAGTACATAATATCTAAAGTGGCCTTAAACATATTAAAAGAAATCCGATTTTGAAAAAAAAATAACATCCTGTATCTCAAAAATAAAGCGGTTAAGGATCTATATTGTATTCTGCATGCATGATGTCACACGTGTGTTTTCATATGTTTTTCTTTGAATAATAACATGCCGTTCTAAATTATATCTGTATTTCTGAAATTTTGTACTATCGATGGTAATGGTTAGGCAAAAAATATCACAGCAGAGCAAGAAGTATGTTGTTAGTATAGTCCTTGGAAAATAGACAGAAGAAAAGCTTTTTATGAAAAAAACTATAACCTGCGATTTTTTTATTGAAAAGTGTATATTTTGTCATCTTAAAAAACATATCTCGATGTTAATATTGGAAACTGTGCTAACAAAATGCGGACCAACAATTGTCAGCTTTTTTGGTTTTTCCAGTTTATTTCGAGAACTAAAGATTGTATAAAAAAAAGATTCAAACAAAATTGTAGATAATTGAATTATCTAACGAATCATGTTAAAATTATAGATGGCGCAACTAGTTACCCATATCTAATTTTTTTCGCAAAAAATGGCAATTTTCCTTTTTTTAAATAAAACCATATTAATTTAACAACCATTGTGTCAAAATTCACGGTATACATACATATTATTTATATAAAATGTTATCCTAAACCCGGAATATGTGTGAACAAGCAATGACAATGAAGAAATAATTGCAAAAAAGAGATGATTAAATAATGATTAATGTATGTATCTTATATTTTTTATACGTGTAACTTTTTGTAAAAACATTGATTTTAATAAAATAATAAATAATTAATAATACAACAATACTTGACTTGACAAGCGCCGTATTTTGAACATCGTTAAAGGGAAGATTCAACCAGGGGCTTTTGAAATGCAGAACGGTGAAACTATAGCTGCAATGGAAGCAGACTAAACATACAAATATCTAGGTATGAAACAGGCTAAAAGAATTTACCATTGCACTATAAAAGCCGAATTGACAACTGAATTTGTGAGGAGGGTAAGGGGGGTATTACGAACTAACTTAAATAGTAGAAATTTGTTTAAGACGCTCAACACGTATGCTTGCTCTGCGCTGAGCTATTCCTTTGGAATTGTAAAATGGAGCAGGACGAACATTCAGAACCTGCAAAGCAAAATAAGGACACTCCTAAGAAAAGGACAAAAACATCACCCTCGGAGCGCTATTGAATTGACAATGCTTCCATGATACAAAGGAGGAAGAGGATTGGTGGATATTGGTAAGCAGCTCGACCAACAAATAACAAACTTACGTTAATATTTCCAAAGGTTAGTGGACTCTTCCACACTACATCGAGCAATATGCGAGGCAGACGATTCAACGCTGCTACAGTTGAGGGAACAAAATAAAACTTCTCACCACCAAACAGACCTAGAGAAGTTACAAATCTGGCTACAGAAGTCACTTCATGGACAGCATCCAAATGAGGTCAATCAAGGCAATGTCGATAACTCAGCGTCGAACTACTGGTTGATTTCAGGATAGATGTTTCCGGAAACGGAGGACTTCCACTTAACTATCCAAAACCAGGTTATTCCGGCGAAGAACTATCGAAACTTCATCATTAGAATCCCTCAATGGAGAATGACCAATGCAGATATGGCTGTCTAACATCAGAGACAATTCGGCACATAACTGGAGGATGCCATGCATTTGCCGCAACTGAGTATAAGAAAAGACACGACTCAACTGCTAAGATACTCCACCAAGAGCCAGCAGAAAAGTTAAACCTATTACAGGTAGGAAAACTCTTATTATAAATACAATTTGGAGTCTATTCTTGAAAACAACCATTTAAGTTATATTGGGACCGAACAGTTTTGACGAATCAAACAGTTGCTCATAATAGACCAGACATTATACTAATAGATAAAATTTCTAGGCAAACTACACTAATCGACATTGCTATACCCAACAACAACAACCTAAAGCCAAAATGCAACGAGAAGATTGTCAAATACAGAGATCTGGAGGTGCAAATTCGAAGACAATGGACAGTGAACAGCGTCCAAACGATTCCCATAATACTCTCAACAACTTGAGTGATACCAAAGAGCCTCCTGCAGAACATCAAGGGACTTGGCCTTAGTGAGCATCTGTATAAACCAATGCAGCAAGCAACTATCCTTGCAACCGCACGAATCGTCCGAAAGTTCGTAGGAAATACAGAAAACCACGTCACCTAGGACCCGATAACATGGAAAGGGTTCCCACAGAGCTTTATACTTTTGGTATCTTTGTGTACCTGGTATGAGTCAATATTCCCTGGAGGGAGTGCGAAGCAATTTGACTTGTAAATCATACAATATTAAACGACTTATTATTATTTAATATAATCTGAATATTATGAAAACCATATTTGTTCCCAAATGACGCCGCTGCAGCGCACAGCGGTATGTGCAGCAACCCTTACGGTTGTAAACGGCAACACCCTCACCACTTGTACCCGGATACCATAGTCAGATAGATTCTTAGCGCCTTTGGGTAGTCCATAGATCTTAGAAGGGTATCTCTCATGCAACAATAAATGTCCCAGGTAAAGTACAAATATTTAATCATATCTTCCCCAAGTTTCATCCTTTAATATTCATTGACCACGACGTTTCGAATTTTAAAAAATTATTTTCCATAGTACGATAAAAAATTTATTTCAGAGATCAGAAATTATGAAATTTGGTGAGAACATTACAAAAAATTTTAAGTTCACTAGAGAAATTTTTGGAAAACAAAAATTGTTTTTCATCGTACGATAATTTCACTCCTGAAATCGATCATAAAAAAAAATAAGTTCACTAGGGCAATTTTGGTGGTCCAAAAATTGTTTTTTTCAAAATTTCTCGGCCCTGAATTAAAAATACAATTTGTTGTACGAATGGTTGCTGTATCTTAATTAGGAGTGCGGAAAACTGTCTAATTTGAAATCAATTTTCTTAGCAAATATTAATCACATAGATTCTGGATATAACATACTTCTTTCGATAGATAATATCTAAGTGAATTTCGAGACAACTGTAATAAATATTGTTTTTATGTTAAATATGATTTCATTTTAAACGAAGAAAAATATCATTTTTTGCAAATATATATATATATATATATATATATATATATATATATATATATATATATATATATATATATATATATATATATGTTTGTTTGAAGTGTGTCACGGATGGATAAATGTGCTTTGTTGTTTATCCGGGAGTTCATCCGTTCGTCATTGTTTCCTGTTGAAGGATCTTGCAGACGTTTCGCCAAGGTCGCACTTGGCATTTTCAATGCTTACTGATCAGAGTTTGGAAAGTGAACTGAGGTTCCTTAGGTTGCGCAGGCTTTTAATACTTTTCGTGATCGTTCGTAATCGGTCGTGATCGTAGGTTGTACCGAAGATTGTTCGGTGGTGACTCCTCCTTCGTGCCGCGTGTGCTTGCCGACGTTGCCGGTTGTACTTGTTTTACCGATGTTGATGTGGTGTTTTCTGTTCGTTTGATGACGGATTTCCATGTGACTGGCAAATTTAGTGCGTCGTCTCTTTTGTTTAGTTCGCCACTTTTTTCGATTTCTATTGCTTCGCGAACAAGTCTTGTTCTGAGATTACTAACATTGGCAATTTCTTTGCATGACTCAAAATCAACTTTATGTCCTGTTTGGATATGGTGTTGAAAAAGTGCCGACGTGGTTTGTTTGTTCTTAGTAGATAGCTTGTGTTCTTCGAGTCTAGCTGATATTCTTCTGTTTGTCTGTCCTATATATGATTTGTGGCAGGACCCGCAGGATATACTGTAGACCCCTGGATTCTCTAACTTAATTTTGTCCTTGGGGTTTTTAAGTGTCGATCTTATGGTTTGATGAGGTTTGTAAGCTGTTTGGATATTGTTTCTTCTTAGAATCCGTCCTATTCTAGGGGTCACAGATAGAATAGGACGGATTCTAAGAAGAAACAATATCCAAACAGCTTACAAACCTCATCAAACCATAAGATCGACACTTAAAAACCCCAAGGACAAAATTAAGTTAGAGAATCCAGGGGTCTACAGTATATCCTGCGGGTCCTGCCACAAATCATATATAGGACAGACAAACAGAAGAATATCAGCTAGACTCGAAGAACACAAGCTATCTACTAAGAACAAACAAACCACGTCGGCACTTTTTCAACACCATATCCAAACAGGACATAAAGTTGATTTTGAGTCATGCAAAGAAATTGCCAATGTTAGTAATCTCAGAACAAGACTTGTTCGCGAAGCAATAGAAATCGAAAAAAGTGGCGAACTAAACAAAAGAGACGACGCACTAAATTTGCCAGTCACATGGAAATCCGTCATCAAACGAACAGAAAACACCACATCAACATCGGTAAAACAAGTACAACCGGCAACGTCGGCAAGCACACGCGGCACGAAGGAGGAGTCACCACCGAACAATCTTCGGTACAACCTACGATCACGACCGATTACGAACGATCACGAAAAGTATTAAAAGCCTGCGCAACCTAAGGAACCTCAGTTCACTTTCCAAACTCTGATCAGTAAGCATTGAAAATGCCAAGTGCGACCTTGGCGAAACGTCTGCAAGATCCTTCAACAGGAAACAATGACGAACGGATGAACTCCCGGATAAACAACAAAGCATATATATATATATATATATATATATATATATATACGAATCGATAGGTAATTCTATTATTTACAACTTCTCTTTGAAACTCTTTTCATGCATCCTTAAGTTTAGATAAACTGGGAAAAGCAAAAAAATTACCATTTTTGGTTCACCGTTTTGTTAGCATAGAGTTGCCAATGTTAATATCAAAGTATGTTTTTTAGAAAACCGAAATATACATATTTCAATAAAAAAATCGCAGCATGCATTTCTTCCGCGAATAATAGGCTATTTTTGTACCTTAGGAATAGTAAAAAAATTGTCACAATTTAAAAGTTACACGCAAAGTAATTGAAAAACAATTTACAGCATACACATATTAAAATAGTTTTAATTTTTAGCCATTCCTGGCATTTTAAATACAGATAAGCTCGATATAAGAAAATTATCTTAATTACCTCGTAAAATAGATAAAAGTTAATTAAGGAACGCACACTAGTTTATGGGCTCGTTAGATTAATGGGATTACACAGCATAAATTAATTTTGTTTTTATGTTCTTTGAACATGAATTAGAATTTTCACACGATTTTTAAATCTGAAGAAAAGAAAGGCGTGTTTGTTAAATTATATTCTCTGATTTAGACTTCATATTGTATCTGTTTTAACCATGGCATTTTTTATTAATTTATTTTTTTTTGTACATAAAATAGTCTCAAATATTTTATATGAGATAAACAAAATTAAATACAGCTTGAAATACTGTATTAGCATTAATATTTCAGATATTTCAGATATTTTTGCTTCTTAATAGTATTTAAGAAGCCTGGAATTTGGATCTTCTAATTAGTTTTATGTTGTTTATGATATTGTTATAATTTGTAACAAACATGTCAGGAAAAAATGCTTATATAGAAAAATTAAGAGTAGAAACCTAAAGATAAAGTCTTAGAATCGGTAAAGGAAATAGTTGTCTCCTAAAAATGAACAAAATTTCTATTTTTGGCGGCTCGGTAATATATACAAACGATTTTTTTTCTTTTATTTTTAAAATTCAGAAATTTTTGCCTTATTGTTGTACTTGTCTATTGAACCCTTTACTTTCAAGTTAGATCGGTTTTAAAGTTAGACCGTGTTAGCGAGATCGTTGTATACCATCCGAAAGACCAATGAATAATAATTCTTACGAGGTAAATAAGAAGTAGGTTTCATGGAATAAGCAGGTTACTAGAAGAGGTAATTTTAAAAGGATGCTATTAGAGTCAGGCGCGGATCCAGGGGGCGGTTGGGGCGACCCCCCAAAGAGCTTTGAGTTGAGGAAAATAGACCCAATTTTGCCTCTTATACTATAGTTTACTCACGAACTAGAGCGAGTAATAAATCATTTTTTACCCTTTCTGTTCTTCGCTCTTTTTCTAGCAGTCTGACATCGAGGTCGATAGGTGGCAGGTTTGCAATATCCTACCGACATACCTTGGAATTTATATTTTATATATCAGTGATTTCTTGCGAATGTTGCTCTTGGTCCGATACAGCTCCACTGACGAGAATATAAGATGGTCGAAACGCGCATGGAGAGAGGACCAGAGTGGTATTTGCAGAAATTCAACTGTTTATATATATATATATATATATATATATATATATATATATATATATATTGTTTCTTTTTCTCTTCCCGAAGGGAGAATACATATATAACAACTATTTAAAAACGGCAGATAGATTTCTTTGCTTCTTACTGATATTTTAATTTAAAAAAAAAACATAAAATTCTTGTTACAATAAAATTTTTAAAAAAATCGTTAACTAAATCTATATACACAATTTTTGACATTACAAATGTTTTATATAGGAAGAAAAAAATTTTATATACTTTCTTTTTAATGTGTCATTTCATCAACAAAAATGTGCAATATGTCATACTTATTAAAACTATACCTAAATTAAGACACCTGAAAGAAACAAAACAATATGGATAAATGTGATTAATGTTTCGGAGTTGTTTGTAATTACTAAGCATATCGAGTTTCTAAAATATTTATTCAGTAAAACTTAATATTTCATATACAATGCTAAAAAAATACAGCCTACTTATCTAATAATAGTTAAGACTTACTGTGAATAAACTTGAAGACGAAATATCTGTTTATGAAATTTAATCATTAAAAAGGCAATAGTTATGGACATATAGAGAGAAGCACCTCCAGACAGAGTGTTTAACTGTTCTGTGAATAATTTTGTGCTGTGCAGTAGAACAAGTTTTCTCCAATAATGTTTGACCAATCTTAATTGCTGTTCTCTTGTGACCAGGCTAAACGTTTTTGGATGTGATTATCAGACAGCAAAGATTTTTGCCTACGAATAATATTCAGACCAACATGTATTTTCTTTCAAGCTATAATACATTGACCACACTGAATAAGACATAAATTATTTAGAACACTTGAATAATTACCTCATCTTGATTTTTTGCAATTACACGTTTTAAACCACGATCTGGAAGATCATCGACACTTTTTATTCAATTATGACTTTTTACGCACTGTTATATGAAAGATATTAACTTTTTTATATATTTTGTAGCAGTTGCATATGTCAATTTTGGGCATTTTTTGTGTCTACACAGAAAAACTGCTTTGAATCTTTTATGATATTTCATACTTATTATGAACATATATATGAGTAGGGCAAAATGTAAGTTAATAAATTTACTTTTAAGCTTATCTAAAACATTTTTTTAATAGTATATTTGACTCTTAAAAACAATTTTCCTTATTTATCTTCATTGATTTAGCCTGAATTAAAATTTTGTGGCATCCTGATTTTGTAATAAATTTATCCAACTAAAATCAGTTTGTGTATTAAAAATAGTGAATTGATGACCAAATTACACCTTCCTGAACTGCTTTAGGAATTTCACCGCGACCGATAAAATTAAATAGCCTTTAAAACTGAAGTTACAAAATTAATTTTATCTGATTTTCAATAAAATTCGCATGGAGCAGTTTTCGGAGCCGTACATGGCAGATCGAATATGGTGGATAAGAATTTTACATCTCTCAATTTTATCCAAAATTGGTTCTAGGGAGTTTTTGAGAATGTAAATAGCAAATTTAAAATTGTTTTAAAAAAATTCAATAAGGCAGATGCAATATGATGTTTTAAAAATGCTATATTTCCGGATTATGTCCAAAATTGATACGGGGAAATTTTGGAGAGTGAAGATTAGAATAAGGTTAAAAGATTAAATTTTTTTTTAAATTCAATATGGCGGATTCAATATTGTGGGTTCATATTCATATTTTTTTAAAAATTGGTATTAGGGGTTTTCGGCCACTAAAAAGTTTAGATTTTGTCGAAACTGATATAATGGGCATCCTTGGAGCGTATATTACTAGTCTTAAATCAATTTCTTCAAATTCAAGATACAGGACAAAATATTTCACACTAAAAAATTTACATATCTTAAGTTCTTTCAATATTGATTTTGAAGGGTTTTGGGGCCCTAGGTTACGAATCGAAAATTAGTTTCTTAAAATTCGAGACAGCAGATTTTTCTATAGCAGGCAAAATATTTGTCTGGAATAATTTAATTCAAAAGTGGTATTTGGATAAATCTCAGAATTAAAGGGGTCTATCACTTTGGATAAAACCGGTACTTTTTTGCGACCTCAAAATCTGTAAACTCAAAACTAACCATCGAAAAATAAAATTTTTATTTAAAAAAAAAGACTTCCAAAAAAGCGCTAAAAAGCGAAAAATAACATAAATTTTTATATGAAATTGAAATTTCTTAAGTAGGCGACAAAATATTACTAAGTGAATTAAATGACTACAAACACGAGATACATACAAGCTACGGTAAGAAAGCAATTACAAATAAAGTATTTCTCAATCTTTTAATGTGAATTACATTTTGTCCAGTATTTATTTGGCACAGACTTTAAAAATTTCAATTCCGTATAAAAATTTTTATAATTTTTCGATTTTTAGCGCTTTTCAGAAATTGGTTCAATTTTTTTATAAAAATTTTATTAGTGGAAAGGTAGACAGCACACTGAATTTTTATAGGTATAACTAAAAACTAGAGAAAAAAAAAATTTATATAAAAATAAAAAAATTGAACCGACTTCTAAAAGTGCGCTAAAAAGTAAAAAATAACGATAAAATTTTATATGAAATTGAAATTTTTGAAATCGGCCATAAACTAATACCTGACAAAATGTGATTCGCATAAACATACTTTATTTGTAATTGCTTTCTTAATTTGTATATATAGTAGTTATTTATTTCATTTAGAAATAATTTGGCGCCGACTTCAAAAAATTTCAATTTCATATAAAAATCTGTAGTTATTTTTCACTTTTTAACGCACTTTTAGAAGTCGGTTCAATTTTTTTATAAAAATATTATTTTTCGATTTTTAGTTTTGAATTCATTATGATATTCATAAATTTTTTGAACTAAGCGCTAATCGAGATTAGTGTACCTCGCAATGACTCCAAAGGCGCAAAAAAGTACCCATTTTATCCAGAATTGTAAAGCACCCTAAAATGAACCATTAAAAATGCTTTGATTCTTAGAGTTCTCCAAATACCAAGGAAATCGTGTCAAACTAATATTAAGTCTGTCATAGTAAATCCACTATCTTAAATTTCAAATTAACTTTAGATTGATATTACGGGCCGCAAAACCTTCCAATATCGATATTTAAAGAATTTGAGACGTAAATTTTTTAGCCCGATATATTTCATATTGTATATTGAGTTTGAATCCCGCAATATCAATTTTATATGAAACCAGAAAATGTAAAATTTTTAGTCCCTCATATATCTTATTAACCTAATAGTTGTAAAAAATGAACTTCATATTCGTAATACACCACCCCCAAACCCCCTAATACCAAATTTGAAAAAATGCGACTAAGGTAAAAAAAAAATTCCTACCATATTGAATTTCTAAAAAATAACTTTAACGTCTTAATCTAATCTAAATCTAAACCCTTCAAAGCCCCCTAGTACCAATTTTAGATGAAATCCAGAAATTTAAAATTTCTAAACGGTCATGTTGCATCTGACCTATTAGATTTTCTTAAAATAATTTTATATTCGCTATTTACATCCTCAAAAACGATTCAGTTCCACATTTGAACAAAATCGAAAAATGTAAAATCTTTAGTCAGCTATATTGCATTCGTCATATTGAATCCTGAAAAATACTATTAAATTCATAATTTACATCTCATACTCAAAAACCTTCTACATCAGTTTTGGAGAAAGTCGAAAAATGTAAAATTTTTAGGACACCATAATAATTCCGCCAGATTGAGTTATTCAAAAATTATTTTAATTTCGTAATTAACACTAACAAAAATCCCCTAATACTGACTTTAGACATAATCGAGATATGTAGAATATTTAATCCGCCATTTTAGACCCGCCATATTTAATTTTTTTTTTAATAATATCAGATTCGCAATATGCTATCCCAAAACTCCTCCATATCAATTTTGAAAAAAATCGGACAAAATTAATTTTTTATCCACTATATTGGATACGCCATATTGAATTTTTTTAAAATAATTTTAGATTCGTCATGTGAGACCCCGAAAACTCCCCCGTACCAATTTTGGAGAAAATCTGACAAAATTGATTTTTTTGTCCGCCATATTGAATTTTTAAAAAATATTTTGAATTCGTTATGTGCGACCTCGAAAACTTCCCTATACCAATTTTGGAGAAAATCGAACAAAATTAAAATTTTTTGTCCGCCATATTGGATCCGCCATATTGAATTTTTTTTAAATAATTTAAGATTTGTTATGTGAGACCTCGAAAACTCCCCCATACCCATTTTGGGGAGAATCGGACAAAATTGTTTTTTTTTGGCCGCCATATTATAAGCGCCATCTTGGATCTTACTTCACCAATTTCATCTAAAAAAAATATGGGACCACCGCAGCAACTTCCTAAACGTAACGTAAAAAATTTCATTCAAATCGGTGCAGCCGTTCCGGAGTAACCGGTGTACATAGATAATATATATATATATATATATATATATATATATATATATATATATATATATATATAAATAAATATAACATAAACAAACAGTTTATTTGCGGCAAATACAACTCTCTCTCTCTCTCTCTCTCTCTCTCTCTCTCTATATATATATATATATATATATATATATTCATTATATATGTATATATATATATATATATATATATATATATATATATGTAGGCGACGAATTGAGAACCTCCTTCTTTTAGGAGTCGCTTAAAAAGAGCTTTTTATACGAACTACTTAAAACATCGGAATTCGACCTAAATATTACAGGAATAGACGTTTTTTTTAATATAGACCATTTTTTTTATTGTTCTCCGCTTATAATTATTCTCTTTGTCGAAAATTTTGGCGTTATTAAAATAAGAATTGTGGAGATTTATCTATGATAAAAATACAAGCCACAATTTACATAAAAAAACAACCAAATTAAATTCTGTACTAAAAAAAACAAACAACTTTTAAAAAATGATCCTAATTTGCATATTTTAACAAGCGACAAATGTAATAAAAATGTTGTAATGGAAAAGAATGAATACATAACTAAAATGGCATATCAATACACAGAAAAGAAACTATAACTCAGCTAACAGGGTGCAATCCAAAATAAATTTATAAACGCTTGATTTTAAACGAAACCTCATCTCTAAAGAATTAAAAAAAAATAAAACTCTGTCAACGGTTTTTTAGAAATCGGTTCAATTTTTTTTTAAAAATTTTTATCAAACGACTTTGTATCATATCATTTGAAGCAACTGATTAACTCTTTCACGACCAGATAAATACACTAAGGCAATTAAATATATAATTTAAAGTTTTTCCTAAAACATTTATGGATGTCAAGAAGAAAATTTTTGACAATTTTCAGTTGCGATGCTATTTGATTGAAGGTGTGATATTTTGTATTCCATATTACAAATCTTCAGTTTTTATTTATTTTTATACATTTATCTGTTATTTTATCAGAAAAAGATTAAATTGGTCAAATGTCTAATACCCCTGCAGCTTTGCAATTCAAATCAAATTAAGATTTATAATGGATCGGCCTACTAAGTATTACCATAAATCAATCCTTTTGAGATATAAAGAAATTCTTTCGCATAAATTCGCTTTTCTTGTTTTCCATTTTGACTTGTAGAACAGCGATCGTCTTTTGGCAGACAAATAACGACAAAATTATTCCATTATTCAAATAGCTGGTCGGAGGGTAGGCAGACAATGCGCTTGCCGGTCTGTGGAATTATTCAAACAGATGTAAACGAAGAAAGGATTGATATGAGCACAGCGCGGCTATGCGCATAATCTATTCATTAACTTATTTACATAGATGTAATACGTAAATTGCTAATCGTCGTCTTAAAATTAACGTTTCCAGAAAGAGCTATGCCCTTTGGTCGACGAAATTCATTAATTGTTAATCTAAGGTAATAAAACTACATATGGAAATCAAGAGTTTTCAAGACTAATTTTAAGTTCTATGCATTTCTATATAAAATATTTTCTTTAAATATCCATTCAACACAGATCTATACTTATAAGCGGAGTTTTCCTGACTGACTGACATATTGATATATAGCCCAAACTATTTAAGATAGACACATGAAATTTTATAAAAAGGTTAGCGCCTTCATGGAGGCACACACTAAAGAAGAATTTTTCATAATTCGCAGTCCATACGCTGTTACGGATTTTTTTTTACAAATCCGTCACTATTTTTTTAACACCTGTTATACACCCGTACGAAAGTATTCAGGGTGTTTCCAAATAAGTTCGAAAAATTTTAAAGGGCTATTTTTAAGCGAATTTTAAGCATAAAAGTTCATATAAACATATGTCCGATAATGCTTAGTTTTTAGATACAGGGTGTAAAATTTTATTATTATTTTTAGTTTTCTATATTTATATCATTTCTTTTTAAAGATAATTAAGTCAAATTTTGAACACATAACACTTAGAAGTTCTCATAATCAAATATTATTATGTGAAATAATATACACCGTGGTACTTTTTTCCGGGTCTGTAAAACTTTATCCTGTAGAATTTTTTTTCGGGCTTCACTGACTCGATTTGCTTATTCGGTTAGCTTTCCCATCTTATTATGAAACTTCTTTGTCTCTCAAGTTTTCCTGTAAAAATCTATAGTTTTTCCACCAAGATTATCCATCCCATCGCCGCACATTAACATAATATTTTATCAGGAGTAGCCGAGTAGTGAAAACATATGTACTTTATAAGAAAACAGATTCTACTTGTATCATAGTACAAATAAAATAAAATTTGTTGTAATATATAGTCATTAGTATTAGATTATATGTTTCTGATAATTTATACGCCGCTAAATTTGACATAACATCTGCGCTAGTGACCGTTTCTGATATTTGAGGATTATTGGTCCTGTAGCACTCGTGAGTTGTTCCACCAGGAGTTGTCTCTTTTGGTTGTATTTGGTGAAGCCTAAATGCCGATGCTGAGTTAGCTGGCATTAGGTTAAACTCTATGCTACTGTCATCAATGAATCCCGGAAATTGCCTAAACTCCACATCAAAGGATGACGTACGCACAGGGTCAGTTTGGAAACTTTGGAATATCGGACGTTGTTCTGGAAATCGAAAGTTAGGGTACCGCGCAGGCGGTGCCGAAGAGGACCCACCATAACCGCCCGACCCGGTGAAAAGCCAAGCCGCATCACCTTTCTTGATGTTTTTCGAGGGCACCTGAGGAAGATGAGCCATGTTCTTAAATTTGGAAAAAAGAAAAACTTTTATGCCGAAATTTAAAAACGCGCTATGGGGTTGTGCGTCTGGGAAGCGAGCGTGGATGATCAAGACGACTTAAGAATAAAATGATAATAATAAGTTTTTTATAAGAGTTCAGGGTTTATACTAATTATTTTGTGAAGAAATAATTAGTATAGGGGGGCAAGGGTCAAGTATACTTTGTCGTGGCCAAATGTTTTTTGAGCGCAACGAACCTACTTTACAGAATAAATTTATTTATTCTTCTTGCCGATAAATTGTTTAAACTTGAGTCAAACGCTAGGTCGCACCGCAAGTTGCAAATTTATTTATTTATTGTTAAAATCCGCAATGATTTTTAACACCGAAATTTTAACGCAGAAAAAGTATAGATATTTGGACTTTATCGTAAAATTTTAAAAATGCGCAAGAAAAGTTTGAGTAACTTAACTTAGACGCAATTTTATAAATTTTCAAAGTCGAAAAAAGTAAGGGTGACAAATCCGATTTTTAAAAAGAAAATTAATATAAAAATTAGATTTTCACGAAAAACTAATAAAAGGGTTTCCGCAAGTAAATTTGGAAAATTTAACTAGCGTAATGTCTCTGGAGGGTAAGGTTTTTCAATCTAATCTTTTTACGATTTGCGCCGAAAACTTAGAATATCTTTAACATTAAATTTCCGCAAAAAATCTTAGTTTTTCTTCTTAATCTTCTGACTGAAAGAGAAAATTTTATTTTGTTTGTTGATTATTAGAAAATCAAGTTAGAATAGTTACGCGATCTTTATGACGGTGATCCGAGATTGCAACACCAATTCACGTATACAATCCCGAATATCGCCCGTCTTTCGAACTGTAGTGTACCGGGATCTGGGAAATAAAACCTATCTTACCTAGACACTATTTATTTTTATCCAGAGGACTCGCGATACACCGTATTTAAACCGATTTTTTTTGCAATAGCTTTTTATTTTTAAAGTCTTCAGGCGCCCCAGCCTTTGGCAATTACCCGGGTAAAAGCTACTAGTTCGTCCAGGGGCCTCGAAGGTACTTTATTTTAAATGATTTAAAAAAAAAACACTATCACTTTCAGCAATGCAGCCCTCTAAAAGATCGTCGATGTTGTAACCTCTTCTTGGCTGTTCAGCCGTCCTAAAAGCGATGAAGGTTAACTACTTCTTAAGGCAACTGAATTTCGGTACTCCCCTTAAATATTCTCTTTCTTTTGATCTGATCTGCTACTCGTTTAATACTACCTCAGTTCTGCTACTACTCTGATTTCTGTATAAAATCTGACGGTTACTTTACTTACCGGGAAGTCACGTCCCAAAATCAGGTGATGTACCGACAAAGTAACGTGATATTCAAGCGCTAATTTGAATGTTAAATTTTGTCGCCGAATATGCATAATTCTTTTAAAAATGCTTTTATTACATTTAGGCATATAAGAAAAACAAGTTACAATTGTTTTTTCCGCTGTTCCGTTTTTTTTAAACCTACATTTTCAACAATATATATATATATATATATATATATATATATATATATATATATATATATATATATTTATATATATATATTTATATATATATATATATATATATATATATATATATATATAGATTATACGTTCCTGATAATTTATACTAGTAGTATGTAGCAATAAGTCGATGAAGTGTAAATACATATGATTATATACTAACGACTAAATATTACTACAAATTTTGTTTTATTTGTATTATGATACAGGTAGCATCTATTTTCTTATAAAGTACGTTGTCAGTAGTCGGCTACTCCGGATAAGATACTATGTTAATGTGCGGCGATGGGATGGATAATCGATATAAATATTAATACAGATAGATTCCTTATTGGAACCGTTTAATGCGAACTGATAAATGAATTGTAACTTGAATCAGAATTATCTAAGCTGCACGATTTATTGACTATACTTTTTAATTTATTATTAAATTATTCAAAAACAGTGCAAGGAGGAATTGATGACTTTTGTTAATTTATTATTATTAGTTTTTTGTAAACCTTAAATTATCTCTGGAAACTGTATTAGCTTTCAATCATCCGATTTTTTTGTTTGTATTTAAATTTAGTCGTTAGAAACACTTATTTTTAAGATTGAAAATAAATTAGTACTAGATTACTGCAAAATTCACAATATATTATTTCAATGATCGGGATAATAAATGGTCGAATCCGTAAAGAATTTAACTTTAAAATTCCCAAGATCTCAAGTTAAATTCATATTTAAAAAAACTTTAAGACGAAACGTTCCAAAATCATCTTTGAATTTTTTTTGAAGAAGGCATTATTTTAAATGGCAGAAATATAATCATTCTAAAATTCATTTCTTTACTTAATGTTATCCAATTCTAGCCTCAGTTACGCCGAAGTAGTCTAGGAAACTTCAAAAATTCAAATTCAAATACCCATCTTAAATATCTTCACACTAAAAAGCATTTTTTAAACTTGTACTAGATTTGTGTAAAAAACTGGCTTGTATCAAAGATTATTATATCTAACGCTATGATAATCTTTGCTTGTATGAATGAATTTCCGCACAAGTTCTCATACGAAAATAGAAACACAAAACCAAAAACTCAAATCATTTACCTAACGGACAGAAGTTACGACTATGTTCTTAATAAAATTTTTATAAAAAAATTGAACCGACTTCTAAAAGTGCTCTAAAAAGTGGAAAATAACTAGGAATTTTTATATAAAATTGAAATTTTTGAAGTCGGCGCCAAATTAATACCTGACAAAATGTGATTCGCCTAAACTAATAATTTGTATTTATAGTAGTTATTTATTTCATTTAGAAATAATTTGGCGCCGATTTCAAAAATTTCAATTTCATATAAAAATTCCTAATTATTTTCCACTTTTTAGAGCACTTTTAGAAGTCAGGTCAATTTTTTTATAAAAATTTTATTTTTCGATTTTTAGTTTTAAATTCATTGATATTCCTAAATTATTTGGACCAAGTCCTAATCGAGATTAGTGTACCTCGCAATGACTCCAAGGTAGCAAAAAAGTACCCATTTTATCCAGAATTGTAAATCACCCTTACATGAACCACTAAAGATTATTTGATTCTTAGAGTTCTCTAAATACCAATAAAATTGTGTCAAACAAATATTTAGTTTATCTTAAATTTCAAATTAATTTTAGATTGGTAATATAGACCCAAAACCTTCCAATATCGATATTTAAAGAACTTGAGACGTAAATTTCTTAGCCCTATATATTTTATATTGCATATTGAATTTGTATACGCCCCAAGAACCCCGCAATATCAATTTTCGGAAAAACCGGAAAATGTGAAATTTTTAGTTTCTCATATTGTATCTTATCAACCTAACTTCATATCCGTAACACACCACCCCCAACACCCTATTACCAAATCTGAATGCGAATAAAGTAAAATTTTCAACTCACCATACTGGATCCGCCATATTGAATTTCAAAAAAATAATTTTAACGTCTTAATCTAATCTAAATCTAAACCCTTCAAAGCCCCCTAGTACCAATTTGAGATGAAATCCAGAAATTTAAAATTTCTAAACGGTCATATTGCATACGATATATTAGATTTTCTTAAAATAATTTTATATTCGCTACATACATCCTCAAAAATAATTCAGTTCCACATTTGAACAAAATCGAAAAATGTAAAATTTTTAATCAGCTATATTGCATTCGCCATGTTGAATCCTGAAAAAATACTATTAAATTCAAAATTTCCACCCTCAAGAACCCTCTATATCAGTTTTGGAGAAAGTCGAAAAATTGAACATATTGAATCCGCCAGATTGAGTTTTCCAAAAAATATTTTAATTTCGTAATTAACACTAACAAAATTCTCCCAATACTGACTTCAGACAAAATCAAGAGATGTAAAATCTTTAATCCGCCATCTTAGATCCGCCATAATTAATTTTTTTTTAAATAATATCAGTTTCGTAATGTGCTATCCCAAAAACTCCCCCATATCA
Source organism: Diaprepes abbreviatus (assembly GCA_034092305.1). Taxonomy (NCBI): domain Eukaryota; kingdom Metazoa; phylum Arthropoda; class Insecta; order Coleoptera; family Curculionidae; genus Diaprepes; species Diaprepes abbreviatus. The sequence continues at coordinate 1,630,746 of JASJET010000107.1, forward strand.
ATTTTGAAAAAAAATCAGACAAAATTATTTTTCATACACTATATTGGATACGCCATATTGAATTTTTAAAAATAATTTCAGATTCGATATGTGAGACCCCGAAAACTTCTCCATAACAATTTTGGAGAAAATCGGACAAAATGGATTTTTTTGTCCGCCATATTGGAGCCGCCATATTTAATTTTTTAAAAATACTTTGAATTTGAAATATTTTGGTCCGCCATATTAGATCCGCCATATTGATTTTTTTTTAAATAATTTCAGATTCCGTATGTGAGATCCCGAAAACTCCCACGTACCAATTTTGGAGAAAATTGGACAAAATTGATTTTTTCGTCCGCCGTATTGGATCCGCCATATAGAATTTTTTAAAAATAATTATAGATTCGTTACGTGCGACCCCGAGAACTTCCCCGTACTAAGTTTGGAAAAAATCGGACAAATTTCAATTTTTTTATCCACCATATTGAATTCGCCATTTTGATTTTTTTTTAAATAATTTCAGATTAGTTGGCTACAACCCCGAAATTTGGGAGAAAATCGGACAAAATTAATTTTTTTGGCCGCCATATTGTCAACGCCATCTTGGATTTTACTGCACCAATTTCATCTAAAAAAAAAATGGGACCACCGCAGCAACTTCCTGAATATAACGTAAAAAATTTCATTCAAATCGGTGCAGACGTTCCGGAGTAATCGGTGTACATACATAAAAAAAATATATAGTCGGTTAATAAAAGAACTTATATGATGAAATTAATTTGATATCATGGTAAAGTTGAACATATTGGTAAATCTAAACAAAAAACTATTTTAAACTATGTTATATATTGTTATTATTATCCTCAATAATAAAATTGTTTATTGCAATATCAACGTTAGGAGAAACTGAAAAAGAAATTAGGGTACTTCCAGTATATAAAAAGTACGAATGATTTTTTTCTTATCCCATCTAATGAAGTGTGGTGAGATAAGTCTTCAAAAATGTAATTAAATAAGTAGCCTCCAAAGTCGCTTGTAAAAAGACCCCCCTTCCTTCTAATTTTCCAACGACAGATTTTTAAAATCAGAAAAAATTTGGAATAATATTATATGCTAAATATATTCAATGGAAATTATTACGTTTAAGTAAAGTACAATAATTTAGAAATATAAAGTAAAACTGTCCCAACGTGACTATTTGGTGTAGGCGCCGAGCATTTCAATGAAGAGTTAATATTATAATAATAAAAATATTATAATAATTAAATTATTGATCCCTTTTTAATTATTTACAAAGGAGTTTACTAAATAATAAGTCAAATAATCGATAAAGTACAGTAAGAGTTGTAAATTTTTTGTTAATTGCAATTAATAGGTCAAAAGTAAAATTCTATACAATTAAATACATCGCTGTCTTATTATAGTCGAAACAATATTTCGTTATCTACTAAATTGCTAAACAGTTTCATAAAATGTCATTAAAATTTTATGTTTTAAAAAAATTTTCAGCTGTAATAATTATGTAGATATTTATTCTGAAACGACTCCGAAACTCTATCAAGTGCATGCCAATATGCTATTCGTGATTTTTTTATTTATAAGCAATATCGCAAGAGAGTCAAAAATAATATAAATATATTACATTTTTCGTCATTTCTTAAGTTCCCTGTTTGCCAGAGACAAAATATTTTTGTTACAATTCAAATTCATTGAAGCACAAGAATATAATTTTGTAATACGTGATATATGAAAGGAAATTTAATAATATACTTTGTGAAAGTATAAATTGAGGGTTAATATTTCTTCTAGTTTTGGTACTTTTTTTACCTATTTTATTCCTTTATAGGATTCAATGGCGCAAATAATAAAAAACTACGAAAAAAATTAAGACTTCAGCAAAAAATAGATAAATCTATTTTTCTGTCGTATTTAAATAGTTACTAATATATATATAAATTCTCCTTTCAAACAGATAAAAGAAACAATATAATATAAACAAACAGTTTATTTACTGCAAATACAACTTTGGGTCTCTCTCTATACGTGTTTCGATCACCTTATGGTCTTGTCAGTGGAGCTGTATCGAACCCAGAGCAATATTCACAGAAAACAATTGTCGAAATAAAATATAAATTTCGAGATATATGGGTAGGATATTAAAACCTGCTGACTTTTAAATATCAGACTGAACACTTGAGTAAAGTGAAACCTAAAAAAAAATTCAGATTTCAGTAAGAAATAGATAAATCTATTTTTCTGCCGTGTTTAAATAATTGCTAATATATATGAATTCTTCTTTCAAGAAGAGAAAAGAAAAAATATAAACAAACAGTTTATTTCGTGCGAATACAACTCTGCTTCTCTTTCTCAATACGCGTTTCGGCCACCTTATGATCTCGTCAGTGGAGCTGTATCGAACACAGAGCAATATTCGCAGGAAACAATTGTCGGTATAAAATATAAATTCCAAGGCACATCGGTAGAATATTAAAACCTGCCGACTTTTCAACATCAGACTGAAAAATATCGCCAGTCGAACGACATCTATACATTTACCGAAGTAGGGTGAAACCTTAAATTAAAATTTTAGTAAGAAATAGATAAATCTAGTTTCTGCTGTGATTAAACAGTTGTTAATATATATATATATATATATATATATATATATATATATATATATATATATATATATATATATATATATATATATGAATTCTCCTCTCAAGCAGAGAAAAGAAAAAATATAAACAAAAAGTTTATTTCCTGCGAATACAACCCTTTTTTTCTCTCTCAATACGCATTTCGACCACCTTATGATCTCGTCAGTGGAGCAGTATCGAACACAGAGCAATATTTGCAGGAAACAATTGTCCGACCTGCGACTGTTAGACATCAGACTGAAAAATATCGCCAGTAGAACGACATCTATATATTCACCAGAGTAGGGTGAAACCTGCAAAAAATAAGATTTCAATCAAAAATAGATAAATCTATTTTCCTGTCGTGTTTAAAGAGTTGCTAATGTATATTAATTTTTCTTTAGAGTAAATAGAAGAAAAATATAAACAAACAGTATATTTCTTGCAAATACAAACTGGTTCTCTCTCTCCATACGCATTTAGACCATCTAATCGTCTCGTCAGTGGAATTGTATCGAATCCAGAACAATATTCGCAGTAAACAATGGTCCTTATAAAATATAAATTCCGGGACATATCGGTAGGATACCATAAGGTGATCGAAACGCGTAGGAAGAGAGAACCAGAGTGGTATTTTCAGGAAATAAACTGTTTGTTTAAATTTTTTTCTTTTATCTGCTTGAGAGGAGAATTCATATATAAATATTAGCAACTATAAAAAATTATGTTCAGGAGATAATTCAATAAAGTGATTTAATTTAAGGTAATTCTTTGTGTAAGTAATAATATTGAATTCCTAAATTTTATTCACAATATTACCATAATAAAACCTTACAATATTACCATATAATCTATTGACATGCCACAAAAACAAATTTGAGGGTATTTACGCAAATAAACTTGATATAGTGCAAGAGCTAGTGAACGATTTATTCAAACTGTTTTATACTTATTTAAATTTATTATAAAGACATTTTACATATGTTTGGCCAAAGCAGATACCGACAACCTAGTTTAGCAACCTCCGTCGCTATGTTACCAGTATATTTTTGAAAATTGCAAAAAATTAGTAAATTGAAGTATACTCCATAAAATGTCAATACTTTAAATTATAAACATTTCTAAGTGAACAAAATGCCAAGCGTATTGATTAGTTTTCCCTTTTTGAGAAGTTCCCTTATTAAATACAGAAGTTGAAGTGCTTTATACCTTCTTTAATAGCATTTTTAAAACAGTATAAAAATTACAAATATTATAAGCTAGGCAGTTTGGATGATTGCAATATTATAAAAGACGTTCAAAAATGTTACACATTTATTCATACGACAAACATTCTTCACCGTGTTATCGATATTTGTTTTGTACTTGTAGAAAACGTATTTCTCAGAAATTTGAACCGATATAACACATTTTGAACAAATTGTTTTACAGCTCTCACTCGAATATATTCTAAAGCCCTATTTTCTCTGGAAATGATAATACATGGTAACTTATTTTAATTCTTTATTTAAAACCAACTCGTTCTGAAAATTATTCGGAGAGCAATGAATAATTCAAGTTAGATCTTCGGCCACGTTTAATCGTTAATAACTTCTCAAACCCTTATAAGAATTTCAAAAGCTAGTCGATCTTAAATAAAGAACTAAAATATCTTTGCACTCGTGATTTCTCTTCCTCATCTATTCATATACTTATGACACTTTAGTATTAATCCTACCATTTAACTTGGATATTCAAATATCGCAAAAAAAACTGGTTAAGATTTGAGTTCATAAGTATTCTTCTCTTGGAAAAGCCACTGTTTCCAATATCAGAGTTGTCCAAGAAAGACTTTCTTAAATCAACTACGTTTTTATCAAAAATTGTTTTTTCCGATTCATTAATCCTTATTTTTTTTTGTTACGAATAGAACAACCAAACTAAGAAAGTATAGATGCCTATAATTTTTTTTTGTTCAGTTAAGGCTTAGACACAAAAGACGATAAACCCCGAGTCCCATGGAAAAAACGTGGCTGCCGGTGCGAGAGAGAAAAAAGTATTAAAGAGAGTACTCTATCTCACTCTAATAGACAGAGAAAACGACAACAAACAACACTAAATGAATTTGATGCTACAGATATTATTTAGGTAAAGAGAAAGATGATATGCGAACTTTACTTTACAGATTAGAGTGAGACTTTTTTCTCTTTCGTAGAGCAAGCGACTTGTTTGTACCCTACCCGGTGTATCATTTTATAGGTTTAAGCGTCGAGGACTGCAAATAATCTCAGTTTGAATAGCATATTTTTGCTTATATGCTCTGAAAAATGTATATTTTTGCTTGTATGTCTTTATAATTTCTGCGGAAATGCATACATTACATTGACGTATTTATCATTTGTTATTTCAATTCAATACTATTTCTAACGTGTAAAATACATTTTCCATTCGACTGCTTAAGATCAGTCCAGTCGCATCTGAAAGCTGCGTTAGGAACAAGCTCACTGTGATAAAGAATAGTCAAAGATGTATTTTGATTAGCTGAATCATTTAAAAAGATTTATCATAATACACGATCTTTACGTTATAAACTAACATTAATAACAATAACACGCTAAAGCACTCTTGTTAACCATTTTTATCTATTCTCTTTTTTACCTGAACGTTGATATCTACTAAGTCAATTTAGTACCAACACGTACATTCTAGGTTCTTTAATTTGATCTAGACGATGGCAGGTGACAAAAGCAATGTATACTTTTCAACGGCTGTTCAAATATTTCGATAAGAACAATAAAAATTAGTTAAACAAATGACTAGAAAATGAATGTAATTAAGATAGAGAGAAAAAGTGCCAAGGCTAATGGAGTTGATTAGCATAGGTGTCAAATTATTGTATGTTACATTTATTTACGGTTGTACCTATTTACATAAATTATAATTTATAAAAAAAATTGCATCTTATTGAATCAGTTGATGGAACGTAACTTAATCTAATACTTATATATTTGCTCTTTCTGATTCATTTAAAACATTTTACTTCAAATTGATGCAATTAGAACATAATTTCACCTAAAAAAATTCACCACAAATCTGCTACAAACTGAAATAGAATGCATAGAAACAATAAAGATTCAGCGAAACAAACGAAAGAAATGCACACCATTGTGAAAACTTTTGAGTAAAATTATAAGATCCATTTGAACCCTCATGGATTTAAATGCCACACATTTATTGTATATCACATCTAACTTACTGAAAAGTTTTCTCTAAGGATAAATAATTTGTATAAAACACTGATTCAATATTATATTAACACACATGACAGCTTGAATACACCACGCAAACTAAAGAATGCAAATGCAACATTTTTTGAGCCTATTTTAACCACAATCAAAATAATGAAAAAAAAATCAGTCTAGGGTGTTTTCCTGAATATTACCATTTGCCTTAAAAGAATAAATCTTTACAGTGTCTTACTTCGTAATGAATATTCAAAAAAATTATATTAGACATAACTCGCTCCTGCCCTTTTTTTATAGTTCTATTCAACTAATTAAGAATGAATCATAATATAATATTCATGCCTTCCAAATCATGCTCCATTTTCTTGCAATCTTCAAATTGTTTGACAACATTAAATGATCTCTAATTATTGTCATAAAACAAAAAATTAGAATGCTTATTAAATATAGAAACAGAGCAGATAAATAACTTCCCTGAGGATCTGAATTACTTAATATAATTTCTCATCAATTTATAAAATAAAATTTTAATCAATGCACAAGTAAAAAAAATCCATAACTCGTCAATTTAAAACTAAACAATAGTCTTTATAGAAATAGCTGAAGCTCGCATCCATTTGATACTGATTCTCCAAATGCTTCAGTCTATGCAAACAGAGATAAATTGATAAAAGTCAACGTTTCTGCAGCTTTCTTAATCTGATCGCAGATTATTTATTCAAAAATCTTCACCTTAGCAAAGAGATACAGAAGAATTAAGGTACTAAGACATAAGAAAAATTAAATTAATATTTTTAAGTGTAAAATGCGGCCCATCGTCAAGACCTGGACCCTTTCCATCATCTAGGAGACATAACTTAATTTAGTATTACTTACATAGTGTGAAAGTATCTCTCAAATATATTTAGCACTATTTTTATTTCCTTTTTTTATATTTTTTTCTCCTTTTTCTCTTAGTACTACTGATTATGATTTCAAGCCAAACGGCTTTGCACTCCCTCCAACGAATATGGGCTAATACCAGGTATACAAAGATACCAAAAGTATGAAGCTCTGTGGGAGCCCTTTCCATGTTATCGGGTTCTAGGTAACGTGGTCTGCTGTATTTCCTACGAACTACGAACGAATGGTTCGCGCGGTTGTAACGAGAACTGCTTTCTGAATTGGCCTATACAGATGCTCACTAAAGCCCAGTCCCTTGATGTTCTGCAGGAGGTTCTTTGGTATCACTTCAGTTGTTGATAAAATTATGAGAATTGTTTGGACGCTGCTCATTACTCATGGTTTACGGATTTGCACCTCCAGATCTCTGTATTTGGCGATCTTCTCGTTGTATTTTGGCCTTAGGTTGTTGTTGTTAGGTACAATAATGTCGATTAGGGTAGTTCGTTTACAAATTTTATCTGTTAGTATAATGTCTGGTCTATTATGAGCAACTGTCTGATCCATCAGAACCGTTCGATCCCAATATACCATGAACTGGTTGTTCTCAAGAATAAGCTCCGGATTGTATTTGCAATAAGGCACTTTTCCTACCTGCAATAGATTTATATTATCTGCTAACTCTTGGTGGAGTATCTTAGCGGCTGAGTCGTGTCTTTCCTTACATTCGGTTGCGGCAAACGCTTGACATCCTCCAGTTATGTGCTGAATTGTCTCTGATGTTCGACAGCCGTATCTACATTGGTCGTTTTCTATTGAGGGATCTCTGATGATGAACTTCCATTAGTTTTTCATTGGAATAACCTGGTCTTGGATAGCTAATAAGAAACTCTCCGTTTCCAGAAACATCTGTCCTGAAAGCAACCAGTAGTTCGACGCTGGGTTGTGGACATTATCCTGATTGATTTCATTTGAATGCCGTCCATGAAGTGGCGTCTGTAGCCAGGTTTGTAACTTCCCTTGCTCTGTTTGGTGGTGAGAACCAATATCCCGTTCCCTCACCTGTAGCGGCGTTGAATCGTCTGCCTCGCATATTGCTGGATGTAGTATGGAAGAGTCCGCTAACCTTTGAAAATATGAACGTAAGTTTATTATTTGTTAGTCGAGCTGCTTACCAATATCCACTTATCCTTTTCCTCCTTGAATCTTGGAAGCATTGTATGTTCAATAGCACTCTAAGGGTTTTTGTGCTTTTATTAGAGAGTTAGGCACTTATATTATTTACGAGCTATTTTTTTTTTTGCATAGAATCATCTACTTCAGCCCTTAATAAGTCTAGCTTGTTGTCAGCAGGCTGAATAAAGAATACCTAAACTCGAAATAATTTGATTTTTCTAAATTATATTCAGTTCGATCAAAGTTTACCGAGCGATATTGATTCCATGAAAATAAATTTCTAATGTAGTGTTAACAAAACAATCTTTGGTATATGAAAACATTCAGCCATTAAGTTAAAACACATAAAGAGCAGACTGACAAACACACTACATGTGCCCTGGGGTTAGTTACATACATCCGAACATACAATCATCATTGCTCTAATCAATCTGCGATATATAATCAACAGAATATGTATTTTGTGCTTTATGTAGACCGCAAAAATAAGATCAATATTAACACAGTGATTCTCGTTAAACTTAGTATCCTCTATGGGTGGAGAATTTGACACTTATTTGATGTTGGTGTTTCGTATCGTTTCCCCAACGTTTTCTTTTTAATGTTCTAAGATCCTTACAAATAAACTTTCCGAAATATTTTATTTTCGCAACTCCTGTACATAGATTGAATTTCAATATTTTTTTAATATAAAATGTTACAATTTAACTTTCCGGTCTTTAGATTTCGTAGAAGAGCCCACATCTGGGTTATAAATAAATAGTTAAATTATTTTTTCTTTTTATTTTTAGTATTTGTGAACTCTCCGCAAAGACTATTTTTCATTAACTTTGAAAAATGAACTAAAATAAAATAATAGGAATATCTTGAATTTTAATTGAATTAAATATTTTTTATCTGGCAGAAATTATGTTTAAACATATATAAAAATTGTTCAAATTTTCATTTTCAATCGTTTTGTTTCAAATGTTGTTATTTAAATATTGTTTTATTAGTTAGCGTTGCAAATTACAATAGTGTTTTGTTTACGATCATCAAGATCACTTAACCAACATATTTTAAAAAATTGTGTTCATAAATTCGGTAAATAGTAAAAGTGCTAATATACAAAAAGATCTTGATTAGTCGAATATGTCACATTGCATATCTGATTGAGTATGATGCCATGATTGTTTTGCGGTTTTGTGTTTTCGCTAATTAATTAACCCTTCTAAATGGAAATTTGATAGAATATGAATTAATTACTTTCACTTTAATTTGCCGCTCATAATTGTTTTAAAAGAATAGACCTGGCACAGCTTATATAAAGGCAGCTATAGTTCAAGCTGTTTCATCTGTTCCCACCTTAAAGAGCAAAAGCAAGGTGTGACGATTATGGGCCAAAATAGATTAAATCTAAACGTAAGTAATTAACAATAATGTTCATACTGCTAAACCCAGAAACTTTAACTAACTTTGCAAAAAAAAAGCAATAGTTGCTTGTGGGAAACACACACTGAAACTATTTCCATTCGCACAGCGTCGTCACATTATTTTGGATAAACTAAAATTCAACAGACTTTTGATTTATAAATCTTCGTTGTCACTAGGAATTTCTTTTAAACATGCCATATACAACTTGAAATCAATTACACTACGCAAAAAATTTTAGTTTATTTCTTGTATCTTGTATGAAAAGTATTTTTGGTAATTTTGGCGCGTTGAACACAAAAATGAAAATAAAATTTTTTTCTTTTATTTTTAAGAAGATAGAAAAAATACATACTTTTACACTTGTACAGACACTAGATATCCTATCTTTTTGTTTTTCTTTTGTGAATTATTTCTGGAGCATCTCTAACAAGAGTCCAACAGTAGCGGGCAAGCATGGAAGCATTCCACTTTCCTCGGTACGTTTTCTCCATTGTTGGTTGATATATCCTGATGGAAGCGTTCGCCGTGCTCATCACTTACAGCTCCGCAAGAAAAAAGTCCAGATATGAGTGCAAGAAATGGATCTTTAGAGACATATTGCAACCCATTTTTTGTTACAATGATATCATATTGTCAACAAGTGTAACGTAATTGTCAGCTTTTTTATTTTCAAAGAAATTAGTGACCACGAGGCGAAAGTCATTCCAAGCATTTTTTTAATATCTGATAGAGTGCTGTCAAAATGTTTGTCTTTCAGAATATTTTGAGTCTGTGGTCCAACAAAAATACCTTCTTTAATTTTTCTTCACTTAGCCTTCGGAATTTCTGACGCACGTACTGAAAGGTTAGCCCATCTGTATCCAGTGCCTTAACAAAATTTTTCATTAGGCCCAATTTGATATTCAGTGGTGACAACAAAATCTTTTTCGGGCCTACCAGTGGCATATGTTGTACATTATTTTCAACTGGTTTTGATTGTCGTACGGACCAGTCTTTTCTCTTGTAGTGAAGTTTCTTTGCCCGACTGTCCCATCCACACAAAAAACAGCAAAACTTGATGTAGCCTAGCTGCTACTCATATAAAAATGTAATCACCTTTAAGTCGCCACAGATCTGCCATTGGTGCTCAGCATATTTTATAGGTACTTCCTATTGTCGTTTGATTCTTTCATGTGAACTGCATATCCAATAGAAATAGACGGTAAAATATTCCTTATATTCAGCAGTATAGTTTTTAAACTCAAGATTGAACTGTCAATAAACAAGCTTCATTCCTCTGGCTTGTAGTTTATATTTAAAACCGCTAATAAATCGCTAATTTTATTGCAGGGAACCAAGTTGTTTTCCATATTAACAAAACGTGCTAAGCCTTTAAGGCCTGAAACATTGTCTTCCAATAAGTTCCACTGCAGCAATCTTGATCTCAGTAACTCTGCTTTAGTTTTTGGAAGTTTTAAGTCTCTCACAAGATCGTTTATTTCTGATTGGGTTATTTTGTGGGGTTGGCGGTTCGAGTATAACGTGCTGGGTATAAAATCAGGATCTCTTGATTTTAATGGCATATCTTCTTCTTGAGAAATCGTTGTATCTTTATTGTCTGATTCGTAAGTGAATATTTCTGGGGGTTCTGTAATAGGACCTTCATCATTATGAAGCGCAGGTCTCATGGTAGATATTTGGATAGTTGATAACCTACTTTTTCTTCTTAGATATACCTGTGCCTTGCCCAACACAAGAAATGATGCAGAAATTTTTACTATTTAATCAGTTTCTCCCTTGTTTAAGGTCTTGGAGGTTAGGACATCGTATAGGGGGGTCATACCTGGAGATTCCCCATGTGGTGTTGCAAGGTCCTGCAAATTTCCTTAAATGAGGAAAATGTAGATTTAGCAACGTCGCACCTCTCTATTGGTATAACAATACAAATATATGACGTGCATTCTTGCGGTTAGATTATTAATATATAAAGAGACATGATATCACGAATCTCTAAAACATGATCTAATATTAAAAAGATAAGTTTAGTTTCGATTTTAGCACACCAAAAATGGATAGGTTTAGTCGATTTTATTTTAGATACATTTTGGCTGTTGTCCAGGGTTATTTCTTTATTTCATTTTGCCGAACTAACTAATAAAAATTGTTTTTCTTTGTCTAATTAACATGTTTGAAAGCCGCGAATTAATGAGATTTCACTTATCAATTATAAATGCTCTTATAACATGACATGTCTATTCTGACCTATATGTTCTATATTATGAGGATATTATTACAGATTATGTTATGTTTCTTCAAATTTAACCGTTATTTAGAGAAATCTAAACACAACTCTAAATGCTCAATATGCACTTCCTACTAAGACTAAAGAAATCTCATAAAGATGTTACTAAAGGTCATTCAAATTCGTATACCATAAGATTCTTTATTATGCAAAAACATTTACAATAAGAAATAATAAGATAAGTAATAAAAAATCTGAAGAAGGCAACAGTCAAAATAATGAACAAAAAATGTAAAGATAAAAAATAGTTTAACAAGATAAAAGCGTTTTCTCAAAAAATATCAAAAATATTAGCAAACAGAAGTATAAAAGTATGTTTAAATGTAGCGATATTAAATGTAGATACCATATTTGCACTTAAATATGTGCCTGATACGAATATAATGACTTTGATGTCTGCAGTACATTTATTCTTAAGTTTTTCAATGTAACTTTTAAAGTTTCGCAGTTGATCGAAGAGGAATCCTAAAAATTTTTTAGTTATTGAATTTTGGATGGGTATGTGTTGTATTGTAACTTAGAAATTTTTGAACAGTTTATAATATGACAGAACCAGTGAAATATTCTACTAGAGAATCTGGAAATTACTGTAAGATGGTAGAACCGTAGTTTGGATCTGCTGATGAATGAAACATTGTCACACCATCTACGAAGATTCTTATTTTAATTCTGTAGTCTATGAACATTTTGATGTTGTTTATTGCAAGAAAAAATAGTGTGAGAGTGACAAAGGAGCCTTGAAGAACCCTTACAAGATAAGGGTGCTGTTCTGTTCAGCTGTGTATATATGTAGACATTGGGACTTCTGGACGAGAATTTTCAAAAAAAAAATTCTTGTGAAATTTTACTTTACTTGAGACGATAATAAAAGGGCCGAGAACTCAAGAAATCTAAAAACTGCAAAAAAAAAGATCCGAGATCCTTGCGTAGTTTTGCAAAAAAATAAGCAGTACAAACACAACGCGATGTGCCACGGTGACACTTACCCTTATCTGCATACTGCCCAGGCATAAAATCACATCACGCAGTCGCTGCCACAGGCACGCACTTATAAAGTATATGTACTGATCGTCAAATAAACAGAAAATGTCCTGACCATGCTATGCGCCATTTTGGGTAACGTGAAGTTATAATAACAGTGAATACGCTGTCGCCACTGGAAAATTATAACGACTAAACGTAATCGTTTACCTCCCACTGACAAGATTTGCAGCAATTTGCATACCTTTCCGAAATTTCATCGACATAAGTAGTTGAACGAAACGAATGGTAGAAAGAGATAAAATGACAGAATTATGTTATAACCCCAACCAACTGATCCAATTCGTATCAATTGATTGTTATGTTGGATGTCTGCCATACTATTGGTCGGCCGTAAAAATAAATAAAAAATTTTTATTATATTTTTGGTTGTTAAAAATAACTAGTTCTTAAAAAAGCAATATGTTGACGAACCATTTCTTTAAAACGTTTTATTTTTTGAAAAAACAGTTGAAATGTTAATTAGGTAGTACCCCGTTATTTTCAGTATTTTCTAATTAAAATTTCCTTAGAAAGTTGAATGTTTCGCAAATTTCAAGTAAATTTGAGATTATAGACATACAAATTATTACACTAAATTCTGTTCATATCTCAATAGTATAAGCGTGCTGTTTAAAAATTGTTTTCGTACGGCTAGTTCTAATTATGGATTTAACATAAACACTTGTGTCCCTATATCCCCAAACTTTGAAACAGTTAAGTCTAACATAATTGTTTTCATCAACACAACTTATAAAAAATTTGAGAAGTAACAATTTGTAAGATATTTAAAACTTTTATTTAAATAAGTAACATTCAATTTTATATTCAAATAATATTAAATGCAACATTTTACTTCCTGAGACTGTGTTAAACACTATACTACACTACAATTAAATACATATTATTGATTATAATTTATTAGGCCATATAAATTTGAACCCTACAAGCCAACAAACGAGGTCCTTCAGAATAAAAAGCTTATTTATAGTATGTTTGGTCTTTAAGCCCCTACAAATCTTCACAAAATAATAAAAAAAAGTATATTAAAGGTTGAATAGTATCATTAATGGGGGTCTTCGGGCTGGCCGATGGTTCCGGCCCCTAGTCGTACACAGTTCCTCTATCGCCGGTCAAGTTTCAGGTTTTCTTTCAAACTTACTTGTCAGGACAGGAAGTCTTGCAATAATCGGCTGGATGTTTAGTGAATTCATACAATAATTGATTGGTGGATAGCTAAGACGATGGATTTTAGTAATACTACATAGAGCAGAGGTTTCTACCGTTTCAAGTTTTATGAGTGCTGGCTTCCTGCAATTACTGTATATAGGAGGTATGTATTCCTACTAAAGTCAGTATATTGCTTTGTATATATGAGTTGTTTTTCTTGATATGCCTTTTTCTTTGTATATTAGACTTCTAAGGTATTTGACCCTTAGTAGACATTTTTGTTTAATAGTTCTAAAGTGCCAATTTAACATAATTTTGTGGTCTATATTTACACCTAAATATTTTACTGATGGCTTGGTGCATATTACTTGGTTGTTAAGTTATATAAAATAAATTTAATCCAGGGAAAAAATAAAAGATTTTAATGACAATCAATAACTTTACAATAATAACAACAATGACACTATTTTTTGACTTTTGACGGTTAATTTGATGTGCCAAAATGTCACTTTACCCAAAATTGCGGAGAGCATACTCCGGACATTTTTCGTTTGACAGCGCCTTTACCACCTGTCATCCATTTTATTTTCAGAAATCCGTGGCCACAGGTCACACGCTCGATCAGTTTCTTGCTCATACTTGACGGAGAGGCTCGCGTCATCGACGCTAAGTGGCTCCATTGTGACAGTTTTTTTTTGTGCATCAATTGTTTTTGTAAGTAATTGATATGTTTTTGTATTTTTAACTAAATTACTAATATATTTTTAGTTTTTTTCGGTACATTTTAATTATTCCAACATAGATACATATCTAGTTTATAGCTTCATGCCTTTCCTAGCAAAATAACGCAAGTAAAATAAAATACCTACTTATTTATATTGTAATTACAAACAGATAGTTGCACCGATTTAAATGTTGTTGTAATTTTAGTAGGCACAATTTTGGTGCGAGTTATTCTTATTATGTCGATTAATAAAGTATAGTAATCTACATAGTTTATTGGGAAGGTATATGTCCTAAAATTTCGTTAGTTAGTTCAGTAAATGGTAAGTTTTAATTAGTAAATTATGCATGCACGCAATTTACTCACGTTAGAGTTAGACAGGGGCAATGAATTTCTTTCTTATAAATATCATGATAGTAATTAACTAATTATTTTATTTTTTGATTTTATGTAATGTAACGTCATGTGTGTACTGTTTTTTATAGGTCCGGTGCATGGATATGGAAAGTTTGGAAGTAAAATACTTCCAATATATCACAGATATCCTCACGATGTCTTAACTAACCTAAAAAGATATCCATGAAACACTTAAATCCAAGTGACTTGGTAAGGCACCCTGAGCATATTCACAAAATTTCTTTCCAAACGCAAGGTAAACCACAAGTACTACAACCTTCCACTTTAACTATCAACCTTTTGGAATATGACCAAGGCCAACCCAGAGAACCTAAGAAATCCAAATTATCCAATCAGCAGACTCTTAAATTTGAACCAACACGTAAGCGAAATAGTATCTATATTAGCTGCAAAAGATGGTCTCACAATTCGGCAAATTACTAGAAGTGACTTCATATGTGAGTCTCTCAAACAAAGAGGACATAAGTTACTCAAGAATGAGTCCTAGGTAATGAAGCTCATACTGCAATTTTGTGAAGACAAGAAAATTGAAAGGATAAATTATTTACTCCACTTGCGACAAACCGATGGTAGCAACTCAATTCGATTCAGCTTTAGCATTGATGAATGAACCAGTTTAAGAAATAGAAGATATTTCAACATTTGCCTTCACCATACAGAGGGCCTGTTTTTTAATTTAGGTCTTATTTTTATCCCGGAAATATGCAGGGTTACAGAAATGAGAGAAATTGTGGAGAAACGTTTGGAGGAATTTGTGTTTTGCTCAACAGTTCGTAACTGGGCTAAGTGATTACTCAATGTCATGATTAAATCCGGTAACGAAAGTCCCGCTGAATTGGCTCTGTGTTTCAATCAGGCTGTTCATTTATCTGTCATAGCCACTTTTTGTAATGACGAAACCTTCGATATCAACAATGAACGAATCGTTTCTGACAATGATGAAAGTGATTATGATATGACAAAATATGAACGAATTTTTAAAAGAATATCGATTTTTAATTAAACCATTCCAAAAAATCTTCTCAAAAATATTACATTGCAAAATTATGTCAAAGAAGAATTTGGCCACGAAATGAACTCAACAATGCCATAATCAAGCGATTCTTGAAACATAAGAATATCATCAAAAAGTCACTGATTGATCTGGATTTTACCTCAAAGTGGAATGATTTCTTCTTGATTCTTTATTAGACATTTTGCAGTCAATAAAATTGTGTGTTGGGGCTTTATCCAGAAAGAACGCTACAATTTTGATATCTGAAGCAATAATCGAAGTATCAATTAATAAATTACAATCTATAGAGGAAAATTTAGCTAGAACATTTTTGAATCAACTGAAGAACAAGATTAATAAACCAGAGAAAGGGGAACATAATATCTTTAATGAATTTAATGAATTACCTTTACAATCCTACGACGTACCACGATGCCAAAAACAGGTCCAAGTGAAGAACTGTTTAATAGATTGTTCTCTAACAGCAGCATTTCAAACAATAATGACAGGGATCTCCAAATCCTAGCAACGCGAGATGACGAGCAAGACCCTACAACTTCGTTTGAGTTGCAAAAACATAACTATAGAAACAGCAGTTTTTGGTACTAAAATGAATGAAACACATCTTTCTAAAAGGAATTCTAACTTTCTTAATCCACTGGAAAACGGATCTCTAACCTTGAACTTGTACAAGGCTTTGATGACTGTAAAGCCTATTTCGACAGAAAAAGAACGTGTGTTTTCTTTAAGTGAAAACATCGTAACAAAAATAGAAAACCATCTTTTAGATGACGCAATAAATGCTGTATTTTTGAAAGCTTATATTATAAACAAAAAGAGTAGGTAAAGGCCTACAAAAGTATTTTACCTCTCAGATCATCTAATTGTTTTTCTTTTATTAATTTTATTTACCTGTTATATTTAGAAGACTGCATAGCTCCAGTGCAGCCCTAGTCCAGGTATTAAAAAAGAGTTGAATAAGTTTAAAATAGTTGATTTCAAAAATTTTGAAAATCATTTTGTATTAATTAGATAATAAATAGATTAACATTATGTGGGAAAAATAGTGAAAACTAATTTGATCTCTGTGACTGCAAATGATTGTTTTTGGTTAAAAAGTGAAATTTAGTTCCTGTCACTAATTGAGGAAGACTTATTAGATAATAAATGTTACTGATAATTAATTTTCGTTTTATTCTTTATTTTCTATACGTTTCATAAAATTTTACAACTTTCTCGAGTTCCCTGGAATTCCCGGGAATTTTAGGTCGAAAATTCTAGAGTCCCAAGAGAAAAAATTTGTCGAGAAATCAGAAAGCTTAGTAGATATATTTCCTACAGTCTTGCATCATAATAATGTACCAGCTCACACTTCAACTCATTCTTCATAAGTCTCTGGCTATATAAATTCCACGAGCACCGTATTAGTCGCACTATGTGATCTTTTTTTTTTATTCTTTAAGCTCAAGTTGCCAGAACGAAAACTACTGAAAAAATTCCCTGCGTAAACTTAAGGCCATCCCATAAAATGTGTACGCGATGATTTGAAGATTGGAAAAAGTGTTACCATGTCTGTATCGCCTCGAATAAGGAATTCTCTGAAGAGAGCAGATTAATTATCTATGAATACATAACGTTTTAAATGACCAGTATACAGACAGAAGGTAATTATATAAACAAACATGCACCGCGAAAACAAAGCACCTGTCCATGATCAACATTTTTTATTTATTTGGTCACCCTATACGGCTTGTAATTTCTGAATTATCTAGATTATTTATGTAAGCTTAGATGTAAACATTCAGAAGTTGAAGAGTAAGTTTTTAAATTTCAATTTGGATGAATTAAGAGTATTGCTCGTAAAAATAAAATAAAAATAAACCTTTTCCTGCCCTAACACCTCTATAAATTAAATTCAGGGCCTTAGTAAATGCTCCCCTCGAAAACGGAGCTAGTAATTTCAATAATCGTTTGAGACAGTCGTTTGACTAACAGTTACGACTAAAAAAAGTGCCATTTTGTCGTGTTTTATGTCGAGTTTACGGCTTTTTTATATTCTGTGGCTCGTAGCTTGGCCTTTGGCACAGTGGATCCGATCATATTTAGAGTTTAGCTGAATAAAACAATGGTAATTTGATTTTTATTCCAGATTTCGCAAAATAAAATAGTCATATTTATCTCCCATAAGAGATAACACATGTACCGGAAATAGGAGAAACGTTTAACAATAATGATAAGATGAGGGGTATACTATAATATCAATTCACGTCGCAAATCGTTGTAATGTCATGTACGACAAATTTTGGAATTTACGAATACCGTTTTTCTTTAGAGTCAACTAATTGTGCTTTCAAGTCTGTATCCTTCCAATATAGCGCACAGAGTGCATAGTAAGCCCAATCTTTAAGAAGGGAAAAAGGTAAGATTTGCCTAATTACAGACAAATCTCTTTCGGTCATATTTTCTAAAATCACTGAAAAATATATAAATATATAGTGTATCTTGAACAAGAGCTCGGACACTAACAATTTGGACTCAGAGAAAGTCAGAACATTATCTAAAGAGTCTTAGACGTAATATCCTATGTAATGCTAGAACTTGAGAACAGAAAACATACTGGCCCATTGTTTGTGGCTTAAGCACAACTTTTGACTGTGTGTCACCTGACCTAGTAATAAAAAAATTGCCGACTCCATGAATGTACCCAGGTATTGAAATCTTAACAGTCGTAGCCCAAAATATGTCCGAAACTTGGATTTTGTTGAAGGCATTACCATTTACAACTGCTATTCCACAAGAATCTGTAATAGGTCCCCGACTTTTTTGACTTAAATAAATAATTTACCGTATATTGCTATAAACAAAAAATTTCTCTTTTTACAAAAGACACTAAGATTTTACAATGAACTGGCAGGATCAATGAGTTGATTGAGGAGGCGTATAGTATGCAGGTGAAAGCTGCAAAATTGGTTCTTAAAAACTGATAAAAAATCATATAATATTCTCAACCAGAAAAGTCCCAAAAGCTGCAGGTCTTTTTATATAGAATTGGAGGGTATTTTTGGAAGAGTACCTACACTTTGAGCTGAGATGGGAAGTCCATATAGATGTTAAAATAAGATAAATCAGGTAATCATCGTGTTGCGTACATTGGTGAGAGCCGACGCAGTTCTGTGCCTGACATATCTCATTGCTTAATTCCAAATTAAAATTTGAGGTATTGGACGATGTTATTTGCCAAATTACTGCTCACGTATATAAATTTGTTTTCGGTGTACCAAAAAATAAATATCTATTCATCTATCTATAAAACATTTATTGCAAATTTTAATTTTAAAATACCTTACAAGAAATATTAAATATTAGAGAATATATTGAGCATCTTACAAATAAATTCTAATTTGGGAAGCAAATCATAAATAATAACCTAAATATAGGTATTGGGTCCGCAAGAAAGTATTGTTTGGTTGTCACACATAAAGAGCGTTATAATAATTGTCACTATTTTCAAGGTTATTTCTTTTTCTTTCGATATTTGATATCAGCCACATTTAGACAAAGACATCGTGAAGGACGTTGCAAAGATGAAGTGGCGATGAGCTGTTTACATAGCCCGATATGGGGACAACAGATGGACACGAAGAATCCTGGAATGGAGACCGAGGGAGACACAAGAAGCACGGGAAGGCCTCAAAAAAGATCGGTAGACGACATAAGGACAGTGGCAGGCAAACAGTGAATGAGATCGGCGAAGAATAGAGAAAGATGGAAACAATTGAGAGAGACCTACATCCAGGAGTGGATGGACAGAGGTTGACAAAAAGAGAGAGACATTTAGATTACTTTAAATGAAACTAGTGGATAATTGTTGGTATATTTTTAAAAATCCGTTCTGGAGATTTTCATTCAAAGACCAATATTCTGGTCAACTTATTGAAATTAACGATGACCAAATTAAAGCCATAATTCAAGAAAATCGTTTTAGCTATAACTGTTCGAGAGATTGCAGAGAGGTTAAATCTATCGCATAAAAACAAAAATGAAAATCATTTAAGATATCTTGGACTCATTAAGAAGCTCGATTTTTGGGTTTCTCATGAATTGAAAGAGATTCACTTAACATAACGAATCAACAGTTGCTATATGCATCTCACGCATGATGAAACCGACTCTTTTTTGAACAGAATAATCACTAATGATGAAAAATTGATTATTTACAGTAACATCATTCGAAAATGATCAAGAGTGATAAATTAACACAAACCACATCCAAAGTTGAATTGCAAAGGTGTGTATTTTGCTTAAAAGAAGCCAGACGATCAATTCAGAAGTTAATTGTCAACAAGTAATGAAACTAGAGAAAGCAATAAAAAAAACGACTAGATTTTGCAAATCGCAACGGAATTGCATTCCATTATGATAATGCAAAGTCTCACTTTAGTAACTTGGGGGAAATTATTGGAGCTTGGTTAGGAAGTGGTATCGCATTTCCCATACAGCTCTGACCTGGCACCATCTGACTACCATTTATTTCGAGTTTTGCAAAACATCATTTCTGGAGAAGAAGCCTAATTCCGAATAGTTCCTTTCTAGTGCTTCAGCTATCACAAAAACCAAACTGGGTCTTGTCAATATATTTTTCATATTTATTATGGAAAATGTTTCACAGTTCAAAATTCAGTCAAGGTTTACTATAGCTCGTTCGGTTAATTTTACCTTGTTTATGTAAATATTTACGGTATGGACAAACACAATATCATTTTCCTTAAGTATCTCTCATTAATTCCTTGTATAAAAGCATTCCATTTGTTGAACTTTCAGCTTATTTTGAACCCTGGTAACCCCATTTCCTTTCTAATTTCTGCCCTAGCTCGGATTTGTATCCTACTTTCTCACTCTACAAAATACAGTTTTAATTACCTTAATGTCGTGTTATATTCTACCTGGCTATTTTTTTATAGATGCAGTATTTACCGTACCTTCCTTTTTTTCTGTATCTCGGTCTAGCAACTTACCTGAAAATGTTTTAATTAATTTCGCAGATTCTGTTTATATTCTGTCTACCATGCGCCATTCCCTTTTTTGCATCGTTGGGCAATTTTACACCGCTAAAGGAGTATTCTTTTAGTCATGGTAGTGTTATGCGCAGTTTCTGTTCAGTATGTTCCCTAATTTTAGAAGGAAATTTGGGCAGGTAACTTATGCCATGTCAGTTATGATGTACCGTATAGAGGGTTCTTTATTTATAGATTAATGTACGGAATTTTATTTAATTGTTGCGAAATATAATATAACAATTTTTAAATAAAAGGATGTTAATTGTGTTCTGTTCATCTAGTTTCCAGTTTCGGGAGTCATACCGACCATCTTGATTTTTTTTCGTCCTTTCTGGTTAATAAAGTTACTATTGCAAGTTTAATTGTGCTTATATATTGCACTACGTACAATTGTGGTCATTCTGGTCAACTTTATTATGGGTGATTTTTTCTTTCCTGTTTTTTTTGGAATAAAAATTTTACTTGGAAAGGGAAGATGAAAAGCAACGTGAGTCCGGCATTTTTACTGTACTAGTTAGTTATCGAAAGCATATCTCATTTCAATCAGCGGATTATTGATAAGTATGCTAATGACAAAGATCGGCGTATCGATTTTCTTTATAAATAATTCACACAGTAAATGCATTTTGTTTTGACTGCTATATTTTTTTAATTTACTACCTTCCTTATGTTTAGTTATTTAAAACACACTGCTTTGTTTCATACTAAATCAATTTTTAAAGACTTTATTTCTTCACCCACGGGTGCCCATGGCTGGTTTTATACATATCTATGTTTTTAATGCGCCATTGGAATTGCAATTCCTACTTTTTTAATGCACCTGCCGCCCTGATAATAATATATGATACATAATTTAACATATTTTCAAAACAAGATGTATTCTGACTAAAATGTGGTTGTCGGACTTGTCTTTTATTTTTATTTATTTTTACGACGTTTCAATTAGATTGTATCTCTAATCGTTATCAAGTATAAACTAAATGTTTTGTCTTAAGACTACGAGCTTATATAGGGACTGTCCATTGAAGCGCAAAGTTTCGCTTCACTGTACACACTTCAATGATTTGATGTTACAAAGTAGTGGTTCCCAAAGCTTAGGTATCTCAACGCTCACATTATTGTTTTTAATGTAAGCTGCTGCTATAAATTTTCTTTTTTTCATGTTGGGTTCCATATATATTGGAGTGTTGCCTGCGGTGTGCTTCAAGTAAAGGACAAGTTCTACGCTCAGGATGACGGGCTTCCGATGGATTCTTCACTCTCTCCAATAGTCGCCAATATATATATATATATATATATATATATATATATATATATATATATATATATATATATATGGAATGAATCGAAACTCATGTCATAGAAACAGCAGCAGTAGAACCGAAAGTCTGGTTGAAATATGCCGATGATACCTTTATCGTATGGAAGGACAATGATGATGAACTTTATGATTTCTTGAAACATCTAAATACCATTCGACCTACAATTAAGTTTATCATGAAAAAAGAGGTAAATGATCAATTACCCTTCCTAGATGTCATGGTGAACCGTTCAAACGAAACTATTAAAACTTCAATAAACAGAAAGCCAACACATACTGGACAATATCTTAATCATAGTTCAAATCATTCTATTGTAACAAAACGCGCTATATCTATATGCAATAATGCCGATTCATTGAAAAAAGAGGTAGCAAATATTGAATCCGATTTACAACAAAATGGTTATCCTTTAAATCTAATTGACGATGTTATAAATAACTTTAAAACAACGAACACTGGACAGCAAGAAACCCATTCCTTCTTCACAATTCCGTACATTAAGGGAACTTCGGAGAAAATAAGACGACTTGCCAGTAGTTATAAGATAAAAACAGCACTTAAATCAGAAAATACACTTAGTGGTTATTTAGCAATAACAAAACCAAAAGCTGCCGATAATAAATGTGAGTGTGGTGAAATACATATTGGAAAAACCAAGCGACCACTGGAAGTTAGAATTAACGAATGTAAAACTCATATACAAAAAGAAGAAACATCGAGATCGGGTATTGCAGAACACGTCTGGAATAAACAACACCATATAAAATGGGCTGCGACTGGAGACAACCTAATCGAAACGTCGTAAAAATAAATAAATATGAAGACAATGCAAGTCCGACAACCATATTTTGGTCAATCTTCAACATTGTCTACAACCTTTAAACAAAGATGTATTCTGTCCCAAAATGAGTACTATTAAATAATATTCAAAGATAAAAATACTAGGTCCTATCATAGACTCTATTAAAGGGTTATATATTTTTCTTGTTGGAAAAATTTTTAAAAATTGTGTTTTACTATTTTCTTTTAAACTTTAGATTCGCGTATATTACCTGTAACTGCACTATGGGAATATCTTCAGTTATTTCCAGCATTCCAGCTTTAACCAAATTATTAAGAATTTTCCAAAGAAAAATTTCACGCACTACTAAAATACTTCGGGTAGATTTATAGTTTGTATATTTTGCCCCATCTTTTATACAGACCTCTGTAAGTGCTTTGGGTGACGGGCAAGATCGGATCTGAAGAGCTGTCACCGGAGACAGTCGCCGCTGGGAATGAAAAATCGAAGTCAGTCCACGATACGCGACATACCGCTGGGTTTTTACACTGAAATGGAGATGCTCAGTTGCGATAGTGCGTGACGAGCCATCAGGATCGGCTAAACGGCAATAAGTCTAGGTCCTTAGAGAGAAGGGTCGGGCTAGCTTTATTTAAACGAGATAAGGTCTCTCTCCGTTCTAATAATGCCGATTCGAGGTTTTGAACAAAAATAATGTAGGCCTAAAAGTTAACAAAAACAAACAGTATTAGGTTCGATTTTATTCAAAATATATTTTTTATTTATTTGTGAACTAGTAGTGTTGACCGATCAAAATAATTTCCGCTATATATTAACAATGTAACCGCAAGAATGCACGTGGTGTATTTGTATTGTTATTAATAAACTTGTTCTTGAAAATTGCAACTACGTTTTTAATTTCATTGTCATTTTTGTGTTTAGCTCCCCAAAATTAACAAAAGAATGTGCTTTTCGTACAAGATACAACAAATAAACTAAAATTTATTGTGTAGTGTGATTTAAGTCAAATGTAAAATTCCTACGCTTTTTAGAACATAATAATAGCTACATTTAGTTTTAGAAGATGAATTTTGAGATATTTTTCCTAAAAATGTATCTGTACCATACCAGTGGCGGCTCGTAGGATAGTGCCTAATTTTTTAAGAAAAATATTAATTAATTATTTACATAATAATTATTTTATTTTAAAATTTTCTGAATAGTTTTTCCTTTTCCATATTAGTAATTAGGACGTTTGGCAATGGTGCAACAGTTTAAAACGTGCAGATTTTCTATAATAGGCAACATAGGATTATGTCGTTTATGTATGCGGCATAGGGGAAAGTCGTACATATAAGTGAGAAAGCTGGAACTATGTATTATGTAATTATTTTTAAAATGCAGCTGAAAAGAAAATTGTGCCAGGTGTTAAATGACTGAAGTGTTATTAAATAAACTGAATAAAAAATACGCTTACTACCGGGTGAGAGGTGACATTGGTTTTTATTTCGGCGTTCATGTTTGTTTTGTTTGCACTTGGCGGTTCAGAAAAAAATACTTTGGGTTTAGTTTTAGTTATTTAGTATTTATTTACAAAATTTTCATTTTTTATTCTCAGTGTGTATTTCATTTAGTTACTAAAAGTCATTTTATTTGCCGCTATGACTATAAACCAAGTTAGTTTTTTGAGGAACCCTATTAGTGCGCCCTCTTTATAAGAAAAACTTATTAAGATTAAAAGAATCAGGACGGCCGTTGCTTGATTTAAAAATTAAAAAACAAAATGAAAATTGAGAAAAGTCTGGTTATCGTAAACATAATAACATATATAGCGGCTGCGTGGGTGTGAGAAAACACATAAACTGTTTTTTGTTGTATGACTATTGTTTGGAGGAAACTTGTTCGAAAAAGGCGGGTACATGGGATAAAATAAAAACTCTTGAAATATCTAAGGCAAATATGAATAATATCGATAGTTTTCCTATGTTTGGTAAGAAAAACATAAAGAACAGTTAAGTTCTTCTTACAGTCACTATAAGTAAGTTTGTTTTATAATTTTCAAATTTTTTTCCACAAATTGACATTGACTTGCCTAAATTCTTATAATCCGCCATTAAATCAGACATTAGTTTGTCAATGCTTTATTTGCCATTTTCCCATCTTTATTGCTGTATTTAGGTTTTTTTTTTGTGATTCGTAAGAAAATTTTTAATAATTACATAAATTTTTATAGAATTATTGTTTTTGAGTTAAATATTAGAAATTTGAGATGTAAAAATAATAGTTTCTTGTTTCTTGTCAGAACTGCTTCGAGCGCCTTTTTATTTAAATTGAATTTAATTGTTTTTATATATTTTATTAATCCAGAATCCAAATTAAAGACAATTCAAAATAAAATTCCGCTAAAGTAAATATATTTTAAGAAAAATTATTTCAAAAACTAAACGTTACCCTTAAATTTCGTTTTCATATTCTCATTCTATGTCAAAATATTCGTCTATTGTAAATTATTTTCAAAGCTTCATGTAAAATACTGTTAAAACAATTTTTAGTTTATAATTAAAAATTATACCTGCTTTTTTTCTTACCTTGATAAGTTTTTTTTTTCATTTCTTTGCAAATTTTGTATTATTTTATATTTTATACTATACAAAATCACTTAATAATATATACAGTAAATTCCGCATATAAATGCACTCGGGTAATTGCGCAAATTTGAGAAAAAAAAAACATAGGCTGAAACATTGCTCCTCTTGCCGTTAGTAGCTATTATATCCTATGATAAAAACTTGTGATCACAACTTTTCGGTAGAATTTATGTCTTGCGGTTTAATTTATTTATCTTGAAGATCCTTTCTTGGAGTCATGGTTATAGTCTATTGAGCGTTTATGTATTTATTTTCAACTTTCGTTGGATAACACCTTTTCATGGTGATCGAGTACTTCAGCTGTATACTGGTTATTTTGGTTCTACTATGGTTTAACCTTAAAACTGACCTATGTTAAAAAGTTGATGCAAAATAGAACATACCAATAATATTGACTTAACTACCGGAACAATTAAAAAACATATAAAATCCACTAATTTAAAATCCAATAATACAGCTTTAGAGACAGTAAAAAACATAAGAAAGAAAGTAAAAGATAATGATCTAATAATAACAAAAACAGATAAATCAAATGCAACAGTTATTTTAACAAAAGTTGAATATGTCAATAAAATAGAAGCATTTATTCAATCCGAAAATATTACAGAAATTAAAAGCGATCCTACAAAAGTTTTTTAAACAAATTTGACACAAACCTGTCAAACATAACAGCTATTTTTTCAGAATTCGATAAAAAAAGAATAATCAATATGAACTCACAAGCACCAAAACTCTATGGCCTTATAAGAAATCACAAACCAGGAAATCCCATTCGCCCAGTCGTTTCATACATAAATAGCCCCACGAGGGAACTCAGTATGAAACTAAATTCATTCTTCAAACAAATAAGCAACTTTAAACCAAGTCACAGTTTAAATAATTCAGTAGATCTCGTCCAAAAACTAAAAAACATAAAAAAAAAACCCAGATAACTCCATACTAGTTTCTTTTGACATAAAAAGCATATATTATATTTCAACAGATGAATGTTTTATACTTAACCAAGAAATCTTACAAGAACGAAATATAAATCCAATAGTTACTACTGAAATCTTGTCCTCTTTTGAACTTTGCTTATCACAAACCGATTTCCAGTTTAATAACAAATTTTATTTACAAAATTCAGGCCTACCAATGGGTTCTCCTCTTAACTCTCTCCTGGCAGACATTTTCATGTCAAACATAGAAAACAAAATTCTTAATTCCCCTTTAAGTAAAAACCATGTTCAATTTTGGTACAGATATGGGGATGATGTTCTAACATGTTTTAAAGGCACTACTAGACAGCTTCAAAAATTCTTACAATACATTAATAATTGCAATACAAAAATTCAATTTACTCTGGAACTGAAAATAACCATAAAATAAATTTTCTAGATCTCACCATATCTCACCTCAATAATCAGTGTAATTTTAAAATTTTTAGAAAACCAACGTTTACAGGTAATACTATATCTAATGACTTTTTCTCCCCTTACAACACAAAATGGCTGCATAAAATTCAATGATACAAAGATCTTCAAGAGGAACTAAATATCATTGAAAGGATTACAATATCAAACAATTTCTCCCAACAAATCATCAAGAAATTAATAACTAAAAAACAAAAACAACTAGCTTTTAATTCAATATATCCCAAAATAAAAAATGATAAAGATAGTTCATCTTATATATCTTTGTCATACTATGGTACCCTATCAGAAAACATAGCTAATACTCTTTCCAAACATAACATAAAAGTAGCCTTTAAATCTCAACACAATCTGTCCACTATCCTTTACAATGCTAAAGATAAAATTAATAAATTTGATCAATCAGGAGTTTATAAGTTAAAATGTTCAGAGTATGATAGCTTGTATATTGGACAAAGTGATAGAAGTAGAGGTTTAAAACTCGCTTTTCAGAACACCACCGATGATATAGACTACAAAAAACAGACTCGAGCTTTGCCAACCATTGCTTAGAACACAGCCACAGTTTTCCTGATTTAAGCAACACTGACATATTACATTATTCAACAAAGGGCCAAAACTTAAATATTATTGAATCTTTAGAAATATATAAACATAGTAAAAATAAAAATGTAAATTTTCTTAATGACCAGACAGAACTTGGGTTTTCCCCGTTATTTGTTGTCGCCAAATAATAATTAGTTCCCAAAATTTAGTACCTCCCCTTTGTAATAATGTAATTTCTCAAGTAGTTTTTATTTACTGTTAAATTATCTTATGTTTCTGTATTGAATACTTAGTCTACCTTTGTAATTCAGTTTGAAAATGACTCTGTGAGTTGAAACTGCAGTCACTGTTTTCTTAATAAATTTAGTGGTATAAAATATAGTAGTTCCTTTTTAAACATTTCCCCTGATCTATGTTAATAATAAAAGGTTTAAATAGACAAGTGCAATAATAAATCAATGAGATGTTAAACATTAAATTTTCAATAATAGAAAATCCTTTCCTTTTAATACCAAACTGGCAGAAATGACTTTTCTATTAGAGACAGAAAACTATGTCGCTTATCGATTCCCAGGTTTTAGCTTCACATTTTTGTTCGAATTTTCCTTTACAAAAAGTTAGTTATATATAATAAAAATAAATTAAAACATCAGTAAAATTGTCCAATTAGATGATGTAACTGCCATAGCAACTAGATCCTATTAAAAAACGAAATCTGAGTGAATTTCTTAAAATTTTATCCTTATAAATCAAAACTTTCTGTCACCACTTCTTTATTCACCACTAGTCAAAACACTTAAATGACATAAAATGAAAATAAACTATTTTTTCTTGTTTAAAATATTTTTTATAATGTGGATGTGTCTAAATAATACCCAAATCTAACAAAATTAAAATTATGTTCCTCTTTATACAAGTATAGCAATAAATTTTAAAAACCCACTACGGACTAACTACTGACCTATATAAAAATGTCCGCCTCAAGGTATACTAAATCAATGCCATGTATTTTGAAATTATTTACAACCAGTCATCGTGATTTTCACATATTATTTTTTCATCAATCACAGCGATTTCAGCACTCAATTAGTCTGCAATTTGACCATCAATCTCTTGTTGTTTAGCAGACAAGAAGGCTCTGCTACTACTTATTCGTTTGTCATGCTCCCGACAGGGCACGTTCATCTTTTTTATGTCATCCTGTCAACCATAGTGCGATTATTTTCACCAACGATACTTTTATTTGAAATATGTATTTTGAAATATGGGGTGTTTTTTCGTGTTTTCTATATATCTTGGAAGATCATTCTAATTATGTAAGTAGTGTAATTATTACCAAAACTTGTACTTTTTCATTAATTTCCATCTACAAA
The DNA here is from genome assembly GCA_034092305.1 of Diaprepes abbreviatus. Taxonomy (NCBI): domain Eukaryota; kingdom Metazoa; phylum Arthropoda; class Insecta; order Coleoptera; family Curculionidae; genus Diaprepes; species Diaprepes abbreviatus. The sequence goes on from JASJET010000107.1 coordinate 1,659,807, forward strand.
TACCTACTTATTAACACTATAATATGATAATCAATAACGTATTAAGTGTAAAAGTCAATAAATTTTATGAGTTCTTTAAAATATGGTTCAGTAAGAAACATCAATATTTCAAATAAATTTTTTATAAAAAACCGATTTCTGAAAGAGCGCTAAAAAGCTAAAAATATATATAATTTTATATAAAATTGAAATGTTGGAAATCGGCGCCAAACTAATTCCTGACAAAATATTATTCGCATAAAAAAATGAAAAATACTTTCTTACCGTATCTCGTATTGAAAGTTATTTGCTTCTTTTGGTAATAATTTGGCGCCAACTTCAAAAATTTCAATTTCATATAAATTTTATATTATTATTTTTCACTTTTTAGCACTTCACCGGTTCAATTTTTTATAATTATTTTATTTTTCAATTTTTAGTTTTAAACTGAGGTCTAAGGTTGCAAAAAAGTATCCATTTTATGCAAAGTTATAGACAATACTAAACTGAACAACAAAATTTCCTTGATTCTGAGAATTTCTCAACTACCAGTTTTGAATGAAATTGTACCAAACAAATATATAATCTACTACGGTAAATCCACTATCTTGAATATTAAGAAATTTGCGTCAAAAATTCACCAGGGGTGGTACCCACTCTAAGAAAGCATATTGAGCAAATATAAAAAATAGGGGTTCAATATTTTTAGTGTTCTGTCGATATGCAAAATTTTATTCTAATGAGTGGGTAACACTTGGGTAGTGTTACTTGTTAGTCACAAAATTCTTATTATTTTTTTTTAGAAACTTAACGGCTTCACCATAACCTACTTAAAATATGAAAAAACATAGTCTTTAACATTATAGTTTTAGCTTTCTTACTTTATTTTATTGTGTTGTCGTCTGACCTACACATATGTGCAAAATTTTAAGCGAGTCAGACAACTAAAAGGGAGTGAAAAACTGATTACAAATAGACAAATTAAACCTTTTTTCAATTTGTACAGGGTGTCCCATTTTCGACACTTTTAGGGGGTATTCGAAGTATTATCAAAGATACGATGTTGCGGGTTTCACTTTAGTTTCCAACTAACTAACGAAAGGTTCCGGTGTCAAATTTGTCATGGTTCTCTTAGTTTTTAATCCATTGGGTGATTTTGAAAATTTTCGTTTTTTAGACACATCTCGTATTTCCGTAATGGTTAATTTATTAAGAAGATAAAAACTGATTTTTAACCGACTTCTAAAAGAAGGAGACTCCCAATTCGTAGACCAAGTAATTTTTTTTATGTAGGTACACCGATTACTCCGGAACGGCGGCACCGATTTGAATGAAATTTTTGACGTTATGTTCAGGAAATTGCTGCGGTGGTGCTATATTTTTTTGGACGAAATTAGTGCAGTAAAATTCAAGATGGCGCCTACAATAAGGCGGCCAAAAAATTAATTTTGTCCGTTTTTCTCCAAAATTGGTACGGGGGAATTTTCGGGGTCGTACACAACGAATCTGAAATTATTTTTAAAAAATTCAATACGGCGGATCCAATATGGCGGACAAAAAAATTTAATTTTGTCCGATTTTCTCCAAAATTGGTGTGGGGGAGTTTTCAGGGTCATATATGGCGGATCCAATATGGCGGCCAAAAAAGTCACTTTGGTCCGATTTTTTCCAAAACTGGTACAGGGGAGTTTTCGGGGGTCAAACAACGAATCTAAAATTATTTTTAAAAAATTCAATATGGGGATCCAATATGTCGGACGAAAAAATCAATTTTGTTCGATTTTCTCAAAAATTGGTACAGAGGAGTTTTCGTGGTCGCTTATAACGAATCTAAAATTTTTTTTTTAATTCAATATGGCGGATCCAATATGGCGGACAAAATAATTAATTTTGTTCGATTTTTTTCGAAATTGATATGAGTAAGTTTTGGGATCGCTCATTATTATCTAAAATTATTTTTCAAAAAATTAAATATGGCGGATCCAAGATGGCGGATTAAAGATTCTACATTTCTCAATTTTGTCTAAAATCAGTATTGGGGGATTTTTGTTAGTGTTAATTACGGATTGAAAATATTTTTTGAAAAACAATCAGGTGAATTCAATATGGCGCCCTAAATATTTTACTTTTTTCGATTTTCTCCAAAACTGATATAGGTAGTTCTTGAGGGTGTAAATTATGAACTTTAAAAGTATTTTTTCAGGATTCAATATAGCGGACTGAAAATTTTATATTTTTCGATTTTGTTTAAAGGTGGGACTGAAACGTTTTTGAGGATGTATATAGAGTATATAAAGTTATTTTAATAAAATCTAGCGTCAGATGCAATACGATGGTCTAGAAATTTTAGATTTCCGGATTTCATCCAAAATTAGTATTAGGGGGCTTTGAAGGGTTTAGATTTAGATTAGATTAAGAGGTTAAAATTACTTTTTTGAAATTCAATATGACAGATACAATACGGGGTTTTCGGAGTCGTGTAATACGAATATGAAGTTAATTTTTTACAAGTATTAAGTTGATAAGATACAATACGAGGGACTGAAAATTTTACATTTTCCGGTTTTGTCTAAAATTGATATTGCGGGGTTCTTGGGGCGTAACCAAACTCAATATGCAGTATAACATACATATCGGGCTCAGAAATCTACGTCTCAAGTTCTTTAAATATCGATATTAGAAGGTTTTGGGGCCTATATTACCAATCTAAAATTAATTTTAAATTTAAGATAGAGAATTTACTATGACAGACTAAATTTTTGTTTGACAGAATTTCACTGGTATTTGGAAAACTCTAAGAATCAAGGAATATTTATTGGCTCATTTTAGGGTGATGTTCAACTTTGGGTACTTTTTTGCCACTTAGGATCATTGCGAGGTACACTAATCTCGATTAGTACTTGGTTAAAATAATTTATGGATATCATAATGAATTCAAAACTAAAAATTGAAAAAAAAAAATTTATAAAAAAAATTGAACCGACTTCTAAAAGTGCGCTAAAAGGTGAAAAATAACTATAAATTTCTATATGAAATTGAAATTTTTGAAGTCGTCGCCAAATTATTTCCAAGTGAAATAAATAACTACTAATATATACAAATTATGGTAAGAAAGCAATTACAAATAAAGTATTTTGAATCTATTTATGCGAATCGCATTTTGTTAGGTATTAGTTTGGCGCCGACATAAAAAATTTCAATCTCATATAAAAATTTGTAGTTATTTTTCACTTTTTTTGCGCACTTTTAGAAGACGGTTCAATTTCTTTCATAAAAATTTTATTATAGAATTTTTTATGTAGGGTTCAGTGGTGGGTCAGTTTTATCTAAAAAGTTTAGTTTTTGAGATATTTACCAAATTTATGATTTTTTAAATAGGCCACCCTGTATAGTATTTTAGATATTGATTAAGTATAATTTAGGATTTTCAAAAATATATAATGTGTTTGTTTTATTTTGAAAAACAGAATCAGAATTCGATATTTTCAATAATTTACTTCATTTATAGGCCAATTTATAAGACAAAAATACAAAATTTTGAAATAATAAATATGCCAAAGTTTACACTTTAAAAGTTAATTTTAATGTTGTTCTATATTTTCAATTGTAAACCCTTTATTATTATTACACTTTCTACTTTAAACAACTCTGTTGTTATAAAACAAGAATATTGAAATTTGGTTGCAAAGAAACATTATTTCATAAAGTAAAAAGAATAAGCACTGAAACTAAAAGCCACCAAGAGTTTTTTTAAAGATGGTTTTCAAAATGACAGCCGTTTTCTCGAACGCAATATCGCCACAGTTTTGTTATTTTTGTAATTATATTTAAAAGAATCATAGTTCAATTAGGAAAAATTAGCTAGGAACAAACCAATTGCCTCACGAAGTTCCGCTATAGATTCATGTCGTCTCTCATACACTTGATTTTGCATAAAACCCCACAAAAAAATTCAAAACGGAAAGATCAGGGGACTGTGGGGGCCATCTCACTGGCCCATTGGTATCTATCCATCTTTAAGGACAGTTATTGTCCAGAAATGGCCTTAACAGCCCAGAGTTATGGCTCGGGGCACCGTCTTGTTGAATTGAAATGAGCCAATGGAATATTTTCAAGCAATTCTTGAATAATTTTCTCAAGGATTTCTTCTAGGTATCTACGTGCTGTGAGATCCCCTTTATACATCCTGTAGACTATCTTCTTCTTCAAGTGCCTTCTCCATTGCGGAGGTTGGCAATCATAATAGCTATTTTAATTTTTGAGGCAGTTGCTCTAAATAGTTGCTTTGAACTGCATCCAAACCATTCCCTTAGGTTTTTTAGCCATGAAATTCGTCGTCGTCCTACTCCTCTTTTGCCACTTATTTTGCTTTGGATTATGAGCCGTAAGATGCTGTACTTTTCTCCCCGAATAATGTGTCCGAAATATTGCAGTTTTCTCTGTTTTACTGTTATTTCGACTTCCTTTTCTTTCCCCATTCTTCTCAACACTTCGGCGTTCGTAACTCGATCCACCCACGAAAAAGACTATGCGTCGACCCAAAATAAAACACGATACACCAACCCCGAAGGGCCTTGTTGTGCCCTTTTGAAAATTAAATAGTGATTTTCTGCAAACCAATGCATCGTGTAGTAACGATTAAAAGTTTCCGCACTTGAAAAATAACATACGTCAGACCAGATGACAAATCTGCCAAAAGATTCGTTAGTGTGAATTTATTCTGAATACCACTGGCAAAACGTTACTTGACGCTCATCATCTCCGGGGTGTAAATGTCACACTATTTTAAATTTATATGAATGGTATTTATACTTTTTCAAAATTTATTCTGCGTCATATTTTGCTACATCAACTTCTTCCTTTATTTTTCTACAGGATGTAGTTGCTGCTACGTAAAATAACTCATTTGTTTCTTTTCTATCCCTGTCTTCTTTGATGTATATTTTTGGACGCAGCTGAGTAAAAGATCTATGTTCAACTAGATTTTTTTTAAACAATCAAATTGGTCTGGAAAGGGTTGCCTTCTCTCTTAATACCTAACGTGAACAAAAATAATCACCAGATATGAAAAGTTATCTTAATGATAACGCTTTTAATACATTACCTATTGAAATATAATTCAGAAGCTTCTTAAGGACTTTCATTGCTTTGTATAAAACATACTTACATATCATACTTTTCATAATTATCAGAAGCAGCCATTATAAATGCAAAATAAATAAAAAGTAAAATAAAAATACCTACCTAACAAAAATATCTCATAAATAATAACAATCTCACAAAACTGTGAAGTTTTGTTTCTTGTAAATTGGCCATGGCCTACTGTTACAAATAAAGTAAATTATTGAAAATATCCAATTCTGACCTTGTTTTTCAAAATAAATATAAAAATTATATATTTTTGACAAGCCTAAATTATACTTAATCAATATCTAAAATAATATACATGGTGCCCTATTTAAAAATTCATAAATTTGGTTAATATCTCAAAACTAAACTTTTTAGAAAAAATTGACTACGTCACTAAACTCTACGTAAAAAACACTATAAAAACCAGTTTTTGCCTTTTTGATAAATTAACGCATGAGGGAAATACAAGATGTGCCTAAAAAATGAAGATTTTCAAAGTCACCCTGTAGATTAAAAACTAAGGAATCCATGATAAATTACACACCGGAATCTTTCGTGTCGTTAAAAAGTAGGACAAAAGTGAAATTCGCAACACTGTATTTTTAATAATTACTCCAATACCACCTAATAGTTTCGAAAATGGGACACTCCGTGTATGAATAAAGCGATCAACCGTCATGTAAAATATAAGAGGTAAGATCTATTGAATTTTGACACTATGTAACCTAAAATTGCAACCATTCTACATTTTTATGTTAAAAGATGACTTATAAAACAATAAAACTCTTTGATTTCTCCAATCAAAGGAAAAAAATAAAGATGCATAATATTTTACTTTAAAATCCATTTATAAAAAGAATGATGTCTCCCCTTGGATGTTCTATCTCGTCGTAATGGCTGTAAAAGACCAATAAAATAAATGCAGTTCAGACCTTAGAATAACAATCAGCGGTCCTTATTCGCTTTCAAGATTTGTAAGGAGCGATCTGGCAGTCATAACAATGCAAAGAGATGCCATCCAACTTCGAAAGGGAAGCGGAATGTCGATCTGAATGCTGTTGCTCGTTTTTTTATGGTAAATAAGGGAATTTTGTTTAGGTGAAATGTGTTTCACTTTATTTTAGGACCAAGTGGAATATTTTTATAATTTATTTAAAGAACATCTCAATATATTTAATTTTTATAGTGAATTTAAAGTATAAATTTCATCGTCATTTTTCTTCGTTGACTTAATATAATTTTCTATATAAATACCCGCTGCATTTATAAAAAGCCCTATAAAGCGTTACCACCTTAATGAAAAGAAATTTTCTTAAGCGTAGGACCAGTCAGACCCTAATAATAGGCTATAACCATAATAGAGGAATTTACTATTATTACTATTTTAATAAAATTTTTATAAAATAAAATCTTTATAAAAAAAATTGAACCGACTTCTAAAAGTGCGCTAAAAAGTGAAAAAAAAAACTATAAATTTCTGTATGAAATTGAAATTTTTGAAGTCGGCGTCAAACTAACACCTGACAAAATGGGAATTGCATATACAGATTAACAATACTTTATTTGTAATTGCTTTCTTACCATAATTTGTATATATTAGTAGTTATTTGTTTCATTTAGAAATAACTTGGCGCCGACTTCAAACATTTCAATTTCATATAGAAATTTCTAGTTATTTTTCACTTTTTAGCGCACTTTTAGAAGTCGGTTCAAGTTTTTTATAAAAACTTTATTTTTCTATTTTTAGTTTTGAATTCATTATGATATCTATAAATTATTTGAACTAAGTACTAATCGAGATTAGTGTACCTCGCAATGACCCCAAGATGGCAAAAAAGTACTCATTTTTACCAAAGTTGTAGTCACCCTAAAATGAACAACTAAAAATTCTTCGAGTTCTAAAAATACCAGTGAAATTGTATCGAACAAATATTTAGTCTATCATAGTAAATCCACTATCTTAAATTTTAAATTAATTTTAGATTGGTAATATAGGCCCCAAAACCTTTCAATATCGATATTTAAAGAACTTTAGACGTAAATTTCTTAGCTCGATTTATTTTATAATACATATTGAGTTTGTATACACTCCAAGAACTCCGCAATACCAATTTTAGGCAAAATCCGAAAACGTAAAATTTTCGCTCCCTCATATTGTATCTTGTCAACTTAATATTGTAAAAAATTAACCTCATGTTCGTAATACACGACCCCGAAAACACTCGAATACCAAATCTGATAAAATGCGAATAAGGTAAAATTTTCAACTCACTATATTGGATCCATCATATTGAATTTCAAAAAAATAATTTTAACGTCTTAATGTAATCTAAATCTAAACCCTTCAATGCCCCCTCGTATCAATCTTAGTTGAAATCCGTAAATTCAAAATTTCTAGACCATCGTATTGCCTTTGACATAATAGATTTTCTCAAAATAATTTTATATTCGCTATTTACATCCTTAAAAACGATTCAGTCCCATATTTGAACAAAATCGTAAAATGTAAAATTTTTAGTCCGCCATATTGATACTTTAAAAAAATACATTAAATTCATAACTTTCACCCTCAAGAATCCCCTATTCCAGTTTTGAAGACAATCAAAATATGTCAAATTTTAAGGATACCCTATTGAATTCTCCAGTTTGACTTTTTCAAAAAATATTTTAAATTCGTAATTAACACTAACAAAAATCCCCCAATACTGATTTTAGACAAAATTGAGAGATGTAGAACCTTTAATCCGCCATCTTGGCTCCGCCATATTTGATTTTTTTTTAAATAATGTCAGATTTGTAATGGGCGATCCCAACAACTCCTCCATATCGATTTTGAAAAAAATCGGACAAAATTTATTTTTTATTCCCCATGTTAAATACGCTGTATTGAATTTTTAAAAAATAATTTCAGATTCGTTATGTACGACCCCGAAAACTCCCCTATACCAATTTTGGAGAAAATCGAACAAAATTGATGTTTTCGTCGGCCATATTGAATTTTTTAAAAATGATATTAGATCCGTCATGTGCGACCCCGAAAACTCCCCAGTACCAATTTTGGAGAAAATCGGACAAACTTCATTTTTTGTCCGCTATATTCGATCCGCCATATTGAATTTTTTTTAAATATTTTGGATTCGTAATGTACGACCCCAAAAACTCCCCCACACCAATTTTGGAGAAAATCGGACAACATTAATTTTTTTTGACCGCCATATTGTCAGTGCCATCCAGAATTTTACTGCATCAATTTCGTCCAAAAAAATATTGAACCACCGCAGCAACTTCCTGAACATAACATGAAAAATTTCATTCACATCGGTGCCGCCGTTTTGGAGTAATCAGTGTACATACATAAAAAAAGAACATACATAGTCGACGAATTGAGAACCTCTTTCTTTTAGAAGTCGGTTAAAAATTGAACTGACTTCTAAAAATGTGCTAAAAGGGGAAAATAATTAAATTTTTACATAAAATTGAAAATTTTGAAGTCGACGCCAAACATAAGTCTATTTGTATGTAATATGTTCTTTGTATATTGTATCTCATATTAGTATTTATTTTTTTCATTTAGAAATAATATGGCGCCGACTTCGAAAATTTCAATTTCATATAAAAATTTGTATTGTTATTTTTCACTTTTTAGCTCATTTTTAGAAATCGGTTCAGTTTTATTTATAAAAATTTTATTTTTCGATTTTCAGTTTTGAATTCATTATGATATCCACAATTAATGTGAACTAAGTACTAATCGAGATTAGTGTGCCTCGCAGTGATTCCGAGGTCACAAAAAGTAACCATTTTATCCAAAGTTGTATATCACGCTAAAGTGAACAACTAATAATTCTTGGATTCTGAGAATTCTTTAAACACCAGTTTTGAATGAAATTGTATCAAACAAATATATAATATATAATAGTAAATCCCCTATCTTAAATTTTAAATTAATTTCTGATTAGTAATATATTCCCCTAAACCCTTTCAATACTATTACTTAAAAAACTTGAGATTGAAATTTTTTAGCCCGAAATATTTTATCCTGCATATTGAGTTTATATAGTCCCCAAGAATCCCGCAATATCAATTTTAGACAAAATCGAAAAAATGTAAAATTTGTATCCCCTCATAATTATTCTGCCATATTAACTTGTACAAAATTAACTTAATATTCGTAATATCAAAGATTATTATAGCTCCGAAAACTCCCTAATCCCAAATTTGAAAAAATGCGGATAAGGCAAAATTTTCAACCAACCATACTGAATTCGCCATGTACAATTTCAAAAAATTATTTGTAACATCTTAATCTAATCTAAATCTACTCCCTAGTATCAATTTTGGACAAAATCTTCATCTGATATATTGAATTTTCTTAAAATAATTTTATATTCACTATTTACACCCTCAAAAACCATTTAGTTCCACCTCCAAACAAAATTTAAAAATAGAAAATTTTAACGACGCCATATTTAATTTTTCAAAAATAATTTTAAATTAATTAACCCTCCCAAAAATCCCGCAATACTGATGTTGAACAAAATCAAGGATCGTAAAATTTATAATCTGCCATCTAGGATCCGTCATATTCAGTTTTTGTTTAAATAATTTCGGACTTGTTAAGTGTGTGTAACTTTTTTTAAGCTCAGTATGGCAGATGTATGTATCTGCGTAGAATTTGGAGTCTGCACATTGCGACCTGGTAGATCTATTGTGCCTCCCTAATGTTGCCAAGTAGTAAGAGTTGCCATATCGGCTAGAGCAGGTTCTCCAGTCCTATTTCCTTCAGGAACCTTATGATGTTGGACTGCTTTAAGGTGGGTAGCTCCCCTTCTTCGATTTGGTGTGTTCCCAAAAACCACATCTTAGGGTTTTCTAGAGCGCTGCACTCTGAAAGGATACGAATAGAGGTTTCATCCTCCTCATCGTAGAATCTGCACTTTTCTATTCTTGCCAGTCCAAGTTTCTTGAGGTGACTCTTCAAGTAGCAACGCCCCGCCAGGACCCCTGTCAAAACTCTGAGTTGCTTTTTACTTAAGATTATGCATTCTTCGAATCTCTTCTGATCGTAGTCTACAAGAAATGTCTTCGCTTGTTTGAATCCTTGCAACTCCATCCAATAATTAGATCTCCTGCTTCCTTCCATTTTTAATTCTTCCAACATTACGCTGCTGCTGATTCTACAGAAAGGCTCTGGCCCCAGGAATGGTGCCTCAATTTCTTTCCTCGTGAGCCTGTCTACTATTTCATTCCCCTCGATCCCGGTGTGTCCCGGTACCCATATGAGGATGACTTTATTATTCTTATTCAAATCATTTAATTTTTCTAGGCATTCCCACACCATCTTGAAGCTGATTACTTGAGAGCTCAGCGCACTGATGGTCGGTTAACTATCCGAAATGATGATAACCTCTTGAGCGCAATAGTTTTTTCTTTGTTGAATTGAATATTTCCTAATGGCAAGTATTTCTGCCTGGAAAATGCTTGGTGACTTACCTAAGCTTTCGTAGTGTCTGGTGCCGTGTCCACATACTCCTATTCCAGCTCCCTTCTTTGTTTTGGAGCCACCTCTATACCACAAATTGGAGTTCTTGTTGAGTTTTTCAATAATGTTTCTGTCCGATTTGCTGAAGTTTTTCACAAAGTTTAATTTATTTTTCATTTCATCTTGGGCCATGTCCCAGATTTGTTGATTTCTGGATAAGAGATTGGGCCTTCGTTTTACAACCTCATCTCTCATCATCCTATAGATTGTCCTCTTCGCCATATGCTCTACAAGTGTATGTAGAGACGTCAGGTTTAGGATTACTTCCATAGCGGCCGTTTGGCAGGTTTTCATTGCCCCGGTTATACACGCGATTTTAGCTGTCATATTAGCCAGACTGGTTCTATTATTCCAGATCACTGCCCATATGTGATGATTGGTCTTACGATTGCAGTGTACATCCACTGCAGGATCTTTGAGTTTGTACACCATATTTTTCCCAACTCAGGGTTTTTGTAGTCGTGTAAATTACTTCTTTTTCCGGCTTGTTCCAGAGGAGTTTATTATCTAGGGTCTGTCACAGATATTTAACCTCTTACTTTCACTCATTAACATCCATTTTGATGGTTTTCAGATTGAGGTTTCTTTTCCTTGTCAAGGCGACTAGGGTGGTTTTGGTGGGTTTGCTGTTTAGTCTCATCATCTGGCACCATTCCCTAGTGTATTCAAGCTCTCTTTGAACTATGGCAAAGAGGGTATTCTCGAATTTGCCTCTTGCGATCACAACCACGTCCTCGGCATAGCCCTGACAAGATATGCCAAGGTCAGTCAGATCACAGAGGAGTCGATCTACAATTAAGCTCCACATAAGGGGAGAGGCTACGCTCCTCTGAAGGCTTCCTCTGGTATACAGAGGGCGATAGTCTCTTGTCCTATCTCCGTCTGTGCTATTCTAGTGGAGAGAAGTCGTGCTATCCATTTGGATGTCGTTTCGTCCACTCCCCTGTCGGCAAGTGCTCTTTTGACTCTCTCACGTGGAGTGTTATCAAAAGACCTTTCTATATCAAGAAAGACACATATAACAGTATCCTTCCTGTTCAGTACTTCTTGAATCTCATCTGTTAATTGTATCAGTGCGGTTTCCGTTAACCTACCCACTTTATACGCATGTTGATGAAGGTACAGTGGTGCCTATTCAAGAATTTTTATTCTGATATAATTATCTACTGCTTATATAGTGTCCTTTTTCTCTGCTTCGGAATGAAAGTGACTCTGGTCCTTCTCCATATTTCTGGTAGATAGCCCAGTTCCAGGCTACATGACGGATACAACATGGAGACCTAAAAATTTTACATTTTTCCGATTTTGTCTCGAATTGATATTGAAGGTTTTTTTTGGGGCACATACAAATTCAATATGCAAGATAAAATATGTCGGACTAAAAAATTTACGTCCCAAGTTCTTTAAATATCGGCATTAGAAGGTTTTAGGACCTATATTACTAACATCAAATTCATTTAAATTCAAGATAGTGTATTTACTATGGCAGACTAAATATTTGATACAATTTCATTCAAAACTGGTATTTGGGGATTTCCCAGAATCAATGAATTTTTAGTTGCTTATGTGTGCTGTGTACAACTTTGGATAAAACAGGTACTTTTTTTCTACCTTGAAATCATTGCAAGGTACATTAATCTCGCTTAGAACTTAGTTCAAATAGTTTATGAATATCATAACAAATCCGAAACTAAAAATCGAAAAATAAAATTTTTATAAATTAAAAATTGAACCGACTTCTAAAAAGCGAAAAATAATATACATTTTTATATGAAATTAAAATTTTTGACATCGACGCCAATTTATTTCTAAATAAAACAAATACTAACACGAGATATATACAAACTATAGTAAGAAAACGAATCACATTTTGTCAAGGATTACTGTGACGCCGACTTCAAAAATTTCAAAAAAATAAACTGCATAAAATTGGCTTTAGTGTAAATATTCACTGCGTTAGTATATTGCTCTGTTCCGTTGACCTGGCTTACTGTTCTGGCTTTGAATGCAATCGGAATAAAAGATTCGTTATAAATCTAGCAGAACTTTATAGGAACAATAAGTTTTTCCCTTAAAAAAAAACAAATTAACTATTTTTACTATAAGATTTTTTTTAATATTTAGTCAACAAGTACTGACAGCTTTCAGCGACCAGACTTCTCGTGCAGTAAGTTTTTTTTGAAACAAAGCGTTTTAAATAAAATACTGCGTAACCAATTTAGACCGATCTTGACAGATCGACATCAAAATTAAAATATTATTAGCAACTCAAGTAAGTATAATGACGTTTTAATAATGTATTATATTATACTAGCCACAGAAATATCCGCTTTTATATATTTATGATAAAAAAGATATTCATTTTGCTAAAAACTGGAAATATAACATACATTATAGGGATTTATTGTATATCTTATAAACAATATTCAATTAAAGCTAATACAATTCATAAATTTTATTTATATTCTGACAACTAAAAGTACCGCTAAACGCTATGTGATTTACCCATGTTTCTTTAATATAAAACTCTACCATTTACTTGTCCTCAAAACTGTTTGTTAAGTTCGGTACACATCAAGATAAGTTTTAATTCTTTCTATACCCAATATACGCCAAACATAATACGTATACGAGAATGCTACCCTGTAATTATAACAGGTTCTTAATTATAGCCTTAAGTTATATTTCTTTGAAACCATATTGTTTTACGTTTAAAGACGATTTTAAATGATAACATGTTTTGTATTCGAAACATTTTCAACTCAAGCGAAAAACAGTAATTATAGGTTCCTACATCAATCCGTCTACGAGTGAAAAACAAAAATCTTTAATTTGATGAAAATACAATCTGCATTTTATTGTACCATTATTAAAATAAAATTTTTTTTAAAAAATTGGACAAACTTCTAAAAGTGCGCTAAAAAGTGAAAAATAACTAGAAAATTTTTTATGAAATTGAAATTTTTGAAGTCGGCGCCAAACTAGTACCTAACAAAATGTAATTTGCATAAACAGATTAAAAATACTTTATTTGTAATTGCTTTCTTACCATAATTTGTATATATTAGAAACATTTAGAAATAATTTGGCGTCGACTTCAAAAATTTCAATTTCATATAAAAATTTCTAGCTATTTTTCACTTTTTAGCGCACTTTTAGAAGTCGGTTCAATTTTTTTATAAAAATTTTATTTTTCGTTTTTTAGTTTTAAATTCATTATGATATTCCTAAGTTATTTGAACAAAGTGCTAATAGAGATTAAATGTACCTCGCAATGACTCCAAGGTGGCAAAAAAGTACCCATTTTATCCAGAATTGTAAATCACCCTAAAATGAACCACTAAAAATTCTTTGATTTTTAGAGTTCTCCAAATACCAATGAAATTGTGTCAAACAAATATTTAGTCTGTCATAGTAAATCCACTATCTTAAATTTAAAATTAATTTTAAATTGGTAATATAGGCCCCTAAACCTTCCAATATCGATATTTAAAGAATTTGAAACGTAAATTTCTTAGCCCGATATATTTTATATTGCATATTGAGTTTGAATACGCCCCAAGAACCCTGCAACATCAATTTTAGATAAAACCGGAAAATATAAAATTTTTAGTTCCTCCTATTATATCTTATCAATCTAATGGTTGTAAAAAATTTACTTCATATTCGTAATACGTGACCCCGAAAACACTATAATACCAAATCTGAAAAAATGCGAATAAGGTAAAATTTTGAACCCACCATATTGGATCCGCCATATTGAATATCAAGAAAACAATTTTAACGACTTAATCTAATCTAAATCTAAACCCTTCAAAGCTCCCTAGTACCAATTTTAGATAAAATCCAGAAATTTAAAATTTCTAATCGGTCATATTCCATCTGACATATTAAATTTTCTTAAAATAATTTTATATTCGCTATTTACATCCTCAAAAACGATTCAGTTCGACATTTGAACGAAGTCAAAAAATGTAAAATTTTTAGTCAGCTATATTGCGTCCGCCATATTGAATCCAGAAAAAATAGTATTAAATTCATAATTTACACCCTCAACAACCCTCTATATCAGTTTTGGAGAAAATCGAAAAATGTAAAACTTTTAGGACACCATATTGAATCCGCTAGATTGAGAGAAAAATCTCCCAATACTGACTTTAGACAAAATCGAGAGATGTAGAATCTTTAATCCTTCATCTTAGATCCACCATATTTACTTTTTTTTTTAAATAATATCAAAAACGTAATATGCTATCATATCAATTTTGAAAAAAAATCGGACAAAATTAATTTTGGATACGCCATATTGAATTTTTAAAAAATAATTTTAGAATCGTCATGTGTGATACCGAAAACTCTCCTGTACCAATTTTGGTGAAAACCGCACAAAACTGATTTTTTTGTGCGCCATATTGGATCCGTTACATTGAATTTTTTAAAATAATTTCAGATTCGTTATGTGAGGTCTCGAAAACTCCGCCATAACAATTTTGGAGAAAATCGGACAAAATTGATTTTTTCTTCCGCTCTATTGGATCCGCCATATTGAATTTTTTGAAAATTATTTTAGATTCGTCATGTGCGACCCTGAAAACTCTCCGTACCAATTTTGGAGAAAATTGGAAAAAATCGATTTTTTTGTCCGCCATATTGGATCCGCCATATTGATTTTTTTAAAAATGTTTTGAATTCGTTATGTGCAACGTTGAAAACTCCCCTATACCAATTTTGGAGAAAATCGGACAAAATTAAATTTTTTTGTCCGCTATATTGCATCCGCCATTTTGAATTTTTTAAAAATAATATCAGGTTCATTGGGTACAACCCCGAAAATTCTTTCGTTCCAGTTTTGGAGAAAATCGGACAAAATTAATTTTTTGGCCGCCATCTTAGATTTCACTGCACCAATTTCATCTAAAACAATATGGGACCACCGCAGCAACTTCCTGAATATAACGTAAAAAATTTCATTCAAATTGGTGCAGTCATTCCGGTGTAATCGGTGTACATCCATAAAAAAATTCATACGAAATGAGAACCTTCTTCTTTTAGAAGTCTGTTAAAAAACATACCAAAAGACAAAAAGTAATAAACAGGAGACTTTGTGTATTTTTAAGGATAAGCACACTATTTATTAATCTATTTGCCTTAGATAGATACCATGCCTTATAAGTAAACGCCAAGTGTCCAGCTTCGATTTTGATGAAACTATAATATGTTGTAGAGGACACAAAAATAAGAGGCACTTATTTTTTTATTGGCAGAGATTTATTTCAATAGGATGAAAACCGCGCCTAAAGTACACCCCTAAAGACAGTTTTTTGGATATATCTCAAGTCCTAATTAAGATATCTCTTCAAAACAAAATGGAAATTACGTGCTATTTGAAACGAAGTTTGATTCTGTCAAGCTTTCGCGAATTTGTTTTTCTCTTCTTTAAGATATATTTACAATATTAATTAAAAAGTAAGAGTATTCAACCAAACCTATATTATTAAGTAATTCATCAATGTGGTTTGAATATGAAACAAGTAAATATGCGAAAAACAGAGGAAAAACCCAGCATTAACACTTTTTAACCGACTTCTAAAAGAAGAAGGTTCTCAATTCGTCGAGTATGTACTTTTTATGTATGTACACCGATTACTCCAGAACGATGGCATCGATTTGAATAAAATTTTTTAAGTTATGTTCAGGAAGTTGCTGCGGTATTCTCATATTTTTTTGGGCGAAATTGGTGCAGTAAAATCCAAGATGGCGCTGACAATATAGCGGCCTAAAATAATTAATTTTGTCCGATTTTTTCCAAAACTGGTATGTGGTGTTTTAAAGGTCGTACACAACGAATCTGAAATTGTTTTAAAAAAATTCAATATGGCGGATCCAATATGGCGGACAAGAAAATTTAATTTTGTCTGATTTTCTCCAAAATTGGTGTGGGGAAGTTTTTGGGGTCGCGTATAACGATTCTAAAATATTTTTAAAAAATTTAATATGGCGGATTCAACATGGCGAACAAAAAAATCAGTTTTGTCCGATTTTCTCCAAAATTGGTAAGGGGGAATTTTCGGGGTCGTACATGACGAAACTAAATTTCTTTTTAAAAAATTCAATATGGCGGATCTAATATGGCGGACTAAAAAATCAAATTTTGTTCGATTACCTCCAAAATTGGTATAGGGGAATTTTCGGAGTCGCACATAACCAATCTGAAATTATTTTTTAAAAATTCAATATGGCGAATCCAATAAGGCGGATAAAAAATTAATTTTGTCCGATTTTTTTTCAAAATTGATATGGGAGAGATTTTGGGATCGCACATTACGAATCTGACATTATTTAAAAAAAAAATTAAATATGGCGAATTAAAAATTTTACATCTCCCGATTTCGTCTAAAATCAGTATTGGGGGATTTTGGTTAGTGTTAATTAAGAATTTAAAATATTTTCTGAAAAACTGAATCTGGCAGATTCAATATGGCGTCCTAAAAAACTTATATTTTTCAATTTTGTTC
Source organism: Diaprepes abbreviatus (assembly GCA_034092305.1). Lineage (NCBI taxonomy): Eukaryota > Metazoa > Arthropoda > Insecta > Coleoptera > Curculionidae > Diaprepes > Diaprepes abbreviatus. Next base: position 1,676,973 of record JASJET010000107.1, read on the forward strand.
AAATGTGGGACTAAATCGTTTTTGAGGATGTATATGGAGAATATGAAATTATTTTAAGAAAACCTAATATGTAAGATGCAATAAGACCGTCCGAAAGTTTTAAGTTTCTGTATTACATCCAAAATTGGTACTAGGGGGCTTTGAAGGGTTTAAATTTAGATTAGAACGTTAAAATTATTTTTTTGAAGTTCAATATGGCAGATCCAATATGGTGAGTTGAAAATTTTACCTTATTGGCATTTTTTCAGATTTGGTATTATAGTGTTTTCGGGGTCACGTATGAAATAAATTTAGTACAACTCTTAGGTTAATAAGATACAATATGAGAGACTGAAAATTTTACATTTTCCAATTTTGTCTAAAATTGATATTGCAGGTTTCCTGGGGCGTATACAAACTCAATATGCAATATAAAATATATCGGGCTAAGAAATTTACTTCTCAGATTCTTTAAATATCGATATTGGAAGGTTTTGTGGCATATATTACCAATCCAAAATTAATTAGAAATTTAAGATAGTACTATGACAGACTAAATATTTGTTTGACACAATCTCACTGGTATTTGGAGAACTCTAAGAATCAAAAAATTTTTAGTGGTTCATTTTAAGGTGATTTACAACTTTGGATAAAATGGGTAATTTTTTGCCACCTTGAAGTCATTCCGAGGTACACTAATCTCGATTAGTATTTGGTTCAAATAATTTATAAATATCATAATGAATTCAAAACTAAAAATCGAAAAGTAAAATTTTTATATAGGAAATTGAACCGACTTCTAAAAGTGCGCTAAAAAGTGAAAAATAACTATAAATTTTTATATGAAATAAGAATTTTTGAGGTCGGCGCCAAATTATTTCTAAATAAAACAAATAACTACTAATACATACAAATTATGTTAAGAAAGCAATTACAAATAAGGTATTTTTAACCTGTTTATGCGAATCACATTTTGTCGGGTATTAGTTTGGCACCGACTTCAAAAATTTCAATTTAATATAAAAATTTATAGTTATTTTTCACTTTCTAGCGCACTTTTAGAAGTCGGTTCGATTTTTTTTATAAAAATTTTATTAATATAAAATGAAGCAAAATTATTTCAGGATAAAGGTCAATTCGATTCATATTTTTAATGTCCAAAATTAACAAATTACCTTAAAAATAAAAAAGGGCATAAATAATATGTTTATAAATAAAAGAAGATACTAATAGCAATGTGAATTTATAAAACGCTATGCGTATAGCTACAAAGTATTTTTGTTTCAATTAATAATTTGGCACAAATAGTACAGTATATTTTACAGAAAAAACAAGGTGTCCGGTAAATACCTCTTAATTACATACAGGGGAGGTCAAAATAACCCTACTTTGTCACAGAAAAAAAAATCTTAAAGTGTACATTAACGGAGATACAGAGCTTTAAAGGGGTACCTAGCAATTTTCCTAATCGACTCTAAGTTTTGGACCGACTTGTGTAATTTAATAAAATTTTAATATTTTATACAAGTCATAAAGACTCATTAAACCATACTACAGTAGACGTTTTAGATCATCAGAAAAGTCAGCAACGGACTTGCAGCCATACTCGTTGGGACTAATTTTTGACAGGTATCATTTTACAGAACTGAAAACTGATTTTATAAATACTTTGGTAATTCCTTTTCAAAAAATATACTCTTAATTTATCTCGATAAAACTAGCGATTCTCGAGATAAATCGGTTTTTATGTGAAATGCTCAAAGGTTACTAATGCTAAACACAAATAAAAAATGAGATTGTTATTTTTAATACCTACATAATAAATTACTATTAACGGAATTTGTCAAAACCGCCTTCAAGTAAAAATAATTTTAAAAAATTGAAGAATATTCTTACGTCAAAGATACTGATATGCATTTAATTTATGGTGAAGCGCAGTCAAATTCTTCGAAGGCAGGAAGACGCTACGCTAAAAAATTTCCGACTCGAACATTGTCAAGTCCAAAAACTTTTCAAAAGGTTAACCTAAGCCTAAAGAAACAGGTAAAAGATGATTAGAAAATAATTATTAGAGTTAAAGAATTAATTTTTTATGTTTTATTCAGGGTCATTTTTGCCGCGACGTGGCGGTGAGGATCCTCCCAAGAGAGCATGAGATCCTTACGTAGAGGAACAAATTTTGCAAGATATTGCTGACAACCCTTCAAACAATATAGGAAAGCTCACGATTCAAAACAATGGTTACAAAATTTTATTATATTATACAAATCGATCCAAAACTTAAAGCCGATAAGATAAATCGCCGAGTACCCATTTAGAGCTCTGTATCTCCGATATTTTGACCTCCCCTATATGCTTCCGAGAAATTAGAAGATATTTATCGGATACCCCCTATTACAGTACTTGGGATTGTAGATTGTAAAATAATGAAAATATTGTTTACCTTTGTAAAGAATATGTGATTATATCCGTCGGGATGAAACCATCATAGCCTTACTTCGGTTCAAGTAGCAGATAATTTTTCCTTTGTTTTTGAAAATATCCTGATTAGATCTTGATATTAAAAATAGAATTTGGGATGACTCACCTATTTTTTTTCGAAAACTCTGAAACACGTCTTAATCGCCTATGTTATCCACAAAAAAAATATTTTCCAAGGAATCCGGAAATTTGATAATTTTTTGAATTAAAATATGTGAAGGAAATGAAGGTGTATCCTTATATCCCTGGAAATAGGACCACCATAGTTTTATTTCTTTCTAAATATTGTTTTATGAAGATATGTCTATTAAAATTGGAAACTAAAACAAAAGTATTTGAAGTGACCTACCCTTATCCTTAGTTTTTTTTCGTAAAAAAAAAAGAAAAAAATTTAAAAAAATTCTACTTCATTTCATAGTTTTTAGAATTAAACTACGTGAATAAAATACAGGTTTACCCTTATAAAAAAAAGGGATGATATACGTAGGGGGAAAACTATCTTAATTTTACTTCTTTTCAAATAACAAGTAATTTCCACTTTACTCTGTAAAGACCTTGAGATATTTCAAAAAGCTGTTTTTGGGGGTAAATTTTAGACGCGGTTTTCACTTCGGTAAAACGAATCTCCACTGATAAAAAAAATATGTGTCTCTTATTTTCGTATCCTCTATTTCATCAAAATCGGAGCTGGACACTTCGGCTACCTTCCCTGTTAGTTGAAAGCGCGTGCATTTTTTGGTATGTTTGCTGTGTGACCTGTATATACATTTTTGTAATTACTAGTCTAAATATTGACTACTTATTCTAAGATAAGATTGTATTTCAGTATTTCTTTAATTCGACAATTTTTGAAGCCAGGGAAATGTTTTTAATATTCGGTAGTTCATTAGAAATAACTTTTGTTTACTTTTTAAAATTCAAACTTGAATCAAAAAAGAAATTTTGGCATGATGGACTCCAGAAGTACTAGAAAAAGTTGTAGTTTTATTTTGATGCCATATGAAAGCAATTTTGTAAGACTAATTAACATTATGCCTATTCGCTGAGTGAGAAGTCATGGAAGGCGGAGCAAAAGCGATACTAGAGTTAGCTACGAATAATTCAAGTACTTCGGAGCGATATTTTGTACTTTTGACGTGTCAGATACACCTGTCAATTTTATTATTTTTTTTTTTAATAATTAACAACCATATAAAAAACAAGCGGAGTTACTGTGTTGTAAATTGTAAAAATAGTAGCAAAAAATCAGTGTAAATTTTATAAATTTCTAGTGGCAGAATGGAGATTAAATCATAGAAATAAATGGATAAAGTTAAGATCGTTGGTATATCACATCTGAGAAGTTCCAATGTAAAGTCGTATTTTAGGTAATAAAATGCATGGTTTAATAGTTCTCTTTGTTTTAATGGCTATTCAGGGTAAGTACACAACAACATATAATAGTTTTTATTCCACGTTATTATTTAATGGGAGCTTTTGTGTTTTGACATCGCTAACCTAAATTTCAATAAGTTTTGATTATTTCTTTATTGACTGTACCTACTTTTTTAGCCGAAGTAATAAAAATATATAATAATAATAAATTAATCTCTCTCTCTCTCTCTCTCTCTCTGCGCTGAGCTACTCTTTTGGAATTGTAAAATGGAGCAGGACGGACATCCAAAACCTGCAAAGAAATATAAGGACACTCCTAACAAAAGCACAAAAACATCACCCTCGGAGTGCCATTGAACGTCCAATGCTTCCAAGACACCAAGGAGGTAGAGGATTGGTGGATATTGGTAAGCAGCTCGACCAACAAATAATAAACTTATGTTCATAATTCCACAGGTTAGCGGACACTTCCACACTACATCGAGCAATATGCGAGGCAGGCGAGTCAACGCCCCTACAGTTGAGGGAACAAGATATTACTTCTCACCACCAAACAGACCAAGAGAAGTTACAAACCTGGCTACGGAAGCCACTTCATGGACGGCATCCAAATGAGGTCAATCAGGACAATGTCGACAACTCAGCGTCGAACTACTGGTTGATTTCAGGACAGATGTTTCCGGAAACGGAAGTCTTCTTGTTAGCTATCAAAGACCAGGTTATTCCGACGAAGAACTATCGGAAGTTCATCATTAGAGATCTCTCAATGGAAAATGACCAATGCAGATATGGCTGTCGAACATCAGAGACAATCCAGCACATAACTGGAGGATGCCAAGCGTTTGCCGCAACCGAGTATAAGGAAAAACATGACTCAGCCGCTAAGATACTCCACCAAGAGTTAGCAGAAAAGTTGAACCTATTACAGGTGGGAAAAGTGCCTTATTATCAATACAATCCCGAGCCTATTCTTGAGAACAGCCAGTTCAAGTTGTATTGGGACCGAACGGTTCTGACGGATCAGACAGTTGCTCATAATAAACCAGATATTATACTAATAGATAAAATTTCTAGGCGAACTACACTAATCGACATCGCAGTACCTAACAACAACAACCTAAGGCCAAAATACAACGAGAAGATCGCCAAATACAGAGATCTGTAGGCAAGGGCGCATCCAGCCTCTCTCTTTGGGGGGGGCGGTGATATCACAAAAGTACACTATGGCAAGAAAATCAAGTTGTCGACGGAGGGGGGGGGGGGGGAGTGCAAGCAGCATACTCATTCCTAATATAAAAGGCACAATGGGTTCTATTTTCCTGAACTCAAAGCTTTTGGGAGGGGGGGGGCGATCGAAAGCATACAGACTCCTATACTCTATGCAAGAACTAGAGAGAGTAATAAAACTGTTACCGAAACCTCTAACATCCAATGCCGCAGGTAACTGAGAACTGCCGTAAATCTAATTATATTTCATTATATTTAAATATATTTTATAAATTTACTGCAACATAGAATTTCTGATACTTTAATTTAATTTCTATCAGTGAGCAAAGTACAACTTACAGTTTTTTCTTAGTAATTTATCTTGTTTACGCTTGTTTTTATATATTATTTGAGATTAGTGAGATACCCAAAAGATATGGCTTTCACCTCTTTATTTATTCCAAAATCGTTAAACCAGGGAATTTTTTCCTCAACGAAAAACTTATTACGATGAATTTTTATGATGTCTTAAGATATCAATATCTAGATAATAATGTTAAAAGCTCTGTTGAGATATGTTGGAAAATCTATTATGTACCGAATACTGAAGGAGAAAAAACGACTGGAATTGTTAATACTCCCAAGCCACATTCGATCACTGGCAAATGAAAAGCCTCGTTGGAAGAAGAGATGAAAAATGCAATTAAAGGAGTGTATATACATTTTATTATGAGAAGCAGATCCCAACCATCTACAAAATTCTAACTAAAATCATTGAAGATCGCGATTTACCTAAAATTACAAGAACTGATCTCTGGAAATTGCTCAGAGAACTTAATTTTTGCTGGGAAAGACCAGATAGAAAATCTGTTCTTATAAATCGTTCGGAAACTATCCGTTGGAGACGTAAATATCTCTCTCAAGTAAAAGCTAGAAATAACACAATTAATAAAATTAGTAATTTAACTACACTTTTGAAAGATTCTTTTGAATAAAGTTACTGCGGAAAATTGGGAAAAATCCATATAACAACAGAATAAAATAAAATGTGAGAACTTGATCTCATAATCGGTGAGATAGAGGAACCAATTATAATTAATTTTAGCGAAGATAGTTTCACTGACTTTGATTAGGAATTAGATACGTAATGTTTACTAGTGTAAACACAATTTATTATTTAAATTTTTGTTTTTGTTGTATTTTATTGTATAATGTTGTTTATATGTTTTTTTATTTTTTTATATATTTTTATTTTAGTGTGTCCCACTCTTTAAATTTGTATATATTTAATTCTAATTAGCCGTAAGTTTCTTATTATTTTATTATTGTGTTTCTGTCTTTTTCTTAAGCGTGTAGAATTAACATGTTTACCTTATTTTTTTGGGGCTATCGTATTTCCATATATAAAAGTAAATTAAATTAAGATATCAGTACAATAGAAATAAAAATAAGTAGGTCTAATTTTAATTACAACATAAAAAAAAGTAATTACATTTGAATCCCGTTTTAGTGTTTAATTGTAATTCTGCAGATGGTTTAAGAAATAAATAAACTGAGACGTCAAATACCCTAAAAATGTTTTTAATTAATAATAAAATGACCGAGAACCCCAAAAATATTTTATTATATATGGACGAATTTATTTTTTTATATATGTATAACTTTTTGTATTTTTGACAATGGATATTTTGGAAGTATTTAAATTATAACTTAGAATTTTTTGAGAGAATAATCCTACGTTTTAGTCTATTATTATAGACCGGTCGGTATTTTTGATTATTAAATTTCTAACCCATTCCTATGAAAAATATATGTGTCTAACAAATTTTGCTAAAAACACCGGACTAAAGAACACAGGTAGTTTGCGAAGAGAAAAAGGGTAAAAAATGATTTATTACTCTCTCTAGTTCTTGAATAAACTATAGTATAAGAGGAAAAATCGGGTCCATTTTCCTAAACTCAACGCTCTTGGGGGGGGGGAGCGATCGCCCCCACCGCCCCCCCCTTGGATCTGCGCCTGTCTGTAGGTGCAAATCCGAAGACAATGGGCAATGAACAGCGTCCAAACGATTCCCATAATACTCTCAACAACTGGAGTGATACCAAAGAACCTCCTGCAGAACATCAAGGGACTGGGCCTTAGTGAGCATCTGTATGAGCTGATGCCGAAAGCAATTCTCCTAGCAACCGCGCGAACCGTCCGAAAGTTTGTAGGAAACACAGCAGACCACGTCACCTAGGACCCGATAACATGGAAAGGGTTCCCACAGAGCTTCATACTTTTGGTGTCTTTGTATGCCTGGTATGAGTGAATAATCCCTGGAAGGAGTGCGAAGCCGTTTGGCTTGTAAATCATAATAAATTAATCTTTTCACTTGTTTTATAAAGCCTTAAATTTTTATTAAAACCAAAAAATATAATTTTCAATTGCGATTTTCTATTATATTATAATGTCATTATACGTAAATAGCGCCCTTTAGTTCATGTATTAGTTGACGCTGCCGCTGACGTCACGCACGGAGCCAATAGAGAATATAATAGGATATTGTGATGAACCACTTATGTTGCCACATTATTCTAATGGTTTACTTTAAATGAACCCTATAAATATACATATGCATTGGCATAAATAACGACCCCGCAAACCCCGTGGTGCGAGGTAGCGCAGCCAATCCAAGGGCGCCCTCAAGTTCCTTGATGAAAATGAATAAATACGAAGGACCAAGACTGGTGCAAAATAGTAGAACGCATTCAAAGATCTGCGGGGGGGGGGGGCGCACATACTCTTAGTTACGCCACTGCATATATGAGATATAATTTTAATAAATAATTATATTTTAAATATATGTGCATTGTATTGTTATATAAACAAAACTAAAATACTTTTTCCAACTGAAATTTTCCACGTTAAAAGTTGTATAGATTTATTAGAAAAATTGTGATTTGCAAACTGTAACAGAGTAAATCAAGAGTTTTAAAAAAGTAGTAAAGTAGGTAAATACTGTTTGTTGATTGCAATTTAACCTATAATATTAAAATCTGTGTAGATATGTTCTAAATAATCAATAATTTAACAAAAAATTTAAGACTTATTTAACAAAGTATTATTTGTCTTAGTAACGCGACTAAGAAAAAACCATATAAATGCCAATATATATAAAAAAATTCACATTCCATATTTCAAAAAACATAAATGAGATTTACAGTTATCAAAGGATACACCGGAAAGGAGAATGGTCCTCAAAACAAATAAAAATAACATAATGTCATTAAAATATTCTCGTGGTTTTTTTTTTTGATATCTTTAAATCCACGGAAACTTGTCAAATTATTTACTGTTCTCACAGCTCCAAACACACAGTAAAAAGCATATAAAACGGAAAATGACTACTTAAAATAAGAACATAAAACCTTTACGTTTATTTTTACGTTCCTAAATTTAAAAATGACAATTTAAAAGCAATAAACCTTCACACTTGCCTTGATGGTTATGAAGATAAGTAAAGGAGCCCCCTTTATAGTGCAACAGAAATATGTCATTTTACGACATTTGAAAATTTATTATCAATTTTGTATTTGTACAAAATGGATAGATGATGTTTTTAGGTATATTTGAATCTATCAGAATAGAAATATTGCCTTAATTTTCTTTTTACCAATACTCAAATTAGACTCAAAAAATTTAAAAAATAAATCGATTCCCAATTTATATAAAATTAACGGAGAAATCGGAACAGAGCTTTATGAATAATCAACCAATTTTTTACCGAGAAAATACTAAAAAATTGATAGGAGAGAAAAATAGTGTTGCATTTCATCTTTTTACAAATACTCGCTTATACCTAAAGTCCATAATTTCTGTCAGTGACTCATTTAATACCGGTCAGCAAAGTGACGAAGTGGCGGAATAAAAATCTCATGTAACTATAAATGATTTAAAATTATTGCCACTCTATTAACAGGGCAAGGACTAAAAGCTTAAAACGCATTGTTGTCATATTTCGCGAGCCTTAAATAGCAATCAACTGATCGCATTTAAAATAGTATAATGATGCCGACCAAAGTATACTTAGTTTCTTATCACAAAGATAATGAGTGTGACAACACCCATACACAGAACTTCTATCATGAATAGACTGTATTTGTTATTGATTCATGGATAGATCCTGTGAGTTCACATTCTAGTTATTATACTTTCATTGCATATAGATATTTGTTTGGTAAAAAAAGTTTATTATAATATATTATTAAATGAATATTTGGTGTATATATTTGTGGTAAACTATGGATATTAACGAATCTTCAAATAGTGATACATCTACAAAAAAAAATATCTAAAAGAACGAATAATGATTAATTATAAATTTTTATCAATTTTGGTGACAATATTAGAGTGGACTATTTCTGTAATTAGTACAGTAACTGAGGCTTTTTCTGCACTCAGAGAACCCAATTTGAAAATGGCAGGCACTTTTTTGTTTACTGTAACTTCCCCTAACTGTAATTGATCTAACCGAATGGGCAAAGGACCTTCTCACACATCTTACGGAAATGCGACTCCAGTTGAATTCTTGAAATTTTGCAGAAAGCTAGTTTTCAGTACGCACTATAAAAGTCCTAATGAGCTTAAGTTCTAAAAATCACGTGTACACGGGTACAGAGCATCAAAAGTTTGGAGTATGATCATGTACCGATCTGTCCCAAAAGCTCCGGTATGATTGGATAACTTGAAAATTTTGAGTAGAAGAAACATACTAATGTACGAGTGGTTTCTGATTATTCCTTGGCTCTCCGAAGGGAACTTGAAGATCATTGCAAGATCAAGGTCATTTGACCTAGCTCAAAATTTCTAAAATGGTAGAAAATAATGAGACGCAAGTAAAAAGAAAGTTGCTAGGGGCTTAAGGGAAAAACACATACTATACGTAAAGTTCATAATTTAGGTCAGTGACTCATCACTCGCATATAGTGCTCCGGGTTGTGCGCCATCAAGGGAATCAATTCTAGTGGCGTGTGCATTTGAGAAAATACTAAATGATGAAATTTCGTGCGAATATCAAAATATTTTTTTAATTAAAATATTTTCTCACATTTTTATCAAACCTTACAATTTTTTTCCCTGGAGGGAAACCTTACATGAGCACCTTTACAAAATGTGAAAGGTACTGTCGAATGATTACCGCCTAAACTATCCGTGACTGCTGGTAATTCAAAGTTATTCAATGAGGCCTCCGGTTTCCAGACAAATAAGCTTTAAAAAAACTTTGGTCTTCACCCAGCGCAGCTGCTTCAGGTACCGGTTGCACCCTTTACTTCGCATTTTTTCTAACTTTTGCTTACAACGCAAGTTTGCCATTTTAAGACATTTTACATACAGTTTAGGTGCCCTTAAAGTATTTTATGTATATTAGCTCCACTAAATAGCAGCCAGTGAATTTCCCTTCTAATTTGTGTGTATCGGATCAACCAGGGTGAGTCTAGTGTCATCCTCAGGAGTGTTACGTAGGTAATCTAGGTCACTTAGCTGAAAGTGATTCATCGACAATATTGTAGTCAGGAGACACATCTGAATTTGAGGAACTATCAGCATCAGGAGTGAAAAATTAATGGCCCAACCACTGCCTTAACGTGAATGTCCAAGTCCCACATTCTTTGTTCTTCTTTTTTAACGTAATCGACACACTTGTTCCAATCATTGGCCGTCACTTTAGAAATTGCCTCGTTTAATCATATTTTGACATCTGCTAATTTGGATATTTTGTTTTCCCGTGCAACTTCATTCTTTATTTGCGCCCATACTAATTCGATTGGGTTATGTTCACTATGGTAAGGCGGCAGTCTCAACACTGTTGTATTTTTTTCTCGAGTCATTTCGTCAATATCATGTTTGATATATTTTTATTTATTTATCCTCACTAAATCTAGTATCTACACTTTAAGCATTGTTTCATTAAATTCAATGTTTTTTTAGAAAAGCCATTGGAATATCCTCGCATTTTTAGACGCAGAAGTCTCAATTTTTTCTTGGCGTCGACTATGATACGGGGCATTGTCCATTACAATTACCGAATCCGGTTTCGCAAGGTTTAAAGTCGAAGAAAACCATCGCTCAAGGACATGGGCATGCATATCTTCATGGTAGGCAGTCCTCTGTTTTTCGAGATTCGAAAACGTAAACGCCGTCATCTAAGAAACCAGACACACTTCCCATATAATTTATTATAAGACGACGACCTTTTCCACTAAGATTGCGCAGTCTTCGCTAAAATCCTTCCATAAATGCTTGCTTCGAACTTTTTCCAACCATGTGCCCTTCACTGAGTCATGTTTCATTAGTGTAATACAATTTTTTCTCTTTTTTTCGAAAATCCCGTATTTTTTACGAATATTTTCGCAGCTATAAAACAGTTTCATTTTTCTCAATTAGCAAGCTTTTTCGATTCCGTTTAGGATATCTAAAATTCATTTATTTTAAAGTTCGTTTCATAATATTTTAGGAAAAGTTCTGTAATTATTAATTTTTATCATTTTGATTTTTTTTTAAATTCCACACTACTCCGGTGATTTGTAGATGTCGTTCAACAGGTGATATTTTTCATTCTGAAATCGAGGTCGGTATATGGCAGGTTTGCAATATCCTACCGACAAACCTTGGAATGTATATTTCGTAGATTAGTTAGTTCCTGCAAATGTTGCTCTTGGTCCGATACAGCTCCACTGACAAGACCATAAAGTGGTCGAAACGCGCATGGAGAGAGGACCAGAGTGGCATTTGCAGGAAATAAACTGTTTATATATATTATTTCCTTTTCTCTACCTGAAAGAAGAATACATATAGAACAACTATTTTAATACGGCAGACAGATTTTGTTATTTTTTACTGAAATTTTGATTTTTTAAAAAAATTATTACTTCTTATTTCTGATAAATATTTTACTATCACAACTTCTACAAACATACATTTACTTCGAATATTACCAAAATATTCATGACAGAAATTATAATAATAGATTTATACAACCCTCAAAACCTAAAAATTTTCTAACGTTGCAAATCTACAAAGAGCAGTCAGTGTCAATCATAATATAGTTTATAGTCAGTCACTACATAAAAAAGTATTCTAAAAGTTTTCCACGACAATATTCCAAACACAAACAACAGAGAGAAAAATATTTCAAATCAGACCAATTATATGAAATTAAACAAGTACATATGATATACTAACTTTCTATTTTTTCTGGTAAATCGATTAACAATATAAACATTAGCGGAAAAAGCTTATTTATCAAATCTGGGGCAGCAATGAATAAAGTCAGTTCATTTTAAAACTATCCATTAAGAGCAGGGAAGAACCCATAAAACGTGAGTTAAGTTTTTATCAGGGCGCAAGATGATGTATTCGCCGCAACGACTTTTATGGCCTCTCACGGGAAGGCCACATCAGCCATATTGCCACGAAATTGCTGGTCTTTTTACTTAATTATCATTTTGTGATTCGGTAAGCGTCCTTTATGGCCCTCGAGAGGTGCTAAAAGACACGCGTAATTATTACAAGTATTTGACAATTTAATGACCATTTAAAACAGAAATATTATTTACAAATCATTATTACTATTGAAATAAAAATTGGTTTAAACTTATTTTAACAATTTTGTAAATACTAAGACTATAATGAGAGAGTTTAGAGAATATCATATTTCTATATATAGGGTTGTACTACTAAATCTAAGTTATTGTTTTTTCAAATTAAATATACAAGTTAACTTACAATATGGGAAAGCACCATCCGCTCTCCTATGTAAGAAATTCAATGAATTCCGAATGAAGCTTGCTATAATACAGGAGCCATGGTTAAATCGTAGCAAGATCAGGGGCCTGGATTCTGCGAAGGGAACACTAGTAGATTGCACCTCTTGTGAGAGGCCTAGAACCTGTATTATAATTCAGCCACAACCGTAATTCATTCCTCTACTAAGACTCAGTAGTAGAGCCCTGGTAGCGGTGAGAATCTCTCTTAAATCTGGTAAAAGTTATGTGTGGTATCAACATACTTTCCCATGGAAAGAGAAAGTCCACCATCCATATTGCGAGGAGAAAAACTTACCACTTCTCTTGGGCTGCTATTCCAATACGTACCACATTTTATGGGGGTACAGGGATATCAATCCCAGGGGAGGGCATTTATTGGACTCCCTCAATATTAACAACCTCGAATTATTAACAGGAAAACATGCCTATTTTAATTACAAGTAGAGGAGAGTCTGCATTAAATCTAACTATTTATTCTTCAAATATGCAGTTTATATATATATATATATATATATATATATATATATATATATATATATATTTATGAATTATTTCGAAACAGAAACCCTAAGAAAAACCAAAACAAAACCATCAATCTGGAGACGTTCCCTGGATGACATCTTCATCATATGGCCACACGAAAGACCCAATCTAGACATATTTTTAGAGGAACTAAACAGTATTCATCACCGGATACAGTTCACATTGGAGGTCGAAGCCAAAAAACAGCTACCTTTCCTTGACCTTATAATCACCAGAAAAGACGACTTAAGCATCGATTACAAGGACTACAAAAAAACCCACATACACAAACAGATACCTGAACGCCGAATCCCACCAGCATCCATCACAGTTACAATCAGTCACCAACACAAGATGACAAACCCAAACCAAAAACCACACTGCCATACATAAAAGGTGTAACAGATGTAATTTGAAGAATTCGAAGGAAGAATGACACATGCACAATTTACAAGCCACAAACAACAATAACCAAATTACTGGGCAATTCCAAAGACATAATACCATTGGAAAACCAGGGAGGGCACAGCATCCCATACAGAGATTGTGAAAAATAATCCATCGGCCAAACAAACAAAAGAATCTCTACCATAGTCCAATAACATTAAAATAATATAAATAATAAGCAAACCACATCAGCCTAATTCCAACATCATCAGGAGACAGGACACACTATAAATTTCCAGGAAACTAAACATATCGCACCCATAAAGCACTATAGAACGTTCATTATCAGAGAAGCTTTCGAAATACAAAACATCTCAAATACAGGGAAAACCCTAATCAAAACTTAACGTAAAATAACACACCGGAAAACAGGACAGTGAGCCGAGAGGAGGCCCAGACCCAGGGAAGCAAGGAAACCAACCAGGCCAAACCAATGTTTAACCTGGGCAAGCACCAAACTATAAAAAGGCAAGCCGTCAAGGAATTATCACTTGAAAATACCAACTAAGATGTTGACGAAACGTTGTGAAGATTTTCCTTTTGACGAACGGATTGAAAACCGAAAAAAACACCACTGCCATTCCACCACCATCCGTGAAAACGGATGTATATATATATATATATATATATATATATATATATATATATATATATATATATATATATATATATATATATAAATATGTAGATAAGTTTTTGTCCGTGTAATTTAAAATAAAATAGAATAAAATATTTGGCGAAGCGGACGTGAAAATTTGTCAATCTATATGATTCTCGTATTAAAAAGTGCGGAGCACTCCAAAGTATGGAATAACTCCGGGTCCGACAGATGGCGACAGCGCTGTTTCGTCCTAATATGGGACTCGTCAGGCCACCGCAGTCGGTACAAACCATCATCTCGCCTTTGCATCGTATAAGCCATACTTATAATCAAAATACGGCAAATAAGACGACAAAGGCGACATCTCGATGGTCCACTTGATAATACAAGAACCATACAGATTAACAAAGTTTGTAAGAGAACCGTCATATGGTGGCGCGACGGTGAATTAAAACAGAAATATGTAAAATCGAGTACACGAAACACGCTGCCCAAAAGATAGGGGTCGCATTTTTCGGTACTGGCAAGCAAGCATACCGCTATTTAAGCAGCCAAAGCCACGTGCCGCACCAAACGATCCCACCATGAGAGCATCGTTTAGCGTGTTTCAAAGCCAAACAAGTAAATAAATATGTAGATAAGTTTTTGTCCGTGTAATTTAAAATAAAATAGAATAAAATATTTGGCGAAGCGGACGTGAAAATTTGTCAATCTATATGATTCTCGTATTAAAAAGTGCGGAGCACTCCAAAGTATGGAATAACTCCGGGTCCGACAGATGGCGACAGCGCTGTTTCGTCCTAATATGGGACTCGTCAGGCCACCGCAGTCGGTACAAACCATCATCTCGCCTTTGCATCGTATAAGCCATACTTATAATCAAAATACGGCAAATAAGACGACAAAGGCGACATCTCGATGGTCCACTTGATAATACAAGAACCATACAGATTAACAAAGTTTGTAAGAGAACCGTCATATGGTGGCGCGACGGTGAATTAAAACAGAAATATGTAAAATCGAGTACACGAAACGCGCTGCCCAAAAGATAGGGGTCGCATTTTTCGGTACTGGCAAGCAAGCATACCGCTATTTAAGCAGCCAAAGCCACGTGCCGCACCAAACGATCCCACCATGAGAGCATCGTTTAGCGTGTTTCAAAGCCAAACAAGTAAATAAATATGTAGATAAGTTTTTGTCCGTGTAATTTAAAATAAAATAGAATAAAATATTTGGCGATACTTAAATAGCGGTATGCTTGCTTGCCAGTACCGAAAAATGCGACCCCTATCTTTTGGGCAGCGTGTTTCGTGTACTCGATTTTACATATTTCTGTTTTAATTCACCGTCGCGCCACCATATGACGGTTCTCTTACAAACTTTGTTAATCTGTATGGTTCTTGTATTATCAAGTGGACCATCGAGATGTCGCCTTTGTCGTCTTATTTGCCGTATTTTGATTATAAGTATGGCTTATACGATGCAAAGGCGAGATGATGGTTTGTACCGACTGCGGTGGCCTGACGAGTCCCATATTAGGACGAAACAGCGCTGTCGCCATCTGTCGGACCCGGAGTTATTCCATACTTTGGAGTGCTCCGCACTTTTTAATACGAGAATCATATAGATTGACAAATTTTCACGTCCGCTTCGCCAAATATTTTATTCTATTTTATTTTAAATTACACGGACAAAAACTTATCTACATATTTATTTACTTGTTTGGCTTTGAAACACGCTAAACGATGCTCTCATGGTGGGATCGTTTGGTGCGGCACGTGGCTTTGGCTGCTTAAATAGCGGTATGCTTGCTTGCCAGTACCGAAAAATGCGACCCCTATCTTTTGGGCAGCGCGTTTCGTGTACTCGATTTTACATATTTCTGTTTTAATTCACCGTCGCGCCACCATATGACGGTTCTCTTACAAACTTTGTTAATCTGTATGGTTCTTGTATTATCAAGTGGACCATCGAGATGTCGCCTTTGTCGTCTTATTTGCCGTATTTTGATTATAAGTATGGCTTAAACGATGCAAAGGCGAGATGATGGTTTGTACCGACTGCGGTGGCCTGACGAGTCCCATATTAGGACGAAACAGCGCTGTCGCCATCTGTCGGACCCGGAGTTATTCCATACTTTGGAGTGCTCCGCACTTTTTAATACGAGAATCATATAGATTGACAAATTTTCACGTCCGCTTCGCCAAATATTTTATTCTATTTTATTATATATATATATATATATATATATATATATATATATATATATATATATATATATATATTACTAATCTATTTTGTATTTTATTTAAATAAGAATAGGGATATATTGTTTACATTCGTTCACTTAAATTAAGAATGAACAGTACTTCCATTTATTTGAAAAATACGAAATTTAATAGTGAAAGAAATATAATCTAACTTTTATATAAAATTTAAAAACTTAAAAACTAAGGGCCGCAAAGTTAGTGTCAGTGACAAATGAATATTAGAAATTAAAGGTCTTATTTTTGCCCCATTTGTCCTGCAGGCATTTAAATCTAGTGAGGACAAGAATTAAAATATGCAAACAATGATCGTACAGTGGCGCGTCCCTCGCCATCGGGATTATAATTGCACGCAAAGCACATGTGCCACGATTAATCACTGGTGCTGCAAAAAGTAATTAAGCTATTCATTCCATCGACCGATAGGATGGACGAAGCTGCCGAAAACCTGTTTTTATTGCCGGCCATTTAGACCATTTGCATTTAAAAGAAGCATAAATCCTTTTTTTACGGTTTTGGAATGTTAGTCATTGTTTTCTCACCATAGAACTGATAATGGAATTGCATTTATTGTAAATAATAAAAAGATTAATTTCAAAATTCTATTTAAATTTAACAAAGTATCAATAATTAATCATACCGAAAAATTGCGATTTTTTTTTAAATAAGCTGTTAGCTAAATTAAATATACTAGTATCCATAAATTAGTAAATTTTCCGACTCTGCCAGAATAGTGAATTGATGGCCGTTTTTAAAATTTAATGTTTTATTGTTTTCTCAAGAGTTTGTATTAACAACGCTTATTATAGCTAACACTATCAGCTATAATTATCTTTTGTGTTAGTTAGGGTACAATGAAAATATATTTTCGGGAAATGTTTAAAAAGGAACTACTATGTTTTATACCACTAAATTTATTAAGAGAACAGTGACTGCAGTTTCAACTCAGAGTCATTTTCAAACTGAATTACAAAGGTAGACTAAGTATTCAATACAGAAACACGAGAAAATTTAGCAATAAAAAAAATAGAAACTACCTGAGAAATTACATTATTACAAAGGGGAGGTACTAAATTTTGGGAACT
Organism: Diaprepes abbreviatus; assembly: GCA_034092305.1. Lineage (NCBI taxonomy): Eukaryota > Metazoa > Arthropoda > Insecta > Coleoptera > Curculionidae > Diaprepes > Diaprepes abbreviatus. The sequence goes on from JASJET010000107.1 coordinate 1,694,744, forward strand.
AATTATTATTTGGCGACAACAAATAACGGGGAAAGCCCAAGTTCTGTCTGATCATTAAGCAAATTTACATTTTTATTTTTACTATGTTTATATATTTCTAAAAATTCAAGAATATTTGACTTTTGGCACTTTGTTGAATAATATAATATATCAGTGTTGCTTAAATCAGGAAAACTGTGGCTGTGTTCTAAGCAAGGGTTGGCAAAGCTCGAGTCTGTTTTTTGTAGTCTATGTGATCGGTGGTGTTCTGAAAAGCCAGTTTTAAAGCTTCTACCACTTTGTCCAATATACAAGCTATCACACTCTGAACATTTTAACTTATAAACTCCTGACTTATCAAATTTATTAATTTTATCTCACCATATCTCACCTCAATAAACAGTGTAATTTTAAAATTTTTAGAAAACCAACGTTTACAGGTAATTCTATATCTAATGACTCTTTTCACCCCTTACAACATAAAATGGCTACATACAATTCAATGATACATAGAGCATTCTCTTTGTCTCTCTCTGAAGAAGATCTTCAAGAGGAACTAAATATCATTGATAGGATTGCAATATCAAACAATTTCTCCCAACCAACCATAAAGAAATTAATAACTAGAAACAAAAACAACTAGCTTTTAATTCAATATATCCCAAAACAAAAAATGATAAAGATAGTTCATGTTATATATCTTTGTCATACTGTGGTACCCTATCAGAAAACATAGCTAATACTCTTTCCAAACATAACATAAAAGTAGCCTTTAAATCTCAACACAATCTGTCCACTATCCTTTACAATGCTAAAGATAAAATTAATAAATTTGATAAATCAGGAGTTTATAAGTTAAAATGTTCAGAGTTTGATAGCCTGTATATTGGACAAAGCGGTAGAAGCTTTGAAACTCGCTTTTCAGAACACTACCGATCATATAGACTACAAAAAACAGACTCGAGCTTTGCCAACCATTGCTTAGAACACAGCCACAGTTTTCCTGATTTAAGCAACACTGACATATCACATTATTCAACAAAGAGCCAAAAGTTAAATATTCTTGAATCTTTAGAAATATATAAACATAGTAAACATAAAAATGTAAATTTGCTTAATGACCAGACAGAACTTGGGTTTTCCCCGTTATTTGTTGTCGCCAAATAATAATTAGTTCCCAAATATTTGTACCTCCCCTTTGTAATAATGTAATTTCGCAAGTAGTTTTTATTTTTTATTTATTGTTAAATTTTCTCATGTTTCTGTATTGAATACTTAGTCTACCTTTGTAATTCAGTTTGAAAATGACTCTGAGTTGAAACTGCAGTCACTGTTTTCTTAATAAATTTAGTGGTATAAAACATAGTAGTTCCTTTCTAAACATTTCCCGAAGATGGTTAACTACCACATAGTAACGGCTACCAGCATCAACTTTTTGAAAATACATTTATTTCTGTGTAAAAACCTCTGAACAGCGGATAATAAAGTTGTGCTTATGTGATAAAACAAAACTTACCACTTTCAGCGAAAATCTAAAGATAAAAATGCCTGGTTAAGGTACAGTAGCATAATCATGTTTTTAAATACGCTTTATAATAATAATGATGATCTGAGCCAACAGGTGTATAGAGTAGTTACAACTTGAAGAAATAAGCAGGTAAAAGTAAAATAAAGGAAATTCGATAAAACTAACACTAAAATATATATTTAAAACATTATTATATTATGCTATTACTAAAAAATTAAATTTTCACTAATATATGAAAGAATTTTTACAGCGGTAGAATTAGTTCAATAAGCTGACTTTCTCTCTCATACGATTAATGGAAAAAGGCAGAGGAAACAATTATCTATAGAAATCTAAATTCCAAGAAATGTCTACGGGATGTTATATCTGCAGACATTTTTGATGCCAGACTGTAAAATATCAGCCATGAAACGACATCTATATATACACTGGAATAGTCAGAAACTTAAAAATTAAAATTTCAGTAAAATTTGTCTATATTTTGCTTTTAACGGCCTGAAGAAGGAAAACGGTAATTTATAAAAATTTATTTCTTATTTCTTCATATCTTACTGAAATTTTAATTTTTAAGCTTCTCAATACTTTAATGTTAGAGTGTGGGCTGACAAGTCCCGGACCTGATATTAAAAACTTTTTTTTGTTTTATTTTTTTATTTTAATTATATCATGTTTATAATGAGAAACGTCGAGCTCTTCAAAATCTCCATTGACAGCACCAATAACTGCCTCGTTATCCTGAAATCTTTGTACAGCAAGCTATTTCTTGAGATTAAGAAACAAGTAGTAATCAGTGGGTGCTAAATCTGGATAAGTAAACAATTCGTTAATTTTAGCCATCGCAATAACTGATGAATGTGCTCAGGCTTTAGCAAACGGTGCATCCACCTTGCACAGAGGTTTCGCATTCCCAAGAAAATTTCGATATTTTTACAATTTTTGCTATCTCGAACCATTTTAGTCTACGGTCCTCAAGCACGATTTTATGAATTTTTTCTATTTTGGCAGTTGTTACCTCCACGGGTCATTCCGAGCGTAACTCATCTTTAGGGCTCGTACGATTCTTTTTCATTTCATAAACCCACCTTGTCACCATTCTATATGACGAAGAGTCTTTTAGTGATCCATTCATTTTTTTTTTTAATTTGGGAAGGCGTTAAACCTTTTAAATAAAAAAACTACTCGTTTTTCCCAAATTTTGCAACTTATATAGTGTCTTAATCAAAGGCATATCAAACAAATACCATAGAATGTCAACACAAAATATTTCCTGCTGGCACCATCTGTATATCACGCCCCTGGACTTACTAGCCCACCCTCGTACACCTGAATCCTACCGACATCTCTCGGAATTTAGACCTTATAGATACAGTTGTTTTCTGTAAATTTTGATCTTAATTCGCTACAGCTTCACTGACGAGATAATTAGAATATCGAAACGCACATGGAGAAAGAACGAGATTTAAATTTGAATGAAATAAACTGTCTTTTTTCCTTTAATTGCCTGGAAGAGAAAAACCGTAACTTATGTAATTAATTATTACAAGCAGCAACATCATTATAAAGTACTACTTCTTCATATTCATTACAAATTTACACAACAAACATTACTTGTAAAAAGGTATACTTACCAGTTTAGTTTCTCTACAATTTCCAGTTTTCTCCAAACTACTAATAAAATATAATAAATTCTGAATATCATATTTTTCCAGATTAGTTAAGTTTTTGTATTAGAGCTTCAGAAAATTCATAGCCATATGTCTTTTTCCTCATTTTATAAGATTTATCTTCATATTATTTTCACATTCAAAAGGGAAGTTAAAATTTTCGGGTATTTGATCAGATACAGAGTTATAATTTCATCGTTGGTATAAAATATGGATTAAAATTATTTTCGTATGATCTTGATACAAATATTATCCATTGTATGGGATATATGATGTGTTGTTTGAAATATTGATATAATAAAATTTAAAAAAAAATTGAACCGACTTCTAAAAATGCACTAAAAAGTGAAAAATAACTATAAATTTTTATATGAAATTGAACTTTTTGAAATCGGCGCCAAACTAATACCTGATAAAATGTGATTTGCATAAAGATTAAAAATACTTTATTTGTAATTGATTTCTTACCATAATTTGTATATATTAGTAGTTATTTATTTCATTTACAAACAATTTGGCACCGACTTCCAAAAGTTTAATTTCATATAATAATTTATAGTTATTTGTCACTTTTTAGCACACTTTTAGAAGTCGATTCAATTGATATCCATAAATTATTGAACTAAGTACTAATCGAGATTAGCGTACCTCTCAATGACTCCAAAGTGGCAAAAAAGTGCCCATTTTATTCAGAATTGTAAATCACCCTAAAATGAACCACTAGAAATTCTTTGGTCCCTAGAGGTTTCCAAATACCAGTAAAATTGTTAAACAAATAATTAGTCTGTCATAGTAAATCCACTATCTTTAATTTCAAATTAATTCTGGATTGGATCTCGATATATTTTATACTGCATATTGAGTTTGTATACGCCTCAAGAACCCCACAATATCAATTTTCAGTATTTAAAGAACCTGAGATGCAAATTTCTTCGCTCGATATATTTTATGCTGCATATTGAGTTTGTATACGCCTCAAGAACCCCACAATATCAATTTTAGACAAAATCTGAATATGTAAAATATTCCGTCCCTCATATTGTATCTTATCAACCTAATAGTTGTAAAAAATTAACCTCATATTCATTATACACGTCCCCGGAAACCCTCTAATATCAAATCTGAAAAAATGCGAATAAGGTAAAATTTTCAACCCACCATATTGCATCCGCTATATTGAATTTCAAAAAAATTATTTTAATTCTAAATCTAAACCCTTCAAAGCCCCCTAGCACCAATTTTGGATGAAATCCGGAAATTTATAATTTCTAGACTTATATTCGCTATTTACATCCTCAAAAACAATTCAGTCCCACCTTTGAACAAAATCGAAAAACGTAAAATTTTTAGTCCGCTATCTTGGATTTGCCATATTTAATACTGAAAAAATACTTTTAAATTCATAATTTACACCCTCAAGAACCTTCTATATCAGTTTGGGAGAAAATCGAAAAATGTAGAATTTTTAGGACACCATATTGAACCTGCCAGATTGAGTTTTTCAAAAACTGTTTTAAATTCATAATTAACACTAACAAAATCGGGAGATGTAGAATCTTTAATCCGCCATCTTGAATCCGCTATATTAAATTTTTTTAAAACAATTTCAGATTCGTTATATGCGACCCCGAAAACTCCCCCGTACCAATTACCTTACTTAATTTTTGCACCAAAAAAATGACGATAACTTTTCACCAGATAGAGATAAAAAATTTTTAGCGGGTGCATTGGATTTAGATGTATCATTTTCGATCTAAAAAAAGTTTAATTTTGGGTGGAAAAACCTTTTCTTTTTTTCAAAAAATCATAATGGCAAATGAAAATTAAGGGCTCAAATTTGCAGAAGATGCTTTTTAATACTTGTACTTTACCTGTGAATTTTTTGGATCCAAGAAATACACTTCCATACAATCTGTGAACCTTCAAAAATTGGGCCGAATCTAATGGAAAATAGCTGCTGCAGGCCGCTGTCGGCGGGTTGCCATACTTCAGGCACATTATTCATTGGCGCTTCAAGGAAACTTATGCATCACAAGTAATATTTATAATATTGATGTTGTTTTATTAATTTATATGATCGTAACAATTTCTTTAGTCATATTAATTATTAATTTGTTTATTGCCAAAATTTTTACAAAAAATTATAGAGAAAATCATACCAAATATTCAATTATATATTACATATTCTACTGTTTTTTTCCTTTCCTGCAGCAGCTATTTTCGATTAGATTCGACCCAATTTTCGAAGGTTCACAGATCGTATGGAAATGTATTTCTTAATTCCACAAAATTTACAGGTAAAGTACAAGTATTAAAAAGCAACTTCTGCAAATTTGAGCTCTTAATATTCATTTGCGACGCCATTATGAATTTTTGAAAAAAAAAGTTTTTTCATCCAAATTTTTTTTTTAAGATCGAAAACGATACATCTAAATCCAATGCAGGCGTAAAAAATTTTTTATCTCCATCCGGCGAAAAGTTAACGCAATTTTTTTGGCGCAAAAATTGGTTTTTTCAAAATTTCTCGGCCCACGATTAAAAAAAAAACAAATATTTTTATAGATCTTCAAAATATAAAACAATACAAATAATTTCCATTAAAATCAAGCATTGTATCTTAATTAGGAAAGCGGAAAATTGAGGTTGAATTTTCAACTTTGACATCGAATTTCTCGGAAAATAAAAAACTCACAGATTCCGGGTTTGACAGACTCTTTTGGAATGATAATACCTATATTTATGTTAAATTTTGAATCTGTAATTTGTTAGTAACTGTCTTTTTTTAAAAAAAAAGACAAAGACCGTAAATTTTGTCAAAAAAAAATATCTCGATAACTAGTTTAGCCATCTATAACTTATATTATATGAATCGATAGGTTTTTTAATTTTCCACAACTTTCGATACAACTTTTATTTTTCGAAATAAACTCAAAAAACCGAAACTCGTGACCATTTTTGGTCCGTCATTTTTTTTGTTCAGGTCTTTTAGAGTTACCATCAAGATATGTTTTATAGGATGCCGAAATGAACACATTCTAGCAAAACAACCAATGTTACATTTTTGTTACTGACGAAAGTCTATTTTCCATGGAGAAGTTTATCTCGCTAGACAGTAGTTTGACTACTAAGTATGGTAATAAAAATATGAGATTATACTCGTGAATTCTGAGAATATATTGAAAATTATTGTCCAAAACATTAATATTGAACATCCATGAATCAAAGCCGACTTGAAATTGTAAACAATCTCTGAATAAACTAGAACAACAAGATAACTTTGACTTGGGTGAAGAAGCGCAAGCTTCGCAAAACTGGGAGCAAAAACTCGCTGTCTTAATCTAGAACCTTTCTGTAAACTACTCAAAAGGCGAATAAAGGGAAAATATTATACTGGGGAACAAAATCGAATAATAATGAGGTGGAACAACATGCCTGACCTAAGAGGAGCCAAGAGATTTATAAATCCATCAACAAAAAATTCAAAAGAGTTTGTCGATATCCCTAAAACGGACCTTTGGTGGATCACATATCATTTCGCGGGATACTCCCCTAAAGGTAATTAAAAAAAATTAGTAGAGCCAACAGCGAGATTTGCCCAAATACCTGGAACCTGTGAAACCTATCTTAACTTACAGCTATGGTATTTCGCGTCTTTATTAAATTAAAGTGACGTACAAAAGATTTTATATGTTGGAGGGCTTCGAGAGGGTAAACTCTCCAAATTGCCTACTTACAATCTACAATCTCTATCAATAATAATATAAATAAATCTAAATAATTTAAATTGGTTCTTCACTAAATATTAAAGCCACGGACCACCTTATAAGACTCACCCACACCGAAGCCGAATATTTATCGTAGTCGTTTTGTCGTTTACTTGGCTACTGCACTATTAATTAGCTCGCCTTATTGTTTCTGTTCTTTAAAGACCTTCCGCTCCTCATAGACATTTCATTTATCTGCGAGTGGGCCTTGGAAATTATGTTATTATGCTGCTCTCTTGACTTAATTATAGTATCATTTCGCTACTATTTATTCAAGCTATAACTTAAGAAGAAAAACGATGTTAGTTTCACAGAAAATTGATCCAATAATACCAATCGTAATAGAATAGCGTAATTAATTTAGACAAAACTCTTTGTTATTCATATTGAAAGAGTAATTATAATAAAAGTGTTAATCATCAATACACTTGAGAGTAAAATAAAAACGATAACATATATATTAATAAAATATATATTAAATTAAATTTTTAGACACCAAGTAATAAAACCTAATTCATAAATTTGGAGAGGCACAAAAAATAACAAATAGTAATAAGTTTACGATCATTTGGTATATATTCGCAATACTAAGAAAGGCAATTTCCGATACCTATGTAAGAGCAAAGATTATAACAGCTACCACTCTTAGCTATATAAATCTTTGGTAATAGGTATCAATAGTCTTTGAAGTAAGTGTCAATCTAAATTTATTTGGTTTCCTTTAAATTAGATTTGCTAATTCAGGTATGCTGTTTATCACAAATTGGCGTGAGATATAAGGGAGCATCAAAAACCAACCATATATTAAAAAAAATTGTTAAATGAAAAAAATTCCCATTTTCTACTAATTCAACGATACTTGCAAATCGTTCCATTTGTTTCATTTTCTTAAACACTATGATATCTTCATATATTACAAAGAGCACGACATTTTAGTTCAATTTCAATACAATTTTTTTTTCTGGGACCCTCATCAAATTATATCATTCTTATGGCCTACATATTAGTCCATAACGATGAAAGAAAGGAAAACAATTTTTTGGGAGGGAAGGGGAGGATAGGGAGTGGAGGAGAGGAGAGGAGAGAAGAGGACGAGAAAAATTGTCAATTCAAATAGCATATCTTAAAATAGCCAGAGAAAACGATAATCAAAGTGCTCAACATTGAACGGTTGGCCATTGACGTATTATTGTGCCAAAACTAACAAATTTCAACGGACGATATTTTAAAAATGAAAAAAGTTATCGATTAAAATCCAAGTAGGTTTTGAATGGAAAGACTGGTACTTCCAACTATCATATATAGTTTAGCTTTAAACTTGTCGTGTTACATAACTTCAAATATAGAGGAAACTCGTGATTTTCACACTTTTATTTTAGAATATCGCGAAAACCGAAACAATGGATCAATTCTGACTTGAGATTCGGATTTAGCATGTCAAAAACCTTTGGAAAGTAAAATCAAGTTATGGTTCTAATTGTCGACAAAATTTTGTCTGCTTGTGCGTACATGATCAACGTTCGTTGAAAGTTGCCTTAATAAATAAATACGAGTTATTCAAAATGTCATATCTTATTATGCCAGTAAAATCAATATTTTGTTTTTTTCTTTTAAATATTACTAACTCATTGCCAGTATCGTTAACTTAAATCTACCCAAACTATAAAATGCATCTTGAAAATCAACTTTTATACAACAGTTTCTAACGTGTAATAATTTTTGTATTTTTTTTTTAAGAAAAAATATGTTGCATGTTGTTTGCCTTTTTTAGGGTCATTACATTATCGTGGATTTTTGAAGCTAATCTGCTGAAAGAAAGTAAACCATAGGCATTTTTAAAACTCCAAAACATATGTCTATGTATGTTCAAATTTATTGAAGACTATCCAGTTTTGGGATTTTAAAAATTTGTTTCAAGTTCTTAAGTTATGTAAGAAATTTTGGAGTATGTACAGGTCACGTATTTTATGGGGTTTCGAATGTGGGGATGCAGAATATCCTCGACTTCTTAAACAATATTATATTTTTATATAACAAGATGAAAAATTAGAATAACACGACATCACCTAGCAATAGATAACACATATAAGAAACCATTCAATATTTCATTATTAAAGCGTATATAACAATATTTTATTTAATTTGGTTGCACTGAAACACTACATAAGGTAAAGGAAGATGAATGGATAAATTTGATATCAATTCCTATACTGGAGGTAAATAGTCCTCACGTAATTTATGGACGTTCCCTAAAGAGAAAAAAGAATAGAATTACGTAAAGCTAATATAATTTAAAATGAAGAAGTCCTGAAATTAAATAATAAATCTTAGTTTACAATAATTTCGTCTCTATAAGATCATCTAGAAAGCTGCGTTATTTTTTCAATATTTTAAATTTTTCCTTCTTATATATGTCGTTAAGGTCAGATTAAGCTAATAAGTGATAATATCCGAAGGATTATTTAAGATGTACATATATAACAACCTTTTTGATAGATATACCCATAAATGCTTAACCAGTATAAATAAGCAAAACGTTCAATATATGTGTGTGGTCGTACAGACAACAGCCAGCACTGCCGGCAGGGTGGATATTTTATTCAGGCCTATTTTTATTTGTCAATTAAGATGAATTATACGGACAAATAAAACGACTTTTTCGGTTTAATATTATTCATAACACATAAATTGCAATTTAAGGGGAATGTTCGAAATATATTTTGAGCCCGTTGCATACAATAATTTTTTAACCTCGATGTGGTTAAAATGTATAAGAAAACAATTTTTTTTTATAGTTTAATTAGTAATTTGTTTGATTAATCCATCATATCCAGACTACTTGAATTTATCTACCCAAAGTTGGAAGAAAGGACATGTTTTATTTATAATACAGTGGGAGAGTGAGTAAATAAAACATGTGCATACCGCAAAAGTAAACACTTCCTTTGTTTAGTAACTTGTATTTTAAATACACATTCAGGAAAAAACTCGTTTTAAAGAAATATTATTAAGTACATTTAAACCACTTTTTTTTCAGAAATCGTATTTAATTAAAAATGTGCCAAAAATTTGGATTTTCAAATTGCAGAGCAATAAATAAAACTAATTTCGAGTACGTGATAAAATATGTTATTTGTTAAGTGAACTTTATCTTGCAAACATGATTTACAGTAAATATACCCCATAAGTTCCTATATAGTTTATAGAGCTAATAGTGTTTTTTAACAACACACAAAGTTAATACACTAAATCTAGTTTATTTTAAATTACCGGCAAAAGACAAGATCTCTCGCCTTCCATTCTCAGTTTCACATATTCTGGATCTTCCTAATGTGGTTCCTATAACAAAAAGTCTTGCTCTAAAAGCATAATATCGAATCAATATTTTTACTGTTTAGTTGCTCATGAGTTCTAGATTTATTGACGTAAACTCTCTCCTTTAAATAATCTCACAGAAACAACTAAGCCGACGTCGGTCAGGCAAACTCCCCGAGCCATTCTGTTAGAAGTAACTGCAAATAGCCTTGTTGTATGAAATGTGGCTCCATTTTGCTGATATCACATCTCTGTTTTATTTTATAAGGCTGAATAAACAAAATGTCACAGCAAGATTCTCTACCAATTACCAATTTAAGCTCAAAAGAGTTACATTTTCAATTTCGAAGAAACAAGACCCGATAATGCCCCGATAATCCATACCAAACTGTACATTTTTTGAGATAATTTAGTTAAGGAAATTAGGAACTTATTTGTAAAGTGTTAGATTCGTCGTCGGTAATCTCGGAAAAATATGTACTATACTAGTTGAATTTTGTATAAAAATAAGTCAAGATACCTCAAATTATTCTGAATAATCTTTCAGCTCAACTTTAGTTGATTAGAATGACATCTAGATGATGTTTTTGTATCTTTGTTTCCACTTGATTGTCCGGGCTGAATATTCTGTGTTGTGATCTACTTTCAATATGCTCTCTAAATTGCAATTATGGACTAGGAAGAGTCCTAACGACAATTTTTTTTTTAACATTTAGTCTGGACCCTGTAGAAGTTATAGTTGAAATTCCAAGATGACCGTAAATTTTTCTTTTAGTATGAGAACATTGTCTGGTATTTGATTTTTTATCCTACTAAGCCAGAAAGAGTATTATTGCTTTTAGATCTAATTAACTAAATACTATTGAAAGGAGAAGCAAGCAACTTATATTTCACGAATGAGTTAAGGAAGCCAAACTTCTGATCCCTTACATATAATTATGCTTAGATAGCAGATACTACGAAATATTATAAGTATAGGTTAAACGCTAATAATGATTTCATTTGTTATTTAGTCGTTCTTTAATATTGTACAAATTATTGTCAAACTTTAATTCTGATTATTAATAAATTTCCGTAATAAACTTTCGTGTTTTAATTGTATTTGGTGGGCAGTTCATTTAACCGGTGCAGTCGTTAGAATATTTGAGGATTTTGTGAAAATTCAAAGAGTGATCAAGCATTGATTCGGAAGAGTACAGAATAAGCGGGCAATCATGTCAAAGTATTGATAATCAAGCTGAACTAAAACGGGTGGTGGAAGATCTACGGGGAGAACAAGCATCGTCCAACCCTAAAGGCGCCATAGGTTAAGATAAGGGTGAGAATAATCAACGAGAATCAAAGAAAATCGAATAATTAAGAATCAATCACTAATTCAAATGCGATGGCTCACACCTTTGTCAGACATTACACCAATCTCTCTCTCTCCCCTCCCTCCCCCCCTTCGCTTCCTATATGGTCCTCCAATGTCCTACAATAGCCCCATTTCTATTCACAAACTTCACTATGCTCTCAAACTCAGTACGGATAATGCCCCCGGCCTGTTCGGGGTCAGAATTTTTTCCATGACCTCTCCTCCAGAAGAAATTACCCATCTACTTAACACCTGCAATTACATATAGTCTACCGGATCCTTTCCCTTAAATATAGAGATTCCCTTCTTATCTCCATTCATAAACTTTGAAAACACAGAAACTCTCTTTCCAGTTACCGACCAATTGCCTTAAAAAAAACTCAGCCGGCGTCGGTCAGGCGAAATCCAGGAGCCAATCCGTTAGAAATAACTGCAAATAGCCTTGTTGTATGAAATGTGGCTCCATTTTGCTGATATCACATCCCTGTTTTATTATGTAAGGGTGGATAAACAAAATGTCATAACAAAAGTCTCTACTAATTATCAATTTAAGCTCAAAGGAGTTACATTTTCAATTTCAAAGAAACATGATCCTAGCATGCCCTGAGCAATTAATCCATACCGAACTGTACATTTTATGGGATACACTGACCTTACGTGAATGACTCTTGGATTCTCCTTCTCTCCTACAATTTTTCTGGTTTATAAAGACATTTAGATAGAAATAAACTTCGTTACTCATAATCAACCAGTTTAGGAAATTAGGAATTTATTTGTAAAGTCGTCGGTAATCTCGGAAAAATATGTACTATACTAATTGAATTTTGCATAAAAATAATCCATAATACCTTAAATTGTTCTGAATAATCGTTCAGCTCAACTTTAGTTGATTAGAATGACAGCTAGATGATGTTCCTGTATCCTTGTTTCCAATTGATTATCCGAGCTAAATATTCTATGTTGTAAATGCAGAGCGGGATCTACTTTCAATACGCACTATAAAAAAAATTGAGTCTTTTAAGCAACTTATATCACACTAAACAAGAAGGTCAATACAATTTGCGCCATCTCCCGGAACCTCATGCAATGTATATTGAATAAAAATTTAAATTCCTTGAGTATTAGGGTATATGTAAATTAATTTTAATGTGCATATTTTATCAGGTACTTCACTGAAATTTAAGATACCATTTATCAAATTTAATGTACAACGAACTGATATTTTAAAGCATTTGCTTAATAATATAAAATTATTTACGACTTAAAGTACAAAATCATTAAATTTAATGTAGAATGAACATTAAAATTGGATTAAATATAAGGTTATTTTTAACAGTGTACTCAATAATGGACCTCTCCATAATTAAATTCCTAAGTATTCAGTTCCTAGAAGAAAAAATCAGCCATGACAAAAATTGTTTTAAAAATCACCTTTAAAATTATAGACCTCCCTGAAAATAAATTCTAATTATATATAAATTAAGAGAAAAAAATTATCTTGAGCTTTAATTAATGTTCCGCATTAAAAACATTATTTTTGACCAACCTTAAAAACCTTTTCCAAAGTGGAACCTAGCAGAGTAATTTTCTCAATACATAAAAAAATTTAATTATGAAAAGTAAATGAGAAGAAGAAGCGATAGAAATAGGAATAAAACATGAGTGGACGAGATAGTAATATTAAATAACATAAAATAATATGAATGATCCGATGTGCAGGTGGTGTCTAAAAGACAATAAAACTGTTGACCATGTCCTCAGAGAATGCCTAACACTCAACACACTGAGGCAGAGACATTTTAGAGACACATTATGTCACTTTAAGCCGTTAGATAAATTCGGTTAAAGAGCCTTGGACTCTCAAAGCCTCGAATAACTTGCAGCCATGATGATATGTAAAGGAGCTAACGAGGCCTAGCCATCGAAGACCAAGCGTCGCCACTTTTTATTCATGATGGCCATAATATTTCTGTATTCCTTATATTTTCCATTGCTTTCTCCTTCTTTTTTTAGTAATTGTAAGCTATTTATTATAATTGTTATTTTATTTTTATTGGAAAAAATTTTTACTGATACTGCAAGGTTTACGAATCCTAAACAAAGTAGCCTAATTATTCTAACAATTTTTACTGGTGGTAATATATTAAAATGTGTTATAATACGAATATTATAAATTACAGCCAACATGCAAATACCCACATTTACTATAATAAACAATACTGTTTGTTGTTTAAATTTATAATAAACTAGAATATTTAAAAATATAAAATATAGTTAATGTAGTTACTTTTCAAGTCATCTTTATGTTTATGTTAGTCTGTTGAGAAATTTTATAACAGTAATATTATATTCTACTTAAACTATATGCATTTATTGAAATGCATTTATTCAATTATTCATATTTAAACTAATAGTATATAGTTTAGAAGCTTTCAATGAACTGAGAAAGCAATTTTGAGTTGGAAATAAATGATGATAAAGGTTATCCGAAAAAAATTCCTCCCTTCTTGATATAATAATTAATTGCCACACAGATGGCTCGTGTTTTCAATACATTAATTCACTCATTCATTCATGAAATAATTGCCGGAAAATCAGATATACAAATGATAAAATTTTAAGAAAATCAAAGGAGACGTTTAAAAAAGGAACCTAATACTTAAAAAAAGAATAGTACCCCCCCCCCTCTAAAAATAAAATACACTGTGAAGATGAACAAACGTAAGTTAATGTGAAGGTTTATCAAATAAGAAAACAATAATAATTAATATTTGATAAAAAAAAAAATAGAAATTATGGCCATCAAAATAAAAACGAAAAAAGATTTTATTAATATGGAAGATGATAATGTCGCAGACATTAATTTATACGAACCCTACACTTTTGTGTTAATTTGAATTGATTTTTTATTAACTTATAATTTAGTTAGTTTACTTAAAGCTGAAGTTACTTTGAAGACTTAATTGAAAAATAAGCTATGTCGGAAATAATAGTATTTTACCTATAAAGTAAAGACGAATAGGTATGAAGATATTTTGCTGATACATGCACCTATTACTATTGATTGACTTGTTCCAGTGCACAGTGAATATGAACAATCCTTTTAAATATTTTGGAGTTTGGTTCAACTAATAATAATAATATATTTTTAAGGCCTTTGATAGTAGTTTCAGAAGCTGATAAAAAGTCAGTTAAAAGATTTGTATTAAGAATAAAAATCGTAAGAAAAGATTATTTATTTCTTTGCCATCTGATAAAATAAGTTATTAACAAAAGTCATATTTATCTAAAACACTATTCATATAATATCTGTTCACTTTGAATCATCTTTTGCTTTTCTTCCTTTCGCTACCCAAGCATTTAATAATTTTCAAATTTTAAACTTTACTATTATAGCATTTTTTTTTAAAGACTTATCTAGAAAAACGGAATATAAACTGATTTTTAAATCATACTCTTATAAAGTATTAAAGTAATAAAGTATAATAATAAACCCAGTTATTGTTGAACACCATCTTATCAATGTAATCAACGCAATATATCTTATCAGCTTTTCGCAATATATCGTTGAGCCCTATTATTATGACCCCGAAAGATGGAAAAATTAGACTAAGTCGGCCTATCTAGGGATAGTCTTAACGACAATTATTTTAACAGATACTTTGGACCCTGTAGAAGTTACGGTTGAAATTGCAAGATGGTCGTAGTTTTTTTCTTTTAATAAGAGGACATTGTCTGATATTCGATTTTTATTCTACTCGGCCAGGCCCCTGTCATATTTCTCGCTTCCCCAGCTCTTACCATAGATATTGCTAACTTGAACAAACCTATTTTTTACGGTTTCCAATCTGTCGTTCTTACGAAAGACACAAGCTTTCTCCGTGTAACAGGAATCCTCATTGTAACCAATCTGTCCCTGCTGTCCTTTTCAAGGGAATCACACAACAAAAAATCCCTCAAAAGTTACTTTATGAAACTGATCCAAACCAACTATAAATATCGATCTAATATTTACTGACGGATCCAAGGCAGACACAAGAGTGGAAGCTGCTTTTCTTTCCTCCTCTCATTAATTTTCCTACTACCTGTATCCAGGGGCGGAAATATCACAAAAGTGCAGTATGGTAAGCGAAAACAAGTTGTCCCCGGAGGGGGGGGGGGAACCCAGCAACATTCCCATTTCTTGTGTAAAAGGCAGGGATGAGGCTATTTTTCTGAATTTGAAGCTCTTGGAGAGGGAGGGGGCGATCACAAGAAAAGACAAGTTTTTGACAGGGGGGTGGGAGGATGCGATCAACATACACATTCCTAGTATGAGGCAGAATTGGGTCTATTTTCCTGAATTCAAAGCTCCTGGGGGAGGGGGGGTGCGCAAAAAAAACAAGTTGTCAACGGGGGGGGGGGGGTGCCAGCAGCATACATATTCTTAATATAAAAGGCAGAATCGGTTCTATGTTCCTGAACTCAAAGCCCTTGGGAAGCGGAGGGGTGATCGCCAGCATACACATTCCTATACTCTATTCAAGAACCAGAGAGAGTAATAAAACTGTTACCGAAACCTCCAACATACCTGCTTTAGTGCCCCCGGTAACTGAGAACTGCCGTAAATCTAATTATATTTAAATATTATAAGGTTTTATAAATTTACTGCAACAATAAAATTTCTAAAAATTCAATTTAATTTCTGTCAGTGAGCAAAGTACACCTTACAGTGTGTCCTTGGTGATTTTTCTTGTTTGTGCTAGATTTTATATTTTATTTGAGATTAGTTAGATACCCAAAAAATGTAGCTTTCACATCACATATTTATTAAAAAATCTTTAAACCAGGGCATTTTTTCCACAACGAAAAACTTATTAAGATGAATGTTTATGATGCCTTAAGATATCAATATCTAGATAATAATGTTAAAAGCATTGTTGAGATATGTTCCAACATGACAAGAGTTGGAAAATCCACTATGTATCGAACACTGATGGAGAAAAAAACGACTGAAATTGTTAGTAATCTCAAGCTACATTCGATGACAATCAGACGAAAAACCTCGTTGGAAAATGAGATGTAAATTGTAATAAAAGGAGTTGTACATACATTTTATTATCAGAAGCAGATCCCAACCGTCGACAAAATTCTAACTAAAATCAATGAAGATCGGGATTTACCTGAAATTAAACGAACTGTACTCTGGAAATTGCTTAGAGAACTTAATTTTTGTTGGGAAAAACCAGATATGAAATCTGTTTTTATAGATCGTCCGAAAAATGTCCATTGGTGAAGGAAATATCTCTCTCACATAAAAGGTAGAGTTGCTGGAAATAACACAACTTACAAAATTAATAATTTAACTGGACTTTTAAAAGATTATTTTGAATAAAGTTACTGCAGATAATTGCGAAAAATCCATATAATAAAAGATTAAAAGAAAATGTGGAAACTCGATCTCATGATCGGTGAGAGAGGAATCAATTATACTTAATTTAAGCGAAGATAGCATCATTGACTTTGATGAAGAATTAGATACGTAATGTTTACCAGCGTTACCACAATTTATTATTTAAATTTTCTGTAACATATAAAAATTAATGACATTTGAATCCCTTTTTAGTGTTTAATTGTAATTCTGTAGATGGTTTAAGAAATAAATAAACTGGAACGTCAAATATCCCAAAAATGTTTTTAATTAATAATAAAATGACCGAGAGCCCCAAAAAAATTGAAATATTATATGGACGAATTTTTTTTTTTTTATATATGTTTAACTTCTTGTATTTTTGATAATGGGTATTTTGCAAGTATTTTAATTATAACTTTGAATTTTTTAAGAGAAAATGGCTACGTTTTAGTCTGAATGTGCCTAAAACGGTTTCTATACTAAAATTAAAAATAATAAAAATACAGTTGTGATTTGTGTTAAATATGTCAAAATATTATAAAAACTTTTTATTTTAAGTTTATTACTGAAATAATATTCTATGCCATAAATATTTAGTGATAAAATAGACCTCCTTTCGACGCCTGTGACAAGGACTAAAATCCTTTTTAACACTTCACACATCCAAATATCTATTGCTATCCAACTCAAATAGTCCATTATTATAGACCGGTATTTTTGATTATAAAATTTCTAACCCATTCCTATGAAAAATATGTCTAACAGATTTTGCCAAGGACACCAGACTAAAGAACACAAGTAGTTTGAAGAAAAAAAAGGTTAAAAATGAAAAACTCTTCCTAGTCCTTGGATAAACTATAGTATAAGAGGCAAAATCGGGTCTATTTTCCTGAACTCCAAGCTCTTGGGGGGGGGGATCGCCCCCACAGCCCCCCTCCTTGGATCCGCGCCTGCCTGTATCTCTTTACCAGCATTCTCTCTGCTGAGCTGTTTATCATCTATAAAGCTACAGAGTTTAACAAAATATCAAACAAAAACCTTTGGGTCATAGCAACCGATTCCCTTAACTCTATCGGCATTCAATTCCACCCATCTATTAGAGCTGTTAAAGAAATATAATCTTGAAAAGATTAATATTCAGGGGTATCATTTCTCTGGACTCCCAGCCATGTGGGGATCTCTGGCAATGAGAAAGCTGACTTGCTGGCAAAGCGAGAGCCAAGTCCCTCCCTATTAACACAGTTTTCCACCCGAAAGATCACTTATTGTTCTTCATGCATAAAATAAGAACAATTTGGCAACTACAATAAGACCTCCAGTCAGAGGGCAATAAGCTGTATAAGGATAAAGACACTGTTTCCAAATCTCTTCCTAGGGAACATGCCAAGAGTGTCACCATCCCTCATGGCTATACAGAGCATCTGCCATGCGAGGCTGAAATTAGAAGAACATGGGAACAAAAAAGTTATTACGCAAATGTGGTGATTATAGTCAAAATCGCAAGAACGACGAGTGAGGTGGCACATTATTGTAATGTAAAAGGAAACTATTTTCGTGTCACTTTTTGACCATTTTTTGCATATTTATTTGTAACCACTTGACTCTCCGCACAATGGGATATTCCAGAATAGAGAGCTTAATTGCATGATAGATTATTTGCTTAAAATGTAGAAAATCACATTGTCAATGGATTTCTCAAAGCCAATTTTCCAATTTGGTCCTGAATAATTTCATACTTTTTTCGGATTTTCAATATTCTTAGATGAATGTTCGATTCATCAAACCATTTAAATAATTTAATTAAAAGTAATTAGAGGTTTTTAATACTCCTTATGCTAAATTCAGTATTAAATTTTTCAAATCCAGAATGGTGGATTCAAAATGACAGACCAAAATAGCAAAATTTTGAACAATCGGAAATTGCTCAGTATTTGGGTTTCATATCCTTATACCTTTGTCTGATATGACAACCTTTAAATCAGTACCGGTCAGCTAATTTGAAAATGGCGGATATAATATAGCACAGAAAAAGCTTGGAAATAAACAAATACCTCAAAAACTGGAGGTTCTGGAAAAAATGTTTAATACACAAGGATATTTCCCTAGTCATCTTCTGGTGATTCAGAGTTTAAACCTGCATTTGACCTTCGAAATTATTTAGAGGTTGAGTTCTCTTTTATAATAACAACTCCCACTTTTTACAAATATGTAAATTTTCGGAGGATTATTTCGAGATTCGAGTTATGTTCGATCTATAAATATGTATTTGACCTCGAAATAAGGGATATAAAACCCTGATGCTGAGTTTTTTCGATGGTTCAAAATTTTTAAATGATGTTTTTAGAAATGGTTCGGTTTTAAGAGTTTTGCAAGAACAGATTCGCTTCATGTTCAGTTTTGCGACCATAATCTTATGGTATTGAGTTCTTGAAATTCTCAACTAACTTGCTAGCTCTCTAACCGAGATATGACGGTTTTTAGCCCATGCGACATGATCTTAATCAGTTGATATTAATGACCTCCCTGGATGCAGATCATCTTCGACGTCTGCACGGCACTCAGTGGACGCATAATGCAACTTAAAGACTCTTGTACGTGACACGTAATTCCCTGAGTAAGCGTTATTTATTATTTATAATGTTTCCGTAAAGTTAATTTTATTCGAAACCCACAGTTTAATGCAAATTGAGTCCACGCAAAATATTGCAACGAACAAAGAACATCCAAACAAGGCCACCGTAAATTGTCTACTAATGTGGGTAGTGCCCTGAGATTTGACGTGATTGTTGCTTTCAGGGACTATTCAATAAGAAAAATAAGATTTTTATAAAAAATATTGAACCGACTCCTAAAAGTGAGCTTAAAGTGAAAAATAACTATTAATTTTTAGATGAAATTGAAATTTTTGAAGTCGGCGCCAAACAAATACCTGAAAAAATGTGATTCGCATAAATAGATTAAAAATACTTCATTTATAATTGCTCTGTTACCACAATTTGTATACACTAGTAGTTATTTATTTCATTTAGAAATAATTTTACTTCAAAAATTCCAATTTCATATAAAAATTTATAGTTATTTTATACTTTTCAGCGGACTTTTAGAAGTCGGTTCAATTTTTTTTTATAAAAATTTTATTTTTCGATTTTTGGTTTCGAATTCATCATAATATTCATAAATTATTTGAACTAAGTATTAATTGAGATTAGTGTACCTCGCAATGACTCCAAGATGGCAAAAAAAAGTAACCATTTTATCCAAAGTTATAAATCACCCTAAAATGAGCCACTAAAAATTCTTTGATTGTTAGAGTTCTCCAAATACCACTGAAATTGTGTCTCTCATAATAAATCCACTATCTTCAAATTAATTTTAGATTGGCAATATAGGCCCCAAAACTTTCTAATATCGATATTTAAAGAACTTTAGACGTAAATTTCTTAGCCTGATATATTATATATTGCATTGCAGTTTGTATACGTTCCAAGAAACTCGCAGTATCAATTTTAGACAAAATCAAAAAAATAATTTTAACATCTTAATATAATCTAAATCTAAACCCTTCAAAGCCCCCTAGTACCAATTTTTGATAAAGTCTGGAAATTTAAAATTTTTATACCGTCATGTTGCATAATTTTATATTCGCTATTTATATCCCTAAAAAACGATTCAGTCCCACCTTTAAACAAAATCGAAAAAGGTAAAATTTTTAGTCCGCTATATTGGATGTGCAAAAAATACTTTTAAATTCATAATTTACACCCTCAAGGACCCCCTATATTAGTTTTGGAGAAAATCGAATAATGTTAAATTTTTAGGACGCCATACTAAATCCGCCATCTTAGATCCGCCATATATATTATTTTTTAAATAATTTCATATTCATAATGTGCGATTCCAAAAACTCCTCCATTACAATTTAAAAAAAAATCAGAAAAAATTAATTTTTTATCCACCACATTGGATAAGCCATATTGAATTTTTAAAAATAATTTCAGATTCGTTATATGCGATCCCAAAAACTCCATCACACCAATTTAGGAGAAAATCGCACAAAATTGATTTTTTCTTCCGCCATACTAGATCCGCCATATTGAATTTTTTTAAAATAATTTTGTGATTCGTTATTTGCGACCCCGAAAACTCCTCCTTACCAATTTTAGAGGAATTCGGACAAAATTTATTTGTTTGTTCACCATATTGGATCCGCTATATTGAATTTTTAAAAAATATTTTGGATTCAATATGTGCGACCCCGAAAATCGGAGAAAATTAAATTTTTTTGTCTGCCGTATTGGATCCGCCATATTAAATTTTTTACAATAACTTCAGATTCATTGTATAGGACCCCGAAAATTCCCATATACCAATTTTGGAGACAATCGGACAAAGTAAATTTTTTTGGCCGCCAAATTGTCACCAATTTCGTCCAAAAAAATATGAGACTACCGTAGCAACTTCCTGAATATAACGTAAAAAATTTCATTCAAAACGGTGCCGCCGTTCTGGAGTAGTTGTAGTACATACATAAAAAAATGCAATGTATTTTGATTAATAATGTAATTTTCTTTAGTATTAGGGTGTATGTGAATTAATTTTAAGGTATAGAAGTTGAAATATCTTTTCAGTTCATTTATTGAAATTTAAGGTATCGTTTAATCAAATTTAATGTACAACGAACTGATATTTGAATGAATTGTTTTAAATTCAAAGTAAATGTAAATTATTCACGATTTTTGGTATAAAATTATTAAATTTAATGTATTATCAACATTAAATTTGCATTAAATTTAAGGTTATTTTAACAGTGTAGATATATAGAGCAAACTTTTCCGTTAGGAATATAACGAAGCACAACAAATTGTTTTGATTTTTTTGCCGATATGTATGGAATATTAAAACATAAAATCGGTACAAAATCCATTAATAGCAAAAAAATTGAAAAGTCTAGACGTCAGAGCTTAGTCATTTTAACATAATTTGTTGCCTTAATTAATTTACATACAGAACAGTTTTTTTTTTCATTTTTTGAAAACCATAGCTTTTATATCGACTCCAACGATTTTAATGTAAAACTGAACAAAAAGTGCTGGCGCTGAAAATTCAAATAACAAAATAACGAAAACTTTTTCCAATACCATCAAAAACCATTGCCAAGAAATACAGCTGACCGATAATGCAAAGTCAATTTAAAAGTCGTGCTGTGTATCCGGGAAACTCCCTACTGAGCAACTTTTCACCCCGATCGCCATTGAAAAAGCCACCCTTTGGCTCCGACCAACTGAAGTATAACTAACGTTGCAATCTTAAATTGCATGTTTGTGTGTACAGAAAAGGTCGTAGAGGAAATGGGAAATGGTAATGTTGCTTTACTGATACATGATAAATACGCGCAAATGATTCAGTACGTTATGTCTCAATCTAGTTTTTTTGTTTATAATACTGATTTATACAGGGTGTTTCAAGTCTGTCCTCAAAATAGATAATTGATATTTTAAGATGTCACAAAATAATTTTTCAAGTAGTTCGCTACTAAGGTAAGTTTAGGATTATTTTATATATTTAAATATATTGTAAACCCACTTAGACCAAGAAATAGAACCTTTTTTGCTTTCTACAGATCATCTGTTCCAAATCAATTCATTTTTCGCTATGTGGTGAATTATCTGACCGGCTAATTGTAAGAAGCACTGACCAAGCAACCTGAGATGACATCTTTATATACTGAACTTGAAAAAGACGGAGTTAGTCAGTTGAAGATTGTGAAACGCAACATATTATTAAACGTATAATTTTAAATTGTATTTAAATCAATAATTCTGTAGTAAATAAAATAAATTGTTTTTAAAAAAAAACTTCCTCTGATCTAGTGAGTTAACTCGTGGAAATATTTCAAGCAGGCTTAACAGTTTTTAATAATAAGGAAACAATACAAAGGTGTGTTATCAAGTTTATTTTACATACTAGCCTCATGTTTATATGTTTCTAAGTAAAGTGGATATAGTAGTGTAAGGAAAAAAATAATAAATAGTCTGTAACTCACCAGCGCCAAATTTGTTATAAAAAAAAGTGAATTTTTTTTGCATAACTTGTAAAAGATAAAAAGATGTTTATCTACACTTGTCAGATGGCTCTTGAGTAGTCTCTACCTTTTAGGACTCATCCGGCTAGCTCCCAAAGGAACGGAGAGTGGTCGAGGTAAAATGCGCCACCTGTTTTGGTGCCCTAAAGGTTAAGGTAGAGACCTATCTAAAAACAAAACAGAAAATCTAATTTAACGCCAAGAAAACACCCAAAAAATTTAAAAACAAGTATCTATATTTACGTTTCACGGTGTAAATTCAGCTAAGTGTTGCCCAGCCTTTCTCTGGTCAAAAGAATAAGCCTGGGACAGCCAGCTGTTTAAGCAAGTGGTTTTTGACAATTTACACTTTCATAGATAAATTTAACAAAAATAATTATATTCTAATTCATTATTTTTGACCGTGATACTAACTATGAAAAAGTGATTTATGGTAAATAATAAATATATGTATACAGTGCACTCTACCCGTGTAAATAGGCCTGTTTACTGGAGTTTACAGATGTACCCCTTACATACGTGGAGATATCAACTGCATATGGTTGCACCATATGAGGAAACACAATAGTTTTTAAAGAGGTAGGTACACTGATTATTTAATAATTATATATACAAAAGAAAATAAAACGCTATGATGTCTTTATAGATTTTACCGAAGACAAAAACTTAAGCAGGTTAAAAGTCTATAATTCCCTGAAACGACACAGACACATAAAACCTGATTAACGGCGGCTTCTTGATGTCCTGATGTTGAGGCTCTGGATCATTCGGTGTGATGGTATGTGCAGCATGCAAGGCAGATGCCGTAGAGATATCTACAAGAAGACCAGAGTGGTCTGGTATGTACAGCAGCCAAGGCCGGTGCCGTAGAGAAGTCAGCAAGAGGGCAACGAAAGGAAAAGAAAAAGGGAAAAAAAGGGGGAAAAAAAGGTCTAAAACTAAAGATGGACTTAGAAAGAACTCAATTTTTTAGGTTACGAGTGAGGTAGGCTACGTCTAATCTTATTCCTTTTTTTTTTTAAATACCCACAATTATTAATACTAAAGAATTAAAACAAAAATTAAAACAAAGACTTACCAGTGATGTTAGGTGACCTTTTTGTGGTGGAAAAGAAAAAAAAAATAGAAAAATTTGATATCAGGTTTGTGTCCCGAACTAACCAAACCAAATCACACAAGCACACAACTTCTAAAGTACACAAAGTAACCTCTTACTATAAATTTGGTCAAGGACCCGAATCTTTTACATTAAAATCTAGCAAAATTGCTAAGTGACCTTTCCGGTGCAACTTTGCAAGGAATGTGTCCTTATCACTCTATGATTTTTTTCTTTTCTCGAGAAAAACGTCCAAGGCGGGAAAAAATACAGGAATCTGTATATCGACGTTAATAACAACTAACAAGCCTCCAAAACAATGAAAAACAAAAATATGAAATTTTAAAATTATTACAAGTACTTTTATTAGCAATTAACTAAAACAATTGTGGTACGTTCAAGAATTTATACCAGTAAAAAGGCTTTGTTGAAGTAAAACTGTCTCGCAAGAAAAGTCGAGTAGATTCTAACCTTAAAGTTTATACACTTATGTGGTTTTTCGTTTGTAGCTAAATAAAATCTCTAATAGTTATACGATAACTAACACAATGGGAAAATTAAAGTACCTAGAAGACATAGAAGATCCAACAGGATCCAGAGAGCTTCCATTAAGAAATTTTGTCGATCCTGCAACCAAATGATTATCTGCTCACTCGAGATCTCTCGATGAAGGTAACAATAACTGCAAAAT
Organism: Diaprepes abbreviatus; assembly: GCA_034092305.1. NCBI lineage: Eukaryota > Metazoa > Arthropoda > Insecta > Coleoptera > Curculionidae > Diaprepes > Diaprepes abbreviatus. Next base: position 1,719,609 of record JASJET010000107.1, read on the forward strand.
ACAATTTAAATTAAGATTTTCTAACTAGATATTCCATACCGAGCCACTCTGTACAAGACTAATACTATATTTTAGGTACAAAGGAGAGAAGCCTTACGAACTAAACAAAACAACAACAAGGACTATTAAACAATGACCATCAATTATAATACCATAATTGTCAACCCAATTCTTATAAAAAAGATATTTTGCCAATGTTTTCTTTCATTTGTAAATATGTTCCCAAAACAAAAAAACAAAACATATAAATGATGAAGCAGGTAAGTGTAAACATTACTATTTTAGATAGGAAATTAGACAGGAAAAATAAAAACGTAACAGTAGGATAATCTAAAGCTATGCGCACATGCGTGACAAAACCTTTATAAGGTAATATCCTAGCCGACGAAGATAGAAGGATGTACGGTTCGAATTAAAAATCAAAAGTTTACTGCCCAAGGAAATCTTGAGCCCACAAATAACAACTTGCATTTGAAACTCGCAGAGTAAATACACATAACACTAATAAACAAATTTTAGTTTGTTTGTTGTACCTTGTATGAAAATTGCATTCTTTTGTCAATTTTGAGGCGCTGAACACAAAAATGACAATGAAATTAAGAATTTAGTTGCAATTTTCAAGAACAAGTTTTTTTGTTTTATTTTTAACCAAATAATTAAAAAGACATACTTTTACACTTGTAGAGACACTAAATATCCTGTCTTATTGCTTTTCTTTTGTGATTTTTTTCTCTAGCAAGACTCCAACCGTAGTCGGCAAGCATGAAAGCATTCCACTTTCCCTAGTACCTATTCTCCATTGTTGATATATCCTGATGGAAGCGTTTGCCGTGTTCATCACTTATAGCTCCGGAGTTGTTACGAAAAAAATTCAGCTGTGAGTGTAGGTAGTGGATCTTTAGAGACATATTGCAACCCATTTTTTGATACGATGACAGCATATTTTCAACAAAAGTAACTTATGTGTCAGCTTTTTTATTTCTAAAGGAATTAGTGACCACGAGGCGAAAGTCATTTCAAGCATTTTTTTCAATATCTGATAAAATGCTGTTAAAATGTTTATCTTTCAGAATATTTCGAATATGTGGCCTAACAAAAATACCTTCTTTAATTTTTGCTTCACTTAGCCTTAGGAACTTCTGACGCAGGTAGTGAAAAGGTGACCCATCTGACCCAAATAAACGTGCAATCACCTTTAAGCCGCCACAGATCTACCATTTGTGCTCAGCGTATTTTATACTTGTCAATAAGTACTTCATATTGTTGTATGATTCTTTCATGTGAATTGTATATCCAACAAATATAGAGAGTAAAATATTTCCCATATCAATAGTACTACTTTTGAACTCAATGTTGCACTGTCTATAAACAATCTCCGTTCCTCTGGCTTGTAGTTTATATTTAAAGCCACCAATAAACCGGTAATGTTATTGCAGAAAACTATGTTAAAAAAAGGTGCTAGGACTTTTATGGATATGAAAAACACATACTGAAATATCGTTTTCTAATAAGTTCCACTGCTGCATTCTTAATCCTAGTAACTTTACTTTACTTTTTGGAAATTCTAAGTATCTCACAACATCATTTAATTCTGATTCGGTTATTTGGTGCGATTGATGGTATAACGTGCTGGGAGTGAAATCCGGATCACTCAATGTTGATGACATGTCTTCTTCTCGAGAAATCGTTTTATCGTTATTATCTGACTCGTAAGTGAATGTTTCTGGGGGTTCTAGAATGGGAAGTTCCTCAATATAAGGCACAGGTGTCATGGCAGATGAAATATTTGAATATTTGTTAACCGACCTTTTCTCAACCCACGGTATGATGCAAAAATAGCAATAACTAACATGATTTGAAGCCTCTCTCCAGATCATTGGGACAGCAAACCGCATAGATCGTTTTTTACTATTTAACCAGTTTCTCAGACTTGAAACGTATCTATTATAGCAGATATGTGGCGCCAAGTGTTTATCTTGATCCCCAATATTGCAACCGAAATAAAACTAATATGCATTTTTTATCAATGGATTAATAGACCGTTTCTGAGACGCAAAACTTACTTCACCACAAGCATAACAGAAGTAATCTGAATTGTTTACACACTTTCGGGACATCTTACAATGTCGACTATTCAATTCAGCTCACTAACTTCGATTTACTAACCCTTCTGTTTTGTAGCTACTTATATACTCAAATACGGCTTCTACATTTTCAGAGAATATTTGAGAATTTTCGTTTCATTTCAAGTTTTTTTTATATTATTTTTAACAAAATAATAATAAATACATCATTTTACATTTGTAGAGACATTAAATATCCTGTCTTTTTGCTTTTTTGTGAATGGTTCCTGGAACATCTCTAACAAGAGTTCAACAGTAGTCAGCAAGCATGGAAATATTCCACTTTCTCTGGTACCTTTTCTCCATTGTTGATATATCCTGATAGAAGCGTTTGCCGTTCTCATCACTTACAGCTCCGCAGTTATCAGGAAAAAGACCAGATGTGAGTGTGGAAGTAGATCTTTAGAAACATATGGCAACACATTTTTTACGATGACAGCATATTTTCAACAAAAGTTTGGTATTTGTCGGCTTTTTACTTTCCGAAGAAATTAGTGATCATGAGGCGAAAGTCATTCCAAGCATTTTTTTCAATATCTGATAGACTCCTGTAAAGATGTTTGTCTTTCAAAATACTTCGAATATGTGGCCTAACAAAAATATCTTCTTTAATTGTTGATTCACTTAACCTTGCGAATTTCTGATGCAAGTAGTGAAAAGCTGGCCTATTCAGTGCCTTAACAAAGTTTTTCATTAGACCCAATTTGATATGCAGTGGTGGCAACAAAAGCTTTTTGGGATCTACCAATGGCATATGTTGTACATTCTTTTCACATGGCTGTAATGATTGTCGAACGAATCAGTCTTTTCTCTTGTAATGAAGGGCCTTTGCTCGACTCTCCCATTCAACCAAAAAACATCAAGACTTGGTGTAACTTAGCTGCAATCCAAGTAAAAGTGCAATCATCTATAAGTAGTCAGATATCTACAATTGGTGCTCATTATATTAGGTACTTCATATTGTCGTATGATTCTTTCGTGGAAACTGCATAGCCAACAAAAATAGACGGTAAAATATTTCCCATATGAAATAGTACTGTTTTTAAACTCGATATTGAACTGTCTATAAACAGTCTCCATTCTTCTGGCTTGTAGCTTATATTTAAAGCCTCCAATAAACCGGTAATGTTATTACAGAAAATCAAGTTCTTATTCATGTTAAAAAATGGTTTTAGGCCTTTATGGCGTTTACGAAAAATACATACTGAAACATCGTCTTCTAATAAGTTCAACTGCTGCAATCTTGATTCTAGTAACACTGCTTTACTTTTTGGAAGTTCAAAGTCTCCTACAAGATCTTTTAATTGTGACTGGGTTGTTTTGTGCGGTTAACGGTATAACGTGTTGGGTGTGAAATCAGGATCTCTTGATGTTGCTGGCGTATATTCTTGAGAAATTTGAGAAATCGTTATATCGTTATTATCTGATTCATAAGTGAATGTTTTTGGGGGTTCTGGAAGAGGAAGTTCGTCACTATGAGGCACAGGTCTCATGGCAGATGGTATATTTGAATAATTGTTAACCGATTTTTTGTTCTTGAATATACCTGTGCCTTGCCCAACACGAGGTATGATGCAGAAATAGCAATTATTAACATGATTTGAAGGCTCTCTCGAGATCGTTGGGACAGCAAACCGCATGGATCGTTTTTTACTATTTAACCAGTATCTCAGACTTGAAGCGCATGCATTACAACAGATATGTGGCACCCATTGTTTGTCTTGATCCCCAGTATTGCAATCGAAATAAAGCTGGTGCATTTTTATCAATTGGTATTAGACCACTTCTGAGACGCAAACGTCACCTCACCGCAAACATAGCAGATATCTTACAATCTCAACTATTCAATTCGACTCACTAACTTTGACTGACTAATCCATTCGCTTTGTAGCTGCTTATATACCCAAATACGGCTTCTACATTTTTTACAGAATATTCGAGAATTTTGTATTCAATTCCATAATATTCGCAATAGTGGCGTTTGTCATTTGTTTGTAAACAGGCGCTGTTCAGTACAAAGCAGACATAAAAGTCGATTTACATTAGTTTAAATAGCTATCTCCCTTACTTTAAGCCCTGGAGGATCGAGACTTCCTATATGGGGGGTCATCCCTAGAGACCCCCATGCGGTGTTGCCAAGATGTACAAAGTACACATCCAATATTGTTATAACAAACACACCACATGCATTATTACGGTTACATTGTTAACATATAGGGAGACATGACATCACGTATCTCTAAAACTTGAACTAATATTAAAACCGGTTTCGGTTTTAGCACACCAAAGGTGGTAAGATTTAGTCGATCTTATTTTAGATATATTGTGGCTATTGTCCAGTGCAATTTATAGAAATATTGTTCTATCCACACGCTGAAATATTAGCAAATGTTATTATTCTTTCAAGTCCTTTGATAATCTGCTGATTTACCCAGAACTAGCGGCTCGCCGCAAGCGTTACGTTATCAAAAATTTGACACGGCTTTCTGATATGCGACGATGTTCGGGATGCCGTCTACCCAGGACGTAACGAGATTTGGTTAAACATGTGGACTCAGCTTAATAATCACACAGGAAATTTAATTTCGCCCTATGTTTGTGTTAATTAAAATTATAATTCAAGCCAAATCATAATTTAATTATAAATAACGTGAGACGAATTGCCAGAAATTTAAAAACTGCTAAGTATTAAACTCAACCAAAATGGCTTTCACATGACATAACAAGTAATCTCCGCATCTACGTTTTGTTTTTTAATTAAGTGCTGCTGACAACACGCCAGGGCCCCTATCCTCGAAAGTGTGATGTGAATGGCGATGTGAACTTTTTGACAGTAAAAGCCGTATTCTTGAAAAGCCAATGTTGCCAGATATGAACGTGCTAAAACCCGAGAATTTCAAAAAATAAAATGGATGACAGATTGAATTGAGCTGTAAGACCGAAAATGTCCGTAATATATTTTGTTGCCATTTTACGCACAAAGTAGTTTTGGTACTTTAAATTAATCGTCAAAAGTAAAAAAAAAAAGTGCTGTAGTTATTTTTGTGAAGTTATTAATTGCCATTACAATATTTGTACTTTGCCTGAATTAAATTTATCTTAAATTGACACTCTAGAACTGTTAAATAAAAATACATACAAAGAGTACTTTAAGATTCTAATATATAAAGAAAAAGGGATGTCAAGAAAAACAGCAATCATATATACAAATTAATATACTGACAGTAATTGCAGAAAGCCAGCACTGATAAACCTTGAAACGATGGAAATTACAACTCTACGTAGTATGACTAAAAGCCATCATCCCAATCCACTACGGAATCTGTTCAATCAGTTATGTATTGTGTGAATTCACAAAATGTCCAGCCTCTTACTGCAAGATGTTCTGTCCTGACAACTAAATTTGAAAGAAAACCTGAAACTTGAACAATGATAGAGAAACTGTTTATGACCAAGGACCAAAACCAAAGGCCAGACAGAAGACGTCCATTAAAGATACTGGCGGATCTCACATTCAACTTTAAATATATATTTTTTTATTTTATAAAGATTTGTAGAAGCTTGAAGATCAAATGTATCCTAAATAAGATTTTTATGCTGACGGGCCTCATTCGTTGATCTGTAGGGTTCATATTTATATGTCTAGATAAATTATAATCATATTTATTTAATTGCAGTGTCGTTTAGTGTTTAACACAGTCTAATTAAGTTAAGGGCTGTAGTTAACATAATTTAAATATAAAATTTGTTACTTATTTAAATAAAAGTTTCAGACAGCTTACAAATTTTGATTTCTCAAATTTATTATAAGTTGCGTCGTGAAAATAATTATGTTAGATTTAATTGTTTAAAACTAAGATACTCGGCTGTTATGGACACAAGTATTTATGTTAAATCCATAAGCAGAACTGGCTCTAGAAAAACATTTTTAAATAGCACGCTTATACAGTTAAGTTATGAACATAATCTCCTGTAATAATTTTATGTCTGTAATCTCAAATTTACTTAATATTTGCGAGACATATTCAACTTTCTAAGGATATTTTATTAAAAAATTTGAAAATATTAAAAATATCGGGGTACCACCCAATTAACGTTTCAACTGTTTATTCAAAAAATAAAACGTCTTAAAGAAACGGTTCGTCAATATATTATTTTTTTTAATGACGAGTTATTTTGAAGAACCAAAAATAAAATAAAAATTTTTAATTATTTTTTGAAATCTGTACATTAAATATGTCATTTAGCCACTGACATTTCATTTGCGCATATTTCACCGTTCATTTGCCTTCCACCGGGCGAACGAGGATATGAGTGATGAACATTTCAAGAATACGCGTTCGCCACCTTTTCAACGTTCACTTCACGTTCCTCAGTTCGAGAATAGAGCCCCAGATATTTTTCGTGTTTCCAACAATTATTCGTAAACGATATTTTTGTACGGATTTTACCTTATACCGCTATCGCATCCAGTTCAGAAGTTTATATCGACACATTGAGTTTGTAAAATTTTACAGTTTACTAAAATCGATGAGTGCAATTTGACTAAAATATTTTCAAGATGGTGGCATTTTAGATTATACTGGAAGTAGATACTTTCATGGTCATTTTAAATGGAACACCCTCAATATTCTCTCATTTTTTTGATTTTACGCCAAATTGTAAACATATTTCATATTTAATATCTTATACCTAAGTCTAACTGTTTTTGACATATTTTAATTTTTATATCGATAATGGCGTTTACATGCCTAAACATAACTATAATTTTTACTATATAAAAGTCTTTATTATTTAATCGGGGTTGGTTTTCTTTTCTAAAACAATCTACTTTAGTGGACTAGCTGATATTTTGATAATAAATAAATAGAGGGTGAAATCAAAAATCGACATTAAATATTAACTTGAAAAAATCGTTAAAAGTTAATTTTTTGAAATATAAACCCCTTATTTTTACAATGTTGTCTTATTTATCATCAAAAATAAGTGTAACTTTGTATAAGGTTGTCTATTCCAAAAAATTGCAGTATTTGAAATATTGGCAATTTAAAATTTTCTTATTGTAAAAATGCTAAACGGCTTACCTACACAAGGAAATCCTGAATTTTCAAAAATTTTTTACATCTCCGAGTTAGTTCGTCATAGGTAGCCGCTCTAATAAAATCTGGAAATAAAGTTTTGAACACGTCCCTTACCATTGCAATACTTTGTCACTGAATTACAATAAACGATATTCTTTATAGTTCCCCATATAAAATAATCTAAGGCAGTCAAATGAGGAAAACGAAGAAGTTACAAAAAAAGTCCATATTTGGCAATCCACTTGTCACAAAATGTTGCTTGTAAGAAGTTGGTAACTGGAACGATTGTGTGTTGCGGGGCGTCATCGCGTTGGGCAAAAAATGGTGTGTTCCGCTAGAGAAAAATTGCTTAAACATTGATTGTCTTAACTCTTCTAGAATGTTTAAATATCTTTCTCCTACAAAAGTTAATACATAATTTAAAATGAGGACATAATTCGCTTTGTATTATTAATGAATTACGATTGAAGTTTTCTTCATAAAAATGTAGTTTCACTATTCCATCATTTCTTACAGCACAAAATACGTTAAATTGACAGATTTCTGGAAAATTCTTTAATCTTTCTGCTTGATGATTCGAAATTCTCCAAAAATGGAAATTGTGTGCAATTTTTCGTAAATGTTACTTCATCAGTACAAATTATGCTATCCAAAAATTGAGGGATGTCTTGTATCATCGTTAATATACATTCGTGAAATTACACTATTTTCGACAATTCAGTAAGGATGAAATGAAATGACATGAAATGAAATAATTTATTAGCCATAAGACTGATACTTCAGCATTGGTTTCGTCAACAGTATATAATTAAATAAAAAAATATACACATAACATACCTTAAAGCTAGAAAAAACAAGAAACAGTTATATTAGTTAGTATCATAAGATACTTGTTATAATATAAAAAATGTAAAATAACTTAATCTAATATTTAATAATAAAAACCACAGATTAAAATCCTAAAACAACTAACAGAAAAGAAAAAAAAAGAAAACGATAAGAACACAATCCGTAGCACTGGTCAACGAAGGACGCAACAAAATAATCACTCAGTACACAGTAAAAAAGTCAGTGCATCCTACAGACTTAAGTATTCGTTAAAAGAATAAAATGATCCCTGAACAAGAAATTTTTTTATTTCTGTTTTGAATTTATTACTGTTTGACATGCTTTTTAATTTTGCAGGCAATTTGTTAAACAGAATAATGAAATTATAAATTGGGGATTTAGGTATACTAAGAAAGTCACTATTTCTTGTATCATATCTCTGACCCTGTGAAAGAGTTTTAAACTCTGAGTAATTTTATTTTACATATAAAACGCATTTAAGAATATATATAGAGTAAAAGTCAAAATGCTGTTTTCCTTAAAAATGGGTCTACACGAATCCGTCGGCTTAAGACCAAATATCAATCTCAGTATTCTTTTCTGAGCCAGAAACACTCTATTCACCTCACACTCTCTTCCCCAAGACATGACATTGCTTGACAGATGACTGCCAGAGAATAATACACAGTCAGCAATCCAGCCCGGTCTAGAGATGACCTCATCTGCAAAATAGAAAAAAAGGCAGAATTTAATTTTTTACAAACATGTTCAATATGGGAAAAGAAATGAAGCTATTCATCAAGCCACGTGCCTAAAAATTTAGCATAAGCTGAGGTTTCAATATTATATGTTACTTTAGCCTCTACCAGCAATGGTTTTTTAATATTGAAATTTATATATACAGTCTTTGTTGGGTTAAGTATTAACTGATTACGCTGACATCAAATCTCCAACTCCTCACATACCCCTCCCGCTGTACGCAACAGCTCCTCTGGGGCATCCGCAGATATAGCTATCTTGGTATCATCAGCAAACATAGTCAATTTTCACCTACTGATGAATCTAGGTAGGTCGTTAACATAAATCATAAACAAGAGCGGCCTCAAAACCGACCCCTGCGGCGCACCCAAGGCGACTTTTTTGCAACCTGATTTACTTTTTTGGTATCGAACAAACATACTCCTATCAGACATATACGAGTCGATGAGTTTTAGGATATTTCCTCTTATACCCGAAGCAAAGAGCTTTGTATATACAAAATTAAGTAAATCACAGCATGCTGTCTCGATGGATTTGTTCTGTCTGAAACCATGTTGGCAAGGAGTAATAATTGAATTCTAGTTAAAAAAAATTATCAAATTTTCGTATATTATTTTTTCAAAAACCTTAGAAAATACACTCAGTATAGATATTTGCCTGTAATTGGCCGGGTTGTGAGGATCATCCTTTTTATATATTGGCGCAACTGCCACCTGCTTCAGTATTTGAGGGAAAATGCCCTCTGAAAGTGATCTGTTTATTAAATATGTCAAGGGAAGTGCGATAGATTCTGAAATTAATTTTAAAATTTGCGGACATATACATATATTGGAACCTTTAACGAATTAATAGTCGATACTAACCTTTCTTGAACCACCACAAAAACTACTATTGTTTGAGGAATTGATACTATAGTTGTTGCTAGTAAGGATATGTTTCGACCGTAGGCCAGAAACAACTTCAATGTTGTGCTTCAACAGAATTCTATGTATTGAGCTCTTCCAGATTCCTGTTTGTAAAATCACTTGTCTTAACGATGTCATAGGCTATACAGCAAAAAAAATATGAATTTTTGCTTTAACGATGCCAAAATTTTTGAAATTTTTTAATATTCGTTTATCACTATTCCGTGACGGTTTCTATTTCTTTGAATACCTACCAGCAAATGTCTGGCACATTGTTGATAAAACTTTATTATATTCTCCATAGATAATAAACAAATTTAAATAGTCTTCATGCATATAGTTTAATCGCATCGGCATGATTTATATTAATTGTCAAATTGAAAAAAATAGTGACATTTCTGTAGAACTCTATTGTTTTCTCACATCGCGTTTCACCAAAATGGCCAACTAATAACAAAACCTAAATTCCGTATAGCGTACAACACAAAAATATGAAATTGTCAAAATCTCACAAACTAAATTTTTCAATTAGACAACCTCATTCAAAGTCAACCTTATTTTTAATGCTAAATAGGATAACATTATGAAAATAGGAGGTTTATATGAGAAAGAAAATTAACTTTTAACGATTTTTTCAAGTTAATATTTAATGTTAATTTTTGATCACCCTGTACTTATTTTTTTATCAAAATATCAACACAGCAAACTAAAATAGATCTTCTGGAAGGAACCCGACCTCAATTAAATAATAAAGCATTACATACAGCACTATTTTTCACATAAAAATTAAAATATGTCAAAAACAATTAGACTTAGGTGTAGAACATTATACATGAAATATGTCTATAATTTACTTAGAATCTAAAAATCAAATAAAATATAGGGCGTTCCATCTAAAATAAGCAAGAAAACGTTAACTTCTTATATAACCGGAAGTGCCACCATCTTGAAAATAATTTAGCCGAACTACCCCATCGACTTTAGTAAACGGCTAAATTTTAAATATTTCTCAGTCTATTTTCCGTAAAATCGTCATGGGACAAACTGTATATTAAAGTAAATTGTTAAAATTGTTTAAGGTCACAGACAAGCTTTCTTTATTTTACTTTATATATAATATAATTTTACTTACATAAACTTCAGGAGAAAAATATTAATCCTTACTAATACATAAAACTAAATGCATATTTATTTTTTTGTTTCCTCAAGAATTGTGAATACTAAATTTAAATTGCTGTATCATTACTTTTTTAAAGCTATAAGGTAGACATATAAAATTAGATACAGTCAGCGCATTTCTATGTAAATTTTTACTGATATTGACCTGTTGGATCTTAAATACCCCCGAAATTTCTTGGACCACTTCTAAGCTTAGAGTGAGAAGGGAACTATGGCGAGTCTTAGCACACAACAAAACATTTAAATTCATTTATCTCAGAAATAGCTGCTCGAAGGGACACCTATTAGGTATAAATTATTGGATAAAAGATGTCAAAGAATAAGAATTTTGAATTAGGAATTTATTATGCCGTAGAAAAAAAGCTTTAGATTTGACGAAATGCTGTTGTTTATGCACTATGTAATGTACATTGAAACTGTAATTAGATCTTGATTTTTCATTCAAAAGAACCTCAAAGTACCAAATCTAATGGAAATCAAGCTATTATTAAGGTACATATTTAAAAAAATATTAAAAAAAAAACATATAACTTTGACACTATGTATTGCGGAAACTCTCAACTTTTGGACTAGATTCTCATATTTTAACCTTAGGAATTTACGCTAACATCTTAGAGACACTGTATATAAGAGTTGTTCTAAAATGCATGGTATGTTACAGTTTAAACACAATACATTACATATTGTTCGAATTTAAACCTTTACACAAAATTCTATACCTATTTTGTAGTATTGTATTGTTTTCAAGAACTTATTTCTAAAAAATCCAATTTTTCTCATTTCAACCCATTGTACCTTTCAAATAATAAAACTAATAATTAAAACAATTATGCTGAAGTGTGATTATATGATTTCTATTTTCGAATAAAAATTTGAATTCTACTATAATCGAAATGAGAAAATCCAAGATCCCTAATTAATCACAAATTTTCATACAGAAAGTTAAAAACTTAGGTAGAAATGTGCTTTTTCAACAAAGATATAATATCTTAATACTGCTACCTATTAAAGTGCAAAAAATTGCTTTTTAATGATGATTGTATTTCAAAAACCTATTAATGATTTATACAAAATGTAAGTAGGGTTACTGGAATTTATAATGGGCATTTCATTTAGAAAAAAGGTAACTTTAGTATTACTAAATAATAAAAATAAATTTTGGTCACACTACGTTGATATTACGAGTACCTATCAGCAAGAAAATAAAATAAGCTAAAGAGTCAAAAATTGCAGCTTTAGCTATGGGTACTTAAATTTTATGAAATAAAAAAACTCATTGAAAATATAGAGAAATATTTTATAATCCCATTAATTCTTTAGACACATTAAAAGTAAATAACATGCAAAGACTTTATTTTACTACAACAAAACCCTATATAGGTTAGTAGATAGAGCAAATACTTTGATTTATACACGATGAATATCACCCATGCCCCCCCCCCTGCTTTCTAGTAATGAAAAATTGCAATAAGTGATATAGCACTAGTTCCACCAATAGTACGAAAATATGTAATATATTTCTACTAAATGCTATTCGTAACTAATGTTCATACTGTATTAGCTGATAATGAATTCTTTAAAAAAAGTTATTTATTTCTTCATAAAATTTTAAAAAATATTACATAATAGGTGATAAATTTTATTAAAAAAAAGATTCCGCCCACTTAATCTTTTCAGTTTATGTACAGCTAACAAGTTCATACATTTATTGAATGAAAACAACGCAAAAACAACGTTTGCACTCCTACAAAACATAGTCCCTCTTAAGAAAATGACGCATATAAAACTTTTTTTTTGTAAATTCAATAATAGATAACTGATTTTGCACGAGAACAAAAAAATTATTTTTGTAATCTTAATTGATGAAAGACCATTTTTAGATACGCATTTTGGGGATAGTCTTCACCATATAGAAATGCACGTAGTCTAACGTATCGAATGTTCTTCAGAAAAATATAAAGGGGTAGTTTAACTCTTCAAAATGGTAGAGTTCCACTAGATGCTATTCATAGTTAATGTTGCTGATGGCAGGGGCGGATCCTGCCTCCCTTTTTGGTAGGGGGGGTCTATTTTTCTGAAATTGAAGCTCTTGAAGAGGGGGGGATGCCAGCAACATACACATTTCTAGTATAAGAGGCAGAATCGGGTGTATTTTTCTGAACTCAAAAGTCTTGGGGGGGCTATCGCAGAAAAACCAAGTTGTCAACGGAGGGGTGGAGAGTGCCAGCAAAATACACATTCCTAATATAAAAGGCAGAATTTTACTTCTGAGCTCTTGGGAGGGGGGGGGGCGATGACAAGCATACACATTCATATACTCTATTCAAGAACTAAAGAGAGTAATAAAACTGTTACCGAAACCTCCAACGTACCTGTACCAGTGCCGCAGGTAACCAAGGACTGCCGTAAATCTAATTATATTTAATTAGATTTAAATATTATAAGATTTCATAAATTTTCTCCAACAATAAAATTTCTGATAGTTCAATTTACTTTTTGTCAATGAGCAAAGTACACTTTACTATGTGTCCTTAGTGATTTATCTTGTTTGCGTTGGTTTTTATATATTATTTGAGATTAGTAAGATACCCAAAAGATATGGATTTCACCTCTATATTTATTCCAAAATCGTTAAACCAGGGCATTTTTTCCTCAACGAAAATCTTACTACGATGAATGTTTATGATGCTTTAAGATATCAATATCTAAATAATAATGTTGAGATTTATTCCGACATGACAGGAGTTGGAAAATCTACTATGTATCGAATACTGAAGGAGGAAAAAAACGACTGGAATTGTTAGTACTCCCAAGCTACACTCGATCACAGGCAGACGAAAAACCTCGTTGGAAGAAGAGATGAAAACTGCAATAAAAGAAGTTGTACATACATTTTATTATGAGAAGTAGATCCCAACCGTCGACAAAATTCTAACTAAAATCAATGAAGATCAGGATTTACCTGAAATTAAAAGAACTGAGCTTCGGAAATTGCTCAGAGAACATAATTTTTGCTGAGAAAAACCAGATTGGAAATCTGTTCTTATAGATCCTCCGGAAACTGTCCGTTGGAGAAGGAAATATCTCTCTCAAGTAAAAGGTAGAGTTGCTAGAAATAACACAACTTACAAAATTAGTAATTTAACTGAACTTTTGAAAGATTTTTTTGAATAAAGTTACTGCGGGAAATTGGGAAAAATCCGTATAATAAAAAAATAAATCAAAATGGGGAAACTCGATCTCATGATCAGTGAAATAGAAGAACCAATTTTAATTAATTTGAGCGAAGATAGCTTCACTGACTTTGATTATGAATTAGATACGTAATGTTTACCAGTGTAAACACAATTTATTATTAAAATTTTTGTTTTTGTTGTATTTTATTGTTTAATGTTTGTTTATATATTTTTTTATTTTTTTATATATTTTTATTTTAGTATGTCCCACTCTCTAATTTTATATATAGTTAATTCCAATTAACCGTAATTTTTTTATTATTTTATTATTGTATTTGTGTCTTTTTCTTAAGCGTGTAGAGTTAACACGTTTATTTTATTTTTTTGGGACTATCGCATTTCCATATAATAAAGTAAATTAAATTAAGATGTCAGTTCAATAGAAATAAAAATAAGTAGATCTAATTTTAACTGTAACATATAAAAATTAATTACATTTGAATCCCTTTTTAGGGTTTAATTGTAATTGTGCAGATGGTTTAAAAAATAAATAAACTGAAACGTCAAATGTCCTAAAAATGTTTTTAATTAATAAAATAACCGATAGCCCCCCAAAAATTTTAATATTATATGAACGAATTTATTTTTTTATATATGTTCAACTTTTTGTATTTTTGACAATGGGTATTTTGTAAGTATTTTAATTATTACTTAGAATTTTTTGAGAGAATAAGAGTATGTTTTAGTCCGATTGTGCCTAAAACGGTTTATATGCCAATATTAAAAATAATAAAAATACAGTTGCGATTTGTGTTAAATTTGTCAAAATTCTATATTTTGTAATGTATGTGAATTATTAAGAAATCATAAGAAATAAAATAATAAAATTTTTTTAAGTTAAGTTTATTACAGAAATAATACTCTATATCATAAATACTTAGTGATATAATAAACCTCCTTCCGACGCCTATGACAAGGATTAAAATCCTCTTTAACGCTTTATATTTCCAAATATCTATTGTTATCCAACTCAAATAGTTTATTATTATAGAAAGGTATTTTTGATTATAAAATTTCTAATCCATTCCTATGAAAAATATATGTGTCTAATAGATTTTGCCAGACACCGGACTAAAGAACACAAATAATTTGCGAAGAAAAAAAGGGTCACAAATGATTTATTACTCTCTCTAGTTCTTGAATAAACTATAGTATAAGATGCAAAATCGGGTATATTTTCCTGAACTCAAAGCTCTTGGGGGGGGGGGACGTCCCAACCGCCCCCCCCCCTTGGATCCGCGTCTGGCTGATGGTTTGTATTATTGTTCGTAGTAAATTTCTTAGAACAACATATACTTTTCATTTCTTTCCGAAAAATTTTTAAAAATGAGTAGTTAACCGTGCAATAAGTTTTATTGTGAGAAAAACCATTACCCTTAAACTTAACTTCCAAATTCATGTACAAGTAACTAATTTTTGGCCGAATTAAATTCACTTGCAGATTTATTGAACGAAAACAGCGATAAATATTACATTTTCACCCTATTAAAAAAATATAAAGCAAGCTCTTAGTGACAAAATGACACGTATCAAACCCTTTTCACAAACCTAATAATATGCAAGTGATTTTATACGAGAAAATCAGCCTTTTAAATTAAATTTAATTAAATTAAATTGAAAAAAAAAACATTTTAAGGATTGAGTTTGAGGGGTAGTTATCACCCCGCTAGAAATGTAATTCAAGACATGAAAAATACGTATTGATTATTTTTTGAGATACTCGCAACTGATCTCTGAGAACGTTCACTTGAATACGCTATGGAATAAAAATTATTTGCATTCCGTTTGGTACAGAAAATTTTTATAAAATAATTTAACCTTTATAAAATTTTTAATCCCCCATATTGTCTCCGCTATATTAAACTGAAAAAATTTACTTCACATTCGTAACCTATGATTCCAAAAATTACCTATACTAATTTTGAGAAAATGCGAATAACGTAAAATTTTTAAACCGCCACATTGAATTTCACAAAAATTATTTTAAATTCCTGATTACCAGTTTTGGACATAATCCGGAAACATACAATTTTTAAAGCATCATGTTGTATCTATCATATTGAATTTTTTTAAAACAATTTTATATTCGTTATTCATACGGTCAGAAATCCCCTAGTACCAATTTTAAACAAAATGGAGAGATCTAAAATTTTCAATCCACCGCATTGGATTCGCTATACGGAATTTTTAAAAAATAATTTTCAATTCGCAATATACACCTTCAAATACCCCCCCTAAGGCAATTTTGAACAAGATCGAAAGATTTAAAATAATTTTAAATTCGTCTTATACGACCCTGAGAAATCCCCCATAATAATTTTGGAGGAAATCGGACAAAATTAATTTTTTGTCCACCATATTATCAGCGCCATCTTGGATCTTACTGAACCAATTTCGGCCAAAATAATATGGACTTCCTGAAGATAATGCAAAATTATCATTCCTATCCAAAGCAATCGAAGTATATACAGGGTTATTCATCATGGAGATCTAATATAATTAATTTTTAAAAATATTTTCATATTATACAGAGTGTCCCAGAAACTCTGAAAGTATCAAAGTTGTGTTTTTTTTTAAATAGAACTCCCTATATATTATTGCATTTTTGGATTTTTCGATCAAAATAAGTACCTATTTTAATAAGGTTTATAGTACCAAAACCTTAAGGGTTTTTAAATAATTTGAATTTTGTCAAAATCTAATCTATTTTTCATGTTTCAAATACTTAAAAAGTATTTCAGCTTTGTACTCGAAATTTACTGTGAAGTGTAACAACAAATCATATTTTATATCACAGTTATAATAAACTTGCTATATTAAACAGGGTGTCGAAAAATTAAAACTAATCAAAAAAGAACTTTAAGGGGAACTCTGGACAACATTTGCTGGTTTGCAGTTTGAAAAGCATCTCTTATGCATATTTTCATATTTTGTGATGTTGTCGTTGTAGACAATTCCTTTTAGGTATCCCTATAAAAAGAAATATGATGGAGTTAAGTCCGGAGATCTCGAAGGGCAATTTTGAAATCCGTCTCTCCCAATCCACCTATTAATTTAAAAAATGGCGAACCTCGCGACGATAATGAAACGGAGCTCCATTCAGTTGAAGCCACATAGTTGTTCTAATATTTAAAAGGGCATCTTCTGATAACACTGGAAGTTGGTGTAAAAGAAAATCGCGAAACATCAAACTATTTAAAGGTCCTTCAAAAAAGTAGGGTCTAATTAAGTATAGACCCAGTATTCCCCCTCACACATTAACTAACCACCTATTCTGGTTTCTTGTAACTCTGTATTCATGCGTATTTGAATCAGAATAGTAATGAAAGTTGTATCTATTCACGAAACCATTGTTATGAAAAGTATATTCATCACTAAACCACGCATTATCAAAAAAATGTTCATTTGCTGCCACTTTATCTAATACCCACAAGCAAAATTCAGTTCGGTTGTCAAAATCATTTCCGTGAAGGTCTTGACAAAACTATATTTCACAAGGATGAAATCTGTATTTGCTAAGAATCCTTGAAACACTCCTTGGTTAATGTTGGTATTTTCAGATATATGATTCTGACTAATATTGGAATTTTCAATCATTGAACCAAGTACAGTAAAAACATTTTCTTCATCCTCAGTGACAGTTTCTTATAACAGATTTTTAATAACAAATACTTCCACTTTCCCGAAACTTGTTTAATAGTCTCACAAAAACGGCTGATTTAGAATGGTTTATTTCAGGAAACTTTTGAACATAGACTCTAGAAGCCAACAAACAGTTTTAATGGCATTCTCCAATGATAAAAATCATATCAATATACTCTTCCTTTAATTAAATCTTCATTTTGACAAAGCAATAATACAACAATATTCAAATAATTCAATTCAATAAATGAAGTTTCACAGTTACAAAAAATAATAACGCTATTAGAGCAACAGGCTTTGCAGACGAAATTGACAAATTAAATGAATTATATGACGTTTCTAAATGCCATAGGCAACTAGATACATTAGAAGATCTATTCAAGAAACACAAAATGATGCAGAAAACGAGTATTTGACATATTCTGTGAAAACGCGAAGACTTAGCTATAGAATATCCTTATACCATTCGATAGATATTTATAAAAAGTACATTTTCTAGTCGGTAAAAAGTATAACCTTCTTCTAAATTGATCTAGTTATAGTCACTTAAATTTCTTATTTGATTAGTTTTAATTTTTGGACACCCTGAATAGTATAGCAAGTTTATTATAAGTAGGACATAAAACATGATTTATTGTTACACTTTACTGTAAATTTCGAGTACATAACTGAAATATTTCTTAAGTATTTGAAACATGAAAATTAGGTTAGATTTTGTGAACATTCAAATTATTTAAAAACTCTTATGGTTTAGATACTATAAACTTTACTAAAATAGCCACTTATTTTGATCGGAGAATCGAAAAATGCAATAATATACAAAGGGTTCCATTTAAAAAAAAAACAACTTTGATACTTTTAGAGCTTTTGGGACACTTTGTATGATATGAAAATTGTTTTAAAAAGTGACTATATTAGACCTTAATATATACCAAAAGTAAAACTTTATAAAAGTCACGTATTTTAGCCACGATATTCCGTGCCGTATAGGGTAAATAACCCTGTATATAAAAAACATATATGGCAGTCGAAGGTGGAAACTTCTTGTTTTAGAACTCGTTAAAAAAATGATAGGTAGTTTTTTAGTAAATTTTTTTCACGTATACCGTAACAATTAAAACATGCCATTTTATCTTCACACTAATTTTATACTTCTATATCTGACTTATTATTAGATAAATAAATTTCTTGTCTGAAAGGAATAAACATCTGACAACAATTACAGAAAAACAGAAAGTATACCATTGGTTTTAAACGTTTATTTTACGGATGATATGAAATGTCTATAATCGATTGCAGACTGTAATTTGCCAAAAAAGGTTAATTGCTGGTTTACTAAACACCGAAGCTACAACCTGTCATTAAAAGACGAAGGTTAGCGGCTGCTGAAGAAATATCTCGTTATTTTTAACCAATAGGCAAACCAAAGAAATTAATCTTCCCCTTTTAATTTTTAGAGCCTTTCCGTTCTTTCCTGTTGAACATTTTTCACAACTTTTTTATAAACTAATGTTTTATTGTTTAGGGTCTATTGGGCATTACGAGACTTTTATTTATTTTTCAGGTATGTTAGATTCTCTCGGTAAAACGATATCGAATTTCTCAACTTTTCACGATTGGAAAAGGTAGAGATTAGATTTGTTAGAAATAGTTGCTTAACCCGTCTAAGATGATTATTTTAGAGCATTTTTTTTCAAATCACTGTTTGAGAAAAAAATGTAAGAAACGACGAAAATAAACGAAATTCCAGCTAAATTGAAAAATAATCGTTTTGGGTAGGAAATGCAAAATTAGAATATAAAGAGTGTCTCAATAAGACTTTAAATTTTAAATAAAGTAAAAACGAATTGTTTTAATAAATTTCTTAGAAAGATTTATTAAGACATAAAGAGTATTTATAAACATTAACTATAAAATAAAATGTCAGCTGAATATCCACACCTCGATGAAGTTTTGGAATACGTTTGGAGTGAGATGTTTGAGCTAAAAGTGAGCCTAATTACTAGAGATTATTTTGTTATGGTATGCATCGCCCACTTGCAGTTTTTACACGATCAATTTGTAAAGTATTTGCACTGTCCATGGTGAGTAGGCTGCAGTTGGATCTTGTATGCATTAAGGTGCAAATTTCTTATTAAAATTCATTGTTGGGTGCTGCGGTGAAGGTAATTCCCGGGTATGATACCGGATGAAGGTGTTTGGTTGTTCTGCGACACTAACACTCACATCCAAGATGTTTTCAGGTATTTAGGGCGACAACGGGTCAGAAAATAAATATAACACGAAAAAAGTATAAGTTACAGAAAATTTTACTAAAAAATTTTAAAAAGAAATAAGCACAGAATAGACTACACGAGAATGGTAGAATTACAGAATACCATTGGCGAAAAAACAGACGATTATAAGAACAAAACTCATGTAGATACGTTAAGATGGTTATATATAACAAAATAAGATGGTTATATATATAACAAAATAACTCCCTGTGGAAGTTGAATAAGCGTCTCAAAAAGAGATATAATAAAATCCAATCTCTTAGCAATACACAGGCACAAACAAATACTGAAAAAAAGAGGCTATTGCCAACAACCTAGCCGAAATCTGTACAATTGTGCCCAATAACACACCAGAAGAGGAGCAACTATCATGCACAGTAACTAATATCGGAAAATGGAAATACCCTATATCACCAACGCATTTGCCTAAGCTCTACGCTAAACTGAAGGATATTATGGCAATTATAAGCAATAAAGAAAGCGCCAGATCCAGATACGTTGCCAAACATTATATTAAAAAACTTACCAATGAAGGCAATAGTACAGTTTATGTACATCGTAAACGCCATAATATCCTTACAACACTTCCCCAACAAAATCCCTTCCAACCCTAAATGTAAAGTTATGGGCCGGCCCATATCATTACTTGACACTATGTCGAAGGTCCCCGAAAGATATATCATATCGAGGATATACACAAGACTATTCCGATAGAACAGAGGCATAAGAGACGGAAAAATACCATCTTCTTATGTCTCGACATGAAAAGGACCTTGGACACGGTGTGACGCGATGATCTTCTTTAAAAACTTTTCTCCCTCCACAGATAAAGATCAATCCAGAGAAAAATGAATCGATGGTTATCACGAAGAAGTTCACAAACAATCGAACTGGCAATATTCGAGCTGGAAATCTTTCAACATAAAAGGTTCTTACATTCGAAGAATTTGCCAGCGCTTTACCATAAATTCTTCCATTTTTTAACATTATTTTTACTTGAAGATGGTTTTGAAAAATTTCGTCAATAGTAATTGATATGTAGGTATTAACAATAACAACCTGATTTTTACCTGCTTGTGTTTAGCATTAATAACTTCGCATAAAAACCGATTTATCTCGAAAACCGCCAGTTTTATAGAAATATATTAAGAGTACCTTTTTTGAAGAGAAAGAGAATAACTAAAGTATTTAACAAATTCGTTTTCTGCTCTGTAAAATGACACCGGTCAAAAATTAGGCCCAACGAGTGTGGCTGGAAGTCCGTTCCTGACTTTTTTGAAGATCTCAAACGTCTACTGTAGTATCGTTTAATGAGTCCTTATGTCCTCTATAAAATATTAAAATTTCGTTAAATTATACAATTCGGTTCAGTAAGGTAAATCGCTGGGTACCCCTTAGGGTTCTCTATCTCCGTCGAGGAGAACTTTATATATATATATATATATATATATATATATATATATATATATATATATATATACATATATATATATATATATATATATATATAAATATATATATATATATATATATATATATATATATATATATATATATATATATATACATTTAATTTTCTAAATTTTTTTCTTAAACCATCTTTCCATATAAATGTATGGTAACTTCTTTGGATTAGGTTTCAAAAATTACAAACTGTATAATAAGAACGCCCTTACACAAAATAATAATAATAACAACCCAAAAACATATGTTGCAATACCATACATAAATTCATTGTCAGAAAAAGTTACACATATCCTCAAACAGCACGATATTATAGTTTGCCACAAAACATACAACCACTTGTCACCACTATTTACAAAGCTAAAAAGTAAGGTGACCCATAAAAAGAAATCTAACATTATCTATTCCGTACCATGTCTAAATTGTCCACAAAAATATATTGGAATGACAACACAATATCTAGACAGCAGACTGAACGGACATAAATACACAAAAAACGCAACGACAGCATTACACAAACACGAGACAAATTTTAAACATGAATTTGATTTTTCAAACACAAAGATTCTAACCCAGGAAAGAAACTACCATAAACTTCAAATAAAGGAAATGCTACATATAAGAAAAGAAAAACAAGCAATCAATGACAAACAAGATATCAAAAAGCTGAGTCAAATATATTTTAACCTAATAAACTAAACCATCTATTGTAGTCCTTATTGTTTTGCAACACACTGTATAGTCAATATCGATAAAATTTATTTCCAAAAACTGAGTAAAAAGGTTTCCAAATAAAAAAAAATATATTTAAGTTGATAGTAACTGAAGGAATCGTCAAATACTTCACTGAAAAACATGGCCAAGGTAAATTGAGGTGCGTATCTGGGATTAATTTGTAATTTTTAATTTTAATTTTTGATTTTTAATGTCACATTATTTTATTCAATTGATATTTTTAATTAATTTTGTACCATTTAAGTGTTAATTCTGTCTTATGAGTGTGCGTTTGTGACCATGTTAGTTGTATTTTGTTTTTATTTTAGATTATACTTTTGAAAAAGCCCACTATGTTGGACGAAACGTCAAGCACAGAATAGTAGTTTTAATTTTTGAAACTTAATCCAAAGAAGTTACCATACATTTATATATATATATATATATATATATATATATATATATATATATATATATATATATATATATATATAAAATATTTTTTATATGATTAAAAACATTCATACACATATTTACAATTTTAAAAAACAAACAAACACTTTAAAAACTATTCAAATATCTAAAAAAGTATTTAATTTTACACAGTACATACCTTGACATTTCGTTTATTTATTAATAATGAGATAAAATTTTAACGTCTATTTAGGTACGTAGAATACATGGAATGCGCGGGTGTTTTTTTTTAACAATGGACCAAAAAAAAAACGAAAAAATGCATACATTTCATTTTATGTTTAAGAAGATATTCAATTTTTGATGTTTATTAACAGGATCAAATACTTAATATTTTTCTTTAAATTAGGCTGGTGTAAATGTGGCTTAAATTTCTTATATCCGTTCTGTCGTTAACAGTGTTTTTGTCTTTTTTGATTTCTATCATTTCCTTTATCTGCAATTCTTGATAATCCATATATTTGTTTTTAATTATGATACTGTTATAATCGAAGGTATGTTTTTCATACTGTGTGTTTGTTTAATGCTGTTGAGGTGTTTTTCGTATATTTATGGCCATTCAATCTGTTCTTTAGCAATTGGTTTCTTATGCCTATATATTTTTTGGGACAATTTGAGCAAGGGATCGAATATACTACATTTGACTTATTCATGAGAGGAGTTTTATTTTTTAAATTAGTAAGTAGTGTAGCACCACACCGAGAAGAAAGTAAAAACTTACCCTCCCTGCTACAGTGATATGGCAGAGGTACATGTTTCGTTTCTTACTAGACTCATCAGTCTACCGACATGCACCTGTTTGTCCAAAGGACAGATCGGAAGAGAGTATGCAATACTGAACGCGGCTTCACCGACCTCCCGCCGGATGACGTATATACGTTTATGCGGCTTCCACGAATTCCTCCGTTTGAGATGCAATAGTAGTGGTTATATCCACATTATGCTATTGTAGAGCTGAAATCACATTCAGCAAACGTACTATATGCATCTCCGTATGTAAATGAAGGAAAATGCCAACAGTGAATGCAAACTTCGCTCCATCACATCCTTTCCGCGTTAGAGGTTACCCAGTTCGGATAAATTACTACAAAATACAATTTATCCTATTCCACCACCATCGAGATGGTAACCTATCTGTACCACCACACCGAGAAGAGAGTGAAAACTTATCCTTCCCGCTGGAAGACGTACATGTTTCATCTCTTACTAGACTCATCAGGGTACCGACATGCTCTTGTTTATGCAAAGGACAGATCGGAAGGAAGTATGCAACACTGAACGCGGGTTCGCCGACCTCCCGCCAGATGGCGTATATAAGTTTAGGCGGCTTTCACGGATTCCTCCGTGTGAGATGCAATAGCAGTGGTTATATCCACACTATGCAATTTATCCTATTCCACCACGACCGAGAAGGTGGCCTACCTGTACCACCACACCGAGAAGAAAGTCAAAACTTATTCTCCCCGCTGGCAGAGGTACATGTTTCGTCTCTTACTAAACTCATCAGAGTACCGACATGCCCCTGTTTGTGCAAAGGACAGATCGGAAGGAAGTATGCAACGCTGAACGCAGTTTCGCCGACCTACCGCTGGATGGTGTATATACGTTTATGCGGCTTTTACGGATTTCTCCGTGTGAGATGCAATGGCAGTGCTGTTGTAGTGCTGAAATAACATTCAACAAACGTACAACTATATGCATCTCCTTATGTGAATGAAGTAAAATGCGAACAGTAAATGCAAACTTCGCTCCATCATATCCTTTCCGTTTTAGAGGTTGCCCAGTTCGAATCAATTACTACTAAATAAAATTTATCCTATTCCACCACCATCGAGATAGTGACCTACCTGTACCACCATACCGAGAAGAAAGTTAAAACGTATCCTTCCCGTTGGCGGAGGCACATGTTTCGTCTCTTACTAGACTCATCTGGATACCGACATGCCCCTTTTTGTGCAAAGGACAGATCCTAAGGCAATATGCAACAATGAACACGACTTCACCGACCTCCCGCCGGACCGTATATATACGTTTATGCGGTTTTCAGGGATTCCTCCTTGTGAGGTGCAATGGTAGTGGATATATCCACATTATGCTGTTGTAGTGCTGAAATCACATTCAACAATCGTACAACTATATGTATCTCCGTATGTAAATGAAGTAAAATGCAAACAGTGAATGCAAACTTGGCTCCATGTTACCCTTTCCGGGTTAGAGGTTGCACAGTTCGGTGCGGTGGTACAGGTAGGCCACCATCTCGATAGTGGTGGAATAGAATATATTGTGTTTTGTAGCAATTTATCCGAACTGTGCAAACTCTAACACGGAAAAGATATGATGGAGCGAAGTTTGCATTCACTGTTAGCATTTTTTTCATATAATATATATATATATATATATATATATATATATATATATATATATATTACTAAAGTCATTTCAGGATATTGTAAAAATGCTAAAAAAGAGTTAAAAAGTACATTTATATCTCAAAAATTAAACAAAAGCATTTGTTAGAAATGAAGCGTTTGGTTTTATTATTGGGTAAAGAACCTTCCAACGCACAATGGTACATATATTGTAAAACAATGTCAAATGTATTTTTGTGATCTGTAGTCAAAATTATTTTTTATTATAATAAGAAACTTTTGATCAGTATAATCACAAATTAAAAACAAAATTTTTGCCAGAGAGTTGTTTAAAACTGTTTGACCATAAAATCTCTTTTTAAACACCAAAAATATTAATACACCTTTTCTTTGCCCTTCCTATAATCATTATATTGGAAATCTCCTTTCTCCCTTAACGTCTCTTCCCCGAGTTTATGCTTCCCCTGTGTGCTGTTTTCCTAAGATAGGTTATATGTATTTGGATTTTATTTGCTATTTCCATATAATATTTTGTTGCCTGTAAGTCTGATAAAATTCCACGATATTTATGAAGGGTTTTACTTCATCTCTGCCTACCTAGTGCACTAGATTCCCGAAGGAATCGCTGCCATCTATAAGAATCCCGTCCCTAGTCGATCAAATAAACATTTTGTATTGTTTATAGTAAGTATTGTAGGCATGGAGAGGAGGGGGCAGGGCATTAGGGTTAATTACTCTTCTACTACGTAGACGCAAAAATATTTATAAAGTAGTGAAGTTCTAGTAACTAATAGGTTATGAAATATGACCAAGTTCAACGACACTGTGATTTACTAGTTTTGAAAAATATTCGATCTAAAAAATTACATTTTTAAAACTAACCAAATTTTGATTATTCTAACACTTCAATCAAAACCGACACAGTGAATTGAATTTAACAACAATGGTTAGTGTCTGGTTTAAATTTTTAAAAATTTTATTGAAGTTTTAAGTTGATTGTCGATTAAATTTGCTGAAATGGGGTCATATTGAATCAGAAATATTAGCAGGGGAATATATCTAGATTAATTGATGTAGATTAGCTAATATGTATGTATATGAGTAATTAACAATAAAGCGAAAAATATTTTAGATTTAATTAGTTTTCAGAGAAATTCGGCTCTTTTTAGAGAAACATTCCTTTTTCTTTCTGATTTTTTATAATCTCTTTGCACAGATAGGTCACTTTATGTAATGTTACAATAGTAGATTTTTTTACAAATTAATTTTTTTCAATTTCAAATTTCCCAGTAATTTGGAAATTACTTTCTGCGTATGCTATCTGAGTATTCAAAAACTTCACCATCCCACCAATCACCCAAGAGAGCAATCCCAGTAACCTAGGACAGAGGCCTCCAAACTACGACCCGCGAGCATACATTGATCTTTTAAACAATCAAAATTTCAGTAAGAAATAAAGAAATCTTTCTCCGTATTTAAATAGTTTGTTATATATGTAATTCTCCTTTCAGGCAGAGAATATGAAAAATATATCTACAAACAGTTTATTTCCTGCAAATATCGCTCTGGTCCTCTCTTCATATGCGTTTCGATGACCTCATGATTTCGTCAGTAGAGCTGTATTGGACCGAGAGCAACATTAGCAGGAAACAACTGATATATGAACCATAAATTTCAAGGTATGTCGGCAGGATATTACACCTGCCGTCTACCATCTTCGATGTTAGACTGAAAAATATCGCCAGTCTAACGACATCTATGAATCAACGGAGTAACGTGAAATTTTTAAACAATCAAAATTTCAGTAAGAAATAAAGAAATCTTTCTGCAGGAAATAAACTGTTTGTACATATATTTTTCATATTCTCTGCCTGAAAGGAGAATTACATACATTGATCTGTTAGCTCCTCCAATTTGAGCCGCCATAGTTTACTTTGATTACATTGTAAAGTTTACAATGTAAGTAAGTCATATAAAATAAAATTAGATATTTTTTTTCACTATCAGTTAAGAAACACAATAACTTACATACGTAATGAAACAGAACATTTTAACTGTAACTAATGATAAGAGATTTATCCTAAAAACTTACAATAAGCGACACATAAGTAATTCACATATTGAAATTAAATAATATAATTATGATTAATGAGATTTATGTAGCTGTAACTTTCCAATGACAATGGTTTGTAAAGGGTGTTTTTATAGAGGTATAGAACTTTTAAATGGAATAAAACAAAGATGAATTTTTTAAATTGACATGAAATTTACTTTATTCGAAAGACAACCTTCTGGCATTATAATTTAAATATGACTTCTGACATATGACCATCACGGCTGGCTCGGACGTAGTCTAATCTGGAGGTCCAATTTTCGATGACTTTTTCCGACATTTGTGGCCGTATATCGGCAATAACGCGGCGAATGTTGTCCTCCAAGTGATCAATCGTTTCGGGCTTATCGGCATAGACTAGCGACTTCACATATCCCCACAGAAAATAGTCTAACGGCGTTAAGTAGCACGATCTTGGAGGCCAATTCACGGGTCCGAAACGTGAAACTATGCGATTACCAAACGTTTACTTCAATAAATCAATTGTGGCACGAGCTGTGTGACATGTTGCGCCGTCTTGTTGAAGCCACAGCTCCTGCACATCATGGTTGTTCAATTGATGAACGAAAAAGTCAGTAATCATGGCTCTATAGCGGTCACCATTGACTGTAACGTTCTGACCAGCATCGTTTTTAAAAAAGTACGGACCAATGATTCCACCAGGCCATAAAGCACACCAAATAGTCAGTTTTTCTGGATGTAACGGTGTATCAACATACACTGGAGGATTATCATCACTCCAAATACGGCAGTTTTGTTTATTGACGTATCCATTCAAACAAAAGTGAGCTTCATCGCTAAATAAAATTCGCTTATGAAAATCGGGATCAACGGCGATCTTGTTTTGGGCCCATTCACCGAATCTACGCGTTGCTAGGTGATTGTGTGGCTTCAATTCTTGCACGAGTTGGATTTTGTAAGCACACAAACCAAGATCTTTCCTGAAAATCTTCCATAAAGTGAATGGACACATATCCAATTCCTGTGCACGATGGCGGATAGACTGATTCGGGTCTTCTTCTACGCTACGCTCTACAGCAGCAATGACTTCTTCTATACGCACTGTACGACGTCTCTGTGGATGCGTATTATCATTTAGAGTAAACGTGGTGCGAAAACGTTCCATAGTGAATCGAATTAATTGCTCTGATGGACGATGATGTTGACCGTAAAATGGACATAGTGCGCGATACGTATTTCGAACAGAACCATGATTTTCAAAATAAATTTGCACAATTTGGAAGCGTTGTTCAGGCGTCAGTCTATTCATGTTGAAATGCCAAACCAAACTAAACATAAATCACTTGACAGCTGACAAAATGGCCGCCAGTTAAAAAAGTGTTACCAACTTAAAGTTCTATACCTCTATAAAAAACACCCTTTAGTTGTGGATCAAGTTTACTAATGGAAATTATCAGCGACAATTTCAATGGCTCATCAATTAATTCAGATCTGCAAATATTTTTTGTATATTTCATTTTGGATGAGGTTTTTTTAGACAGATAAGTAGGGCCGAAAGCGGAAAAAAGGCACGATCAAATTTATGCAACTGATCAAATTCTGTAAATGGAAGGCGGTTTTAAAATTCCAGCAATGATGAGTTTAAATATTTTCCTTTTTATTCAACTGAGATTGAAACAAAATAATTTTTGTCGAAAGAACTTCATATGAGCGTAAAAATCATGCAAAAGCTGACTTCCTCCTTGCAATATTCAATTAAATTACATCATATGTTTAGTTAAATCTGTTTAGAATGATAACTTACATAATAACTCATTATTTTGTAACTCAGCCAAAGGACGATTCCTTTCGTTCAAGAAAATCTCGATTATTGCTTGGAGCTCAAAAAAGGCGTTAGAACTCTCTCGCAGCTAAGTCAGCGTACTACAGTATAATTTAGCAAGTCATTTTCTACAGTCTCTTTAATAAACTTGTAGAATTGACGATGATTGCGCGTGATATAAAATAATTAACAGTTAACATGATTGGCTTTAAAACTTTTGACATATCCAAGCATTTTCCGCAAAAAGACTGTTGATGAATGAATGTACCATTAATAGTTTTGAACCACCGTCATTTTCTACGGCCTTTTATACTAGAGCGACGACACCTTTATTTTTTCTACATATGTTTTTGCCACTATCAGTAATACTACACATCAAGTTTTTCCATTGAAAATTATTTTTCTGATCAGCAATTTCAACTCCTTGAAAAATATATTCTTTAGAGGTCGTGCTGTGAATGCTATAAATATCAAGAAATTCTTCATATACGCTATAATTTTTACTTATCCCTTAAATAAAAAGTAACACCTAAGCAGTACCTGAAACATCTATTGGCTTATCGAGTACTGAGTTAATATATTTTCTGCAATATCATCTACTTTTCGAGACATTCAGCTGATGTTTTTAAGTAAATTAGCTTTTTCTGGACATATTTCTTCTGCTGCTGTAATTAAGCAATTCTTAATTAATTCGCTGACATAATAATAAATGATTTCCAATGTTGCGTTATTGAATAAACCACAAGTTACTAATTCTTGTTCAGCATTTATATTCTTAAACAACAATGGCTAAGATTTTAACTCGCGTTTCACCAAAATTCATGTGTCTCTAACCGTAAACTTCTTGTAAACTTGGAATAAAGAATATTTAGTCTTATAATGACGTTTTATATTGTACGTTTTGAAGACTGATATCATTTCGTTGCAAATTGAACACACTGTCATATTACTGGACTCAATTACGAAATATTGATATCGCAATTACTCGTTTAATATTCTACACTCACTATCTATCGTTCATTTCCGTTTTATATTTATACAAATCAACACAAAGGTGACTTAACCTCAAATAAAAATAATGCCAATTAATAGTATTAAGAGCAGGGGTTCTAAGTAAACAAAATGCACTGGATTTATCTTTATGATATTTCTAATTAAATTACACACTCACGATTAAACACAATATATTTTCTATAAGACACTGGAGTCAAAAAATACACCATTCGCACTATATTTCCCTTTTCAAAACGCATTTGTCGCTTCGATTTCAAACTGTGGAACTGTTCAACTCTCAGTTGTCTCCCGTATTTCTCCCAGGCAAGCGATCAAACAGCAGAACTTTTATCGAGCATGTTCTAACTCTGCTATTTGCTACAAAATGGCATTTTATAATTCAAGTAACCAAGCCAATTGATGTGTTTGCATAATTCCGCCACTCCCCATGCTGTGATTTTGCCACGTCCTGCACTTAACTTCTCTACCCTCTCAGCAATATGTCATTATAATATATTTAGTGTAGTCGTAAGTAGTGGTAACAATACGTAACGCACAGCACGCGTAACCACTATCTCCACCGCAATGAAATATCCTTCATATTTCCGAAATTTTGAACGGATCGGAATCCACCCCCGCGCTCTGCGCTATAGATATTTTACTCGCCGGCTAGTACCAACATAAAAACGTGCAAGTAATTCAAAATTACCGTATATGTGAAGTAGTCAGTGTGGCCCTTAGACTAAAAAGTGATAAGTCTGGCTAGGAGATTAGAAATCTTGTTTCGCGTCATTCATAAAGACACTTTTAAAATATAAAAAGATGTTCCTTTTACCTTCAGTTTTTGTAAAATTCCTACATACAAATTTCATTTCTTGGCGGGTATTATAGGATTTCGTGCAGTTAATCAATAGTTTAATTTACTATACGATTAACTAAAGAGTTTTTCAATAAAGGCGGGTCAATGCTGAAATTTAATAAAACAAGCTCTGTGTGAGGTGCTAACGAAATTCTTTCTTTATTTGAAAGGCCCATGTATGCCACTATGTTTAGAATATAACATCGTTCAAATTTCCGCCGCAGCTTCTAACGATGGCACGAGCATTGGTTATGTTGACTTTAAGAGCATCGGTCGATTACGGCTTATTGGCATAGACCTGCGACTTCAGAAAACATCACAAGAAAAATTTTAGCGGAATCAAGTGGCACTATCTTGATGGCCAATTCACTTCACCTCTGCGAGAGATAACCATATTCTCAAATCGTTCGTGCAGAATATTCATCGTGGCCTCCGCTGTGTAGCACGTAACGCCATCCTGCTGAAACCACATTTTGTCTACCTCCATATCGTTTAATTTGGGCCAAAAGAAATCAGTTAGCATAGTTCTGTACTGCTCGCCGTTGACAATGATCGCCTCACCAACGTCGTTGTCAACAAAGTACGGAATCCTCTTCCTAACACTCCGAAGCCCAGTCAGCGGCGTTGTCTATGGACATTAACTTTGAGCTCTTGGGTTAGTTCGATCTCGGATTTAGGCCTAAATCCCGACGCAAGATTCACCTAATTGTAGTCTGGCGCACGGCGAGGAATTTACTAGCCTCGGATTCTCCTGCACACTTTCACAAACCTCGGCGATGTTCTCGGCTGATCCAGCGTTCCTTTGACGTACGAGTATTAGCTGATTGTTTACTGAATCAGTCGTCTCGAATTTGACCACCAAACATTGGAGAGTCGACATTGAGGGGTCACCGTATTTGCTATAAAATGGGCGCAACGAGCGCAACATTTGCACTAACGAACACTCATTTTGATAATAAAGTTTTATGATTTGGACGTGCTGCTCAATAGTGTAAATTGTCCTGGTGATTTGGCATCTGTAACAGAATTACAAACAACAGATTAGACAGACGCCACCGAAACAACATGGTCGCCACAGGCTGCTAACATCGATCCGCCCTTATTGAATAACCCTTTATAATACTTCTGTACACAGGGGTTCCATTATCTGACAACCGCTAGAAGCATTCTAGAATTTCAGAGATGTCAGTTTCAATCAAAATTCAGGGGTTAATTAACAGCGTGAAAATACGAGGAAGTCAAGGATTTATTGAGAGTAATAAGCTGCCGATTTTCTTTCCCTTCAGGTTGTTTATATCTTACTGAAATTTTAATTTCTAAGTTTCCCACTACTCCAATGTACACATAGACAGTTGATATTTTACGGTCTGACATGTCTCGGAATTTAGATTTTATATGGACTGTTATTTCTTATGGATTTTGCTCTTGGTTCGTTACAGCTCCACGGATGAGATCATTAGATGATACAAACGAGTATGGAGAGAAAACTAGAGCTAAAGTTGCAGGAAATAAACTATTTATCTACCTTTGTTCCTTTAAACGGCTTGAAGAAGAAGAATAGCTGATTAAACTATATCTATGGTCGTAGAATATTTCTTTAAATCCTATTGAAATTTTGATATGTATGTTATATTGAGACGTTTCGTAATGGGATTCAATAGTGTAGTTAACTAACATTACGCGGACATGGCTTGAGCCGCTAGACTAGATGTCACACCGTTATTCATAAAATGTATTTGCCACTTTCGCCTTTTTATATATAGGGTTCTTTGTGTTGATTCGAATTTATACTGAATTTAGTGTAGAATCTAGTTGAACCTGACTGCATTGGTCTGCGATTGTAATGCGCAGTTTTCGGTTTGAAAGAATCTGTGATTACTACTTTCTACGGAAAAAAAATATCTTTTACATTTTATTTAATTGATTTAACCTTTGTTATTTTTTTTTCATGCAATCACTTTGAAGAAAAATCTAGGATTTTGTACCACATTCCATTTTTCTAATCTTGAACATGAAACGACATTGAAACAGGGTTCGAAAACACTAGAATATTTTGGGACGTTCTAGATCTTAGGGGACTAACTAAAAGAAGTAAATAGTTGACAATTTTTAATTTGTCAATTATATGATCTATTGATAAGTATTATCTTAAATGTTTATAGTTGCCAAAAATAGTCAAAGAGTGTCCAAATACGTCTATAAAAAATACCATATTTGAAAGACAAAATTGAATAGTTTTAGTAAATAAAACAAAAGATCTTAGGTGTTCTAGGATAAAAAGATAGACGATTTTAAAGACTTCACAACTCAAATACTACAAACTAAAAATTTCTTTTAAATTAAAAACAAAAAGGTAAAAGAACATTCCCATGATCGAAACTGGTGAGTTTAAACTCGATATTTACAATTCACTTCAAATCCGACCAGTAGAACGACACCTTACTGTTTAAACTCATGTTTAGCTTGATAATGTTTTTTTTTGAATTGTCGAACGTGTAGAAAATAAACAAGTAAAATTTTAAATATTACTGTTCTACGAAACAATTTTCATTTTAAATTTACAGAATAGGTCAAAAACAATTAAAGAAACTTAAGCAAAAGAAAAAATAAATAAAGTAATAAAATTTGTTTAAGCGAGCAACAAATTCAATATCATTGCCTCCTATTATTGTAAAAAATAATCTATGGAATTCCAAATATATATTTTTTATAACGTTATCAGTTAAAAATTACATCCGCAAATATATTTTCGTGACAGATGTTTCTCAACTTTAAGCTATAACCTCTTTTGTGGGAGGGTGCATAGTAATTACCAGAATTTAAAAGCGACAGCCAATAAGAT
Organism: Diaprepes abbreviatus; assembly: GCA_034092305.1. Classification (NCBI taxonomy): domain Eukaryota; kingdom Metazoa; phylum Arthropoda; class Insecta; order Coleoptera; family Curculionidae; genus Diaprepes; species Diaprepes abbreviatus. The sequence continues at coordinate 1,753,249 of JASJET010000107.1, forward strand.
CGGTCAACATGGCAGAACCGTTTCCTCCTAGTGCCACATTGTTTCCGCAATATGTCGAGTGAAAATTTTAACTTAAAATTAATTCACTTTACTAGTTATTTATTGATATGTCTTACAAACGCGTAGGTAAAAACAACTTACAATCTAATCTTATAAACCAAATGAAACGAACAAAAGTAATGACGTTAAACTTTTGGTCAATACATATATATATATATATATATATATATATATATATATATATATATATATATGTTTATACGGCTCTCACGGATTCCTCCGTGTGAGATGCATTAGCAGTGGTTATATCCACATTATGCTGTTGTAGTGCTGAAATCACATTCAGCAAACATACAACTATATGCAACTCCGTATGTAAGTGAAATAAAATGCGAAACAGTGAATGCAAACTTCGCTCCATCATATCCTTTCTGTGTTAGAGGTTGCACAGTTAGAATAAATTGTAATAAAACACAATTCATCCTATTCCACCACCATCGAGATGGTGGCCTACCTATACCACCATACCGAGAAGAAAGTCAAAGCTTACCCTCCCCGCCACAGTGATACGGCAGAGATACATGTTTCGTCTCTCACTAGACTCATCAGGGTATCGACATGCACCTGGCTGTGCAAAGGACAGATCGGAACGAAGCATGCAACACTGAAACGCGGCTTCGCCGACCTCTAGTCGGATGGCTTATATATATTTATACGGCTTTCACGGATTCCTCCGTATGAGATGCATTAGCAGTGGTTATATCCACATTATGCTATTGTGTATATATATATATATATATATATATATATATATATATATATATATATATATGTATATATATATATATATATATATATATATATATGTATATATGTTGAAAAGTATCAATGTTGTTGAATTGAGATGTTGTTTGGCAGAGGTAACAACGTTGGACCGATTTCACTCCAGCCAAAGCATTCACCTAGCCGTCTATCATCGTCATAGATAAGTTGTACTGTACCGAAGCTAGGGTGGCAAAGAGAATTCTTTTATATGGTGCAAGTTGTCTGGTTCGAGTTCATAATTTTCTATTTTCGTTAAAGACTTTTGTTCAATTTCCTTAATAAATTCAAATTTCAGAGGCCCGCAATTCATAGTAGAGGAGGGTTTGAAATTGTACAACACAATCAGTTCTTGTTGAGTTTGCGTGTTAATACCTGCTAATTGAAGTGGAATAAGAGAGGTTAGGAATAAGTTTGTATCAGAAATATTCGGATCAGTGAATTTAATTTTGTACTAACTCTGACCTGACGTTCCATCGAAACCCCATTTGCAAATGAAACTCCTATCTATAAATCTAATTTATCGATTTGTTCAAGGGCATCTAATTGAAGCAATATAATTCAATCCACTGTATGATCCAGTAACCCTTGGAATTTAACCTCGGCTTTTGATTTAGTAAAAGTTAAGTACTCGTCATGTGGATAACATCCTTTTTTTTATTTTACACACCAGAGTACGGCAAAAATATATTACTGCCTTTCTGTTTAGCCCAATTTTGTAATCATTGAAATTTGTTTCGCGACAATCCAATGTCAAATAGAAGAACGGTACACAAATGTAACTGGGCACGACGCAACCATAACATTGTTGCCTTTGACCTGAGATGAAACTTTAAAAAGAAAAGACTGGCCGTTCATATTACTGAGGTTTAATAGAAACGTTACTACAGCCTTTTTCTATTTTAAATTTCTTAACTACAAATTATTTTGGCGGTTTCCTCAAATTCTGACCCACTAAGCCCGTCTAACTTCTTGCAGGTTAGTTCGGGACAGAAGATCATAGGGAACGCCTACGCGCCATATTACCCCCGCTAACTTCTGTGCGACACGAAGATTGCTATTGCTTACTTTGAAACGAATGAGAGGGTGTATTTACTTTTCGTCTAAACTTATAACGTAATCGACGGAATTTGGAATATTTAATGACTATTTGATACAATGATTGTTTTAAATACATCAAATAATCGAAATAAAAAAAAAATTTGTTGGCCGTTGAGCGTAAAGAAAATTGATATTTCTATTACAAAATATACATTTATTCTAATAAAAATACTAGTGAAACGCAACGGTAATTTCTAAGTAAATAAGCTAATAGACCATTTTAAAATTAAAAATCATTCTCAAAAATAAACTTTTATTCTGGTAAAAAATAAAAGTAATACGTTCAGTAATTGTAAATAAATAAACAAATAATTAAATTCAATTTAAATCAACAAAAACACCTAAAAGTCTACAAGAGGTGTTTAAACAGGCCTCCACTTTGAGCGAGACAATAACCCAGTCTATTGTAAAATACGGTTCGCGTATTTGCCAAAACTTCAGGGGTTATATCCCTGTTAGCCCTTTGTATCATGTCCTCACAAAACACCATTAGTGTTTCCTGGTCTTTCGGAAAAATTTCTTGACTATTCGCAATTTGTAACAGCGATATTTGTTCCGATTTAAAATATTCCGAACTGTTTGAGCGTTCATATTAAGTTCTTCGGAATTACGGTACTATTGTAAAGAAAATTAATTTCTGCTAAACTACAAACGTCAGTCTCCCGATTTGCTCGTTCTTCAATAATTTGAGGAACCGGTTACTCCTCATTATTATCAGCGCATTTTTTACAAATTTTTAGACTACCGGCTGTCTCAAATTTTTTAATAATTTCCGAAATTCTAAATTTTCAAGGAACAGGATGATTTTCGCACGTAAATGCAAATCTGTACATTATTTACCAGAATAGTGCCGCTTAATAATCTGCCCTTTTTGTTCCGTGAAATAAACTACCATTGTAAAAAGAAAATTTGGCGCGAAACACGGTACTTATGCTTCCACGGCCTGAATGAAAGCAAATAACTTGGAATCCTCTTGTTGTGCTAGGGCGTGGAGTATGCTGCCGCCCGCCCTCGCCGCACCAGCATTGTATTACCCCTCACCCTAGGGCCAAACTGGTAATTTACACGTATGTCGATGCTTACGACCGTCTCTCTCCGATTTGATGAATAATATACTATTTTCTTTATCTTACTTAAAAAACGTCCAGGTTCCGGTTTGGATTTTCCAGACCTGTATATATATATATATATATATATATATATATATATATATATATATATATATATATATATATATATATATATATATATATATATATATATATATATATATATATATATATATATATATATGAAGTAAAATGCGAACAGTAAATGCAAACTTCCCTCCATCATATCCTTTCTGTGTTAGAGGTTGCACAGTTAGAATAAATTGTAATAAAATGCAATTTATCCTATTCCACCACCATCGAGATGATGGCCTACCTGTACCACCATACCGAGAAGAAAGTCAAAACTTACCCTCCCCGCCACAGTGATACAGCAGAGGTAGATGTTTCGTCTCTACTAGACTCATCAGGGTACCGACATGCACCTGGCTGTGCAAAGGACAGATCGGATGGAAGCATGCACATACTGAACGCGGCTTCTCCGACCTCCCGCCGGATGGCGTATATATGTTACTGCGGATTTCACGGATTCCTCCGTGTGAGATGCAATAGCAGTGGATATATCCACATTAGGAGGAATCCGTGAAATCCGCATTAATATATATATATATATATATATATATATATATATATATATATATATATATATATATATATATATATATATATATAGATATATATAGATATATATAGATATAGTTATATATATATATATATATATATATATATATATATATATATATATATATATATATAGTATAGGAATTAATTTTTCTTGAACCATTAAATATATTTTTAGTTGGTTGTTTTCTTGGGAATATGGTTCATTTTTTATTGAAACTACATATATAAAGTAGTCATAGTTATTGTATTTTTGAATTGAATTTTTTTCAACTGACGGTTTCGGCGAATGAATTAAGAACAGAAATTTTTGTTTTAAACAAAAATTAATTACATCATAAACCAATTATAATCACTCACTCTTTTGTGTATTCACTTTTCAAAAGTATTTTTAACAGTCCAGTTAGAAGAATGGACACTACATTTTTAACCCTATAACTGCCTTGTCTTGACTGGTCAAGACACGAAAATATCATGTTTCCTCAGCACACTTTATCAAAAGCCTTAACACAATGAATGTGGATAACATTTATTTGTAATTTATCATCTACTGTAGCTGATGTTAAGCTAGTAAAAACAGAATAGTTAAATACAGTAGCATTTCCATCTATATTTAAAGCTGTACGTTGCCTTCCGGTTAACTCATTTGAAAACTATAATAATCAGAGTTCAAGAAAATTTAATTGGCATTTTATAGATATTCCAGGACAAACGAGCAATCTAGCCAGATTAATCATTGATTAATATTTTTTGACAACCTTCTTCTAAAGCTATATTTTTAGTTCTATTATATAGTGAACAATTAAAAAAACCTATAGGAAAGTAATTCTGATCAAATAAATTAAATTTATGATAGAATGATTTGAAGTTAAATATCCAGCGGAGCCTTCAGATTAAATTTTATTTAAATTATCTGACAAAGACTTTACCAAACTAGTTTGGTAATTGACTGTAAACATGAAAATTATGAAAATATATCAAATAAATGGAACGATGAGTAACTTAAAATAAATAGGTTTTAATCAACTAGTTTACTTCAATTAATAAAACAACTACATTGTCTTTAATATATTAGTTACAATTCTAAAAATATTTTTTACATTAAATAATTTTTATTTAAACATTTCTGGCTTTAAGAAACTTTCGTTCGGTATACACAGATATTGTTTCCTTATCATCTAGAAACATAGGCAATAACAAAAAGTCATAAATAATATTAACTCTCGGGTCACTACCTTCGTTTATGATACCAAATGAAAAATAGAAGAGAAAGGAGCCTTCCCTTCAGGGAATATTTTCTTGATCGAAGCGACAACCTCTCGTTAAAATAATTCAACCGAAAAATTAAAATAAAATCATTAACTCATAAATATTCATAATTATAATTTTGAACTTTGTCATGCATACATTTTCATTATACAGTTTATTCTTGATGGCATATTAATTTTATGTTTCTATTTAATTTAAAGTAAAAAAAGTTTAGAAGTAATTTAAATAAAATCGATGCCAAGGTCTGGATCTCGAGATCTCAAGGCTATTTCTAGTTCTGAAATGGTAAGAAACAGTTATAATAAAAAGTCAATTTAGCAATAAAAAAATCAACTCACATAATAATATAGAGACTATTCTACAGGGTGTTAGATATAAGTCATCATACTATTATTGTCTGCGAATCGCTTAAAAGTATAAAGTAATTTAGAGAGAGCTGGAAAACTTATTTGGATATTAAAAAATCAATATACAATTTTCATTTCTTTGATTTTGCATGAACTTTAAAATTACCACCAAAACTGTATATTTAGTTTATTTTCATGTTATTTAACCAGTTTCTTGCGGATGTATCCAAACATAAAAAAGCATTAGACAAAACCAGAAAAAGAGAATTAATAACATTACCTTTTTACAGTCAGCAAATACAACAAAATATTGCAACTGTTGTTATAATGGCTGTCTGTGGGAGTTTCAAACATTCTGATTGCGAATTCAACAACGAATAGATTTTGAGTTATAGAAGGTATCAGTTATTTTTATTTAATACAAACATTGTTATATAATATTTTTATATGTAAGTCCAAAACAATAAAAAAACGACATATTTCAAAGATAATAGGATTTATTTACAAAAATACATATGAAAGCACTTTTATAGTAAGTCTTTTGTACATAAATTTTTTGCAAATGTTGACTTTCGTTTATATTCCTGATCGCTTTCTCTCATAAAAAACCAACAATAATCCCTCATCATTGCTGGATCCCATCTGCCTTGGTAGCGTTGCTTCATTGTTAATATGTCTTGGTCGAACCTTTCTCATTGCTCGTCACTAACCGCACCTACATTTTCTGGGAAAAATGTAAATAGGAGTGCAAGAAGTGTATTTTAAAACACATGCGACAGCTCATTTTGCAGTAGCTTTCAAGTAGTTCTTCAACAAGTTTTTCATAGTTTTCTATTTTTTGTTTCCTAAAGACTCCAATACAATTGTTTTAAAAGAACTCCCCACAGCTAATTCAACATCACTTAATTTTTGATCAAACTGTTGATCCCTTAGTATTTTTCTAATTTGTGGTCCAACAAATATTCCAAGCCTAGCGATGAAAACAAGGTCCGTTCGTGCTGCCATAGAAATTGCACCGCAGATGATCTCCACCGTAGTCAATCTCTTCTTCAATGCAGCATTCTGCAAATCGCTCTCCTGGTCTCCGGTAAACTTTTTTTCTTCCTTTCACTGCTCCAATATAAAATTCACATGATCCCATGCGAAATGCAGACGTGCTTGGCGGTGGACTGGAGTCACTTTTGAACTAGTTTCGGAACATTTAGGGGTCAGGTTTCTTTCCTGCAGTCTTTGTCTTACTGTCCACTGACTAATATTCACTCCTTGGACCTCACGGAGCTCTTGTTACACTTAAACTGCATTAGGTCAACGGTTTCTTAACGACTTGGACACAATAAAGCGATCATCAAGTTCCGTTTTACGTCACATTTTGCCTTTTCCGGGACGCCGATGAAAAGATCCAGTCTCCTCATAACATTCGCAGACCCTTCAAAACTATGCACCTGTCATATTCAGTCGTCGCGCAACAAATCACTGGCTATGTTCATTTTCACGTAAAATAATTACTTGTGAGGCTTTTTCCGGCATAGTATGCATGGATTTTTAACAGAAAATAAATCCAATGAAAACTGTAAAAAAATCCTTCGAAATTCTCCTTATGGACATAAGGAGCCTTCTTTAAAAAAGCAATATCTGATTTGAACTAAAAATTTGCAAAAATCCTAATTACATCTAAAAGAAAATACCAGTAGTCTAAATTGCTCCTATGACTTTCATCATTAAAATATACATTAAAATAATCAAAATCCTCTTACGCGCGTTCCTTCTCTTTTCTACACACCCATCTGATTTATACCATCGATGACCACTGTGAGCTTTTATCTTCCGCCTGAACATATTTTAAAATCATTGTTATGGAATGGCCCCCATTCTTGATGGTATCATGTTATTTATTTGGCCGGCCGTTAGCGTCTGTATTTATTTGCATGTCGTTCCTATCAATCTTCAGATATGACGGCAGATTACTAAAACAGACCATTCTCTTGATTGCCTTTCGTTTCTCCCGTATTAATTAAAAATAATGAGTGTTCCTTTGTATCATTTAGGTTTTGATTATTTTGAATTATTTGCATCGTATGTATATAAATTGTATTTATATGTAAATATGAACCCTGTACAATGAAAAACAATATCTAAATTATTTCTCAACTCAACATCTTAGAGCTAATTGATTAATCTAAGCATTATTGAAAAGTTACAAAATAGCAATTTCTTTTAAGTTAACTTATATTTTATAACGAATGAACTTATTCTTTCCTTAACTATTAATCATCCATTAAACTAATATATTCGTTCGTTTAATTTCTGGTAGAAAAATCTCATTCGGCATCTTCAGTGCTTGCTGGTAATAGTAAAACACTATATATATAGTGTTTTTCTTTTCTTTATTTTGTCTTTTCTTAGGTTCAGGTTCTTTATTTAACAAAAAATGCAAAACAATTGACATTTCGCCCTTTATTTAAGGCATTTTCAAAATTTTTTTTTGTTTTATTTTCCTTCCTAAAAATATTTTTATATAATTAAAATATTCACATAAGAAACATATCTACAATTTTAAAAAACAAACAAAACACTTTAAAACAGTATTTAAATTTGTTTAAAATATTTAATTTTATCAGTACACACCTTGACATTTTGTTACTCTATTACTAATGAAATTCAATCTTTACATCGTCTACTGAGGATACATGGAATGCGAGTGTGTTTTATTTTTTATATATTTTTTATATTTTACCATGCACAAAAAAAATACATTTTAAAAAAGCATGATATTATCGTATGCCACAGGTCACATAATAAATTAAATACACTGTTCACAAATTTAAAAAGTAAAACTCCTACTACTTTGATTACGGCAGCGGAACATCGGTCAGTGGATATTTCTCGTGCAGACAGTCATCGATTCAATGCTCAGCGCAGGGGTATCGGTTTGACGGTATCTACTTATAATCGGGATATCCCTGCTCTCTGAACTGTTCAACGGTTTAACTGCCTGAAGGTCAAAACATCCACTCGGTGGTCGGTTCTCGGGCGCCACCCTCGGGATTCATGTGGTCGAGAGCCCACTTATGCACCGGGCAGCTTGTTACAGTGGAGAAACGGCAGGGCTCAATTGTGCGTATTAGTGCTGGCTGCCAACTGCCAATTGTTACATGTAATGGTAAAAATGAGACTAGGTAATGAAACAAACGGTTTTAAAACATCCTGTATCCTATATTCCATACTTTTATATAAAGACATGGCCTAAAACTAACTTACAATCTAAGATGGACAATAATATTAATAAATAAACGGTCTGAAGGGCAAGAGTATGTTTTGAGAGCTGATCACGGTAGCTCATACTGGTCGGTTGTGCTGAAGGCGGTAACCCGGCGGTATCATTCACGACGCTATTCACGTACCTCGTACTACCCGTTTGCCACGCTAATCACAACGGCTCGTACACAAATTATCGTGTTTCGTATCTAAAATCCGCGGACGCTGTTCACTTCGTGCTATAATTCGACCGACGGCGGTATACACGGAATGTCTAGCAATAACCCGGCTTCGATCGGCGGTAAGCGGTGTCTCTACACGGCGATGGCAGTTGTTAAGCGCCCTTATCAACGAACGTCGGAGGGCACCTAGCCGTTCTTATAAGGGTCCTCGACAGCGTCAGCAGGATGAAACGACATTGCTCGTTCTTATAAGGGTGCTCGATAATGTCAACCAATAGCGGTAGGCAATTAGGAAAGGAACCAACACTGCCCGTTCTTATAAAGGTCCTCGGCAGTGACTGTAGGATAACACAACATTGTCCGTTCTTACAAGGGTCCTCGGCAATGCTGGCCATTAGCGGGGTAGGACGTAAGGAAAGAAGTGTATGGTGAAACACCATATACACACAAGCCTAGTCCGGCAGGCGGCCCAGTCCAGTCCATTTGGACTGTTGACCCGGGTGGAGAACGTGCAGTTCTCAGCGAAATAACGGTCTGCGCGAGCTTAAGTAGTCGACCCGAGCTCCCACTACACTGACAAGTGACGGTGTGCGGTGATCGCGCATACAATACTGCTATATGCTGCGCGCGATTACTATAGTCGGACGTTCTGAAAATCTCGGAAAATTATATTTCCCGACATAGCGCTGTAAATCTAATTATATACCGGTAATATTGAAACTTTAAGCATTCTTTTCCCGGAAGAATCAGATTTTTCGTATGTAAAATAAATAAATTAAATCCAGGCGAACATACTCATGCCCAAAAATTCAGTAACTTCGTTAAAAATGATTGAATTTCATTAGTAATAGAGTAACAAAATGTCAAGGTGTGTACCGGTAAAACTAAATATTTTTTAAAAATTTAAATACTGTTTTAAAGTGTCTTGTTTGTTTTTTAAAATTTTAGATATGTTTCTTATGAATGTTTTAATTATACAAAAATATTTTTAGGAAGGAAAATAAAACAAGAAAAAAATTCAAAAATGCCCTAAATAAAGGGCGAAACGTCAATTGTTTTGCATTATTTGTTAAATAAAAAAAAGACAAAATAAAGAAAAAAATTATATAATCTATGGTTAAAAAATCAAGAAAAAAAAAATATATATATATATATATATATATATATATATATATATATATATACATATATATATATATATATATATATATATATATATACAACGGCATAATGTGGATATATCCACTGCTATTGCATCTCACACGGAGAAATCCGTGAAAGCCGCATAAACATATATACGCCATCCGGCGGGACGTCGGCGAAGCCGCTCTCAGTATTTGCATGCTTCCTTCCGATCTGTCCTTTGCACAGCCAGGTGCATGTCGGTACCCTAATGAGTCTAGTAGAGACGAAACATGTACCTCTACCGTATCACTGTGGCGGGGAGGGTAAGTTTTTGACTTTCTTCTCGGTATGTTGGTACAGATAGGCCATCATCTCGATGATGATGGAATAGGATAAATTGTGTTCCTTAGCAATTTGTTCCAACTGTGCAACCTCTAACACGGAAAGGATATGGTTGTAACGAAGTTTGCATTTACTGTTAGCATTTTACTTTATTCCTACACGGAGCTGCATATAATTGTACGTTTGCTGAATGTGATTTCAGCACTACAACGGCATAATGTGGATATATTCACTGTTATTGCATCTCACACGGAATCCGTATTTATATATATATATATATATATATATATATATATATATATATATACATATATATATATATATATATATATATATATATATATATATATATATATATATATATATATAAATAAACAGAGAAGTTAACGTCCGTGTAATTTTAACATAAAATAAGACATTCTCGGCTATGCGGACTAAGACCGTTGATAAATATTATTCTCATGCTAAAAAATGTGTTTCGTCCTAGTATGGGACTCGTCAGGCCATTGCATTCGGTACAAGACAATATCTCGTATCTGTGTCATATAAACAGACTTCACAGGTGAAAAATAGTAAATAAGACACAGTAGCGATGTCTCACTCAATAACATAAGAACAATATTTTTGCAAGAGTTAATAATAAAACTCCTGTCTTACAACAATCCAATGCAGGGGCGGATCCCCCCCTTTGGGGGGGGGGCGGTGATATCACAAAAGTACGAAAGCGATAGCAGGTTGTCGGCGGGGGGGGGAGGCACCAGGAACATTCCCATTTCTAATGTAAAAGGCAGGGTGGATCGGGTCTATTTTTCTGAATTTCAAGCTCTTGAAGAGTGGGGGGGGGGAGGCGATCACAAGAAAAAACAAGTTGCCGACCGGGGGGAGGGTGCGAGCAACATACACATTCCTAGTATAAGAGGCAGAATCGGGTCTATTTTCCTGAATTCAATGCACTTGGTGGGGGAGCTATCGCCAGAAAAACAAGGTTGTCAACGGGAGAGGGGGGAGTGTCAGCAGCATACATATTCCTAATATAAAATGCAGAATCGGTTCTATTTTCTTGAACTCAAAGGTCTTGGGAAAGGGAGAGGCGATCGCAAGCATACACATTCCTATACTCTATTCAAGAACTAGAGAGAATAATAATACTGTTACCGAAACTTCCGACGTACCTGCTCCAGTGCGCAGGTAACTGAGGACTGCCGTAAATCTAATTATATTTAATTATATTTAAATATTATAAGCTATTATAAATTTACTGCAGCCATAAAATTTCTGATAGTTCAATTTAATTTCTGTCAGTGAGAAAAGTATACCTTACAGTGTGTCCTTACTGATTTATCTTGTTTGTGCTTGTTTTTATATATTATTTGAGATTAGTGAGATACCCAATAAATATGGCTTCCACATCTATATTTATTCCCAAATCGTTTAACCAGGGCATCTTTCCTCAACGAAAAACTTATTACGATAAATGTTTATGATGGCTTAAGATATCAATATCTCGATAATAATGTTAAAAGCTCTATTGAGATGTATTCCAACATGACAGGATAGTAGTATGTACCGAATACTGAAGGAGAAAAAAACGACTGAAATTGTTAGTACTCCCAAGCTACATTCGATCACACAAACTGTAATCAAAGAAGTTATACATACATTTTATTATGACAAGCAGATGCCAACCGTCAACAAAATTCTAACTAAAATCAATGAAGATCGGGATTTACCTGAAACTAAAAGAACTGAGCTCTAGAAATTGCTCAGAGAACTTAATTTTTGCTGTGAAAAACCAGATAGGAAATCTGTTCTTATAGATCGTCCGAAAAATGTCCGTTGGAGAAGGAAATATCTCTCTCAAGTAAAAGGTAGAGTTGCTAGAAACAACACAACTTACAAAATTAGTAATTTAACTGAACTTTTGAAAGATTTTTTTGAATAAAGTTAGTGCAGAAAATTGGGAAGAATCCAGACAATAAAAGAATAAAAGAAAATGAGGAAACTCAATCTTCTAATCGGTGAGATGGAGAAACCAATTATAATTAATTTGAGCGAAGATAGCTTTATTGACTTTGATTACAAATTAGATACGTAATGTTTACCAGCGTAAACACAATTTATTATTTAAATTTTCTGTAACATATAAAAATTAATTACATTTGAATCCCTTTTTAGTGTTTAATTTTAATTCTGCAGATGGTTTAAGAAATAAATAAACTGAAACGTCAAATATCCTAAAAATGTTTTTAATTAAAAATAAAATGACCGATAGCTCCAAAAAAATTTTAATATTATATGACTTAACTTCTTGTATTTTTGACAATGGGTATTTTGTAAATATTTAAATTATAACTTAGAATTTTTTGAGAGAAAAGGCTACGTTTTAGTCTGTACCTAAAACGGATTATATGCCAAAATTAAAAATAATAAAAATACCGTTGTGATTTGTGTTAAATATGTCAAAATTATCTATATTTTCTAATGTATGTGAATTATTAAGAAATCATAAGAAAGAAAATAATATAAAAACTTTTTATTTTAAGTTTTTAACCGAAATAATATTCTATGCTATAATTACTTAGTGATAAAATAATCAATCCTCTTTCCGACGCCTATGACAAGGATTAAAATTCTTTTTAACACTTCACATCCAAATATCTAGTGTTATCCTATCCAAATAGTTCATTATTATAGACCGGTATTTTTGATTATAAAATTTCTAACCCATTCCTATGAAAAATATATGTGTCTAACAAATTTTGCCAAAGACATCGAAATAAAGAATACAAGTAGTTTGCGAAGAAAAGAAAGGGTAAAAAATGATTTGTTACTCTTTCTAGTTCTTGAATAAACTATAGTATAAGAGGTAAAGTCGGGTCTATTTTCCTGAACTCAAAGCTCTTGGGGAGGCGATCGCCCCCACCGCCCCCCCCCTTGGATCCGCGCCTGATCCAATGTCGTATACAAGATTTCATGCTTAAATTGCACACAGAGTTACATAGGACAAACATCACAAACACCTCAACAAAGAATCACACAATATAAAAGTGATGGTAGGTTGGGATAAAGATCTTGTACCTTGGCAATACATTTTCAGGAGTTAGGCCACCAGCTTAATTATGGGGATGTTTCAATTTTGGCCAATGATAGTAACAAAACGAGAAATTGTATAAATTTTAAAACTGACATTGAACAATTAAGTAATAAATAATGTAATATTTTATCATAATTCACCATGTATTTTTGTATACAATATTCACCCTGTATGTTTGTTTTATTGCTATTCTATAAATATATTAATATCTTGATCATGAAAAAAAGCTGATATATATATATATATATATATATATATATATATATATATATATATATATATATATATATAAAAAAAAGAGGAAAAAAATGAAAAGAAAAAAACAATAAGAAAAAGATCTATGAGCACTTTTGCAAAGAAATATTTTCAGATAGCATTTTTTTGGTTTTATTAAAAAAAATCTGTTAATGAATAGATCGCATTCTTTTCAATCACTTTAAGTATGCGTTTCGGGATGGTTAGTGAATTTCAACTCTAATTGTAAGTACTTTTTATTTGTTATTACTGTGCTTTCCAAATGGGGAAAAATTAAAATATAAAAAGGAAAAAGATTTTATTTTTAAATTATAACATATTTTATACTGTGGTTTTTAACCTTTTATTTTGGAAATGAATTATGTATGCTTTTTTTATATACATTGTAGGATTTTTATGTTTTTATGTTTTTAACAATTTACCTCCTGATTAAGCTATAAATAGATAACGAAATATAGAGGAAATTTTTGAAAATTGAGTTGTCTTTAACCACAGACCGATTCCGTATATATATATATATATATATAAATAAATAATTTCTTCACGTAAGTGACGTTTAAAAAGTAAAAATTTGGCAAAATTTAACTAAACTTAAAAGTTTATAGAAATTTTTAAACTATAATCCACCAAAACTTGTTTTTTAAAAGTAAAAAGTAATTTTTTGTGTAAATTTATGATAACCTGTTGATGACACTATTATGTTTGTTATAAGATGACAAAGTGGAAACTAAAATCAAAATTTTGACCCTTTTTAACCGACTTTTAAAAGAAGGAGGTTCTCAATTCGTCGACTATGTATTTTTTTTTCTATGTATGTACACCGATTACTCCGGAACGGCTGCACCGATTTGAATGAAATTTTTTACGTTATGTAAATGAAGTTGCTGCGGTGGTCCCATATTTTTTTAGACGAAATTGGTGCAGTAAAATCCAAGATGGCACTTACAATATGGCGGCAAAAAAAATTAATTTTGTCCGATTTTCTCCAAAATTAGTATGGAGGAATCTTCGGGGTTGTACCCAACGAATCTGAAATTATTTTAAAAAAATTCAAAATGGCGGATCCAACATGGCGGACAAAAAAATTTAATTTAGTCCGATTTTCTCCAGAATTGGTATGGGTTAGTTCTTGAGGTTGCTCATAACGAATCTGATATTATTTTTAAAAAATTCAATATGGCGGATCCAATATGGCGGATTCAAAAATCAATTTTGTCCGATTTTCTCCAAAATTGGTACGGGGGAGTTTTCGGAGTCGCGTATGACGAATCTAAAATAATTTTAAAAAAATCCAATATGGCGGATCCAATATGGCCGACAAAAAAATTAATTTTGTCCGATTTTCTCCAAAATTGGTACGGGGGAGTTTTCGGGATCGCATATGACGAATCTAAAATAATTTTTAAAAAATTCAATTTGGCGGATTCAATATGGCCGACAAAAAATCGTTTTTGTCCGATTTTTTCCAAAATTGGTACGGGGGTGTTTTCGGAGTCGCATATGACAAATCTAAAATAATTTTTAAAGAATTCAATATGGCGGATCCAATATAACGAACGAAAAAATCAATTTTGTCCTATTTTCTCCAAAATTGGTATGGGGAAGTTTTCGGGACTTCACATAAATAATCTGAAATCATTTTTAAAAAACTCAATATGGCGGACAAAAAAAATCAATTTTGTACGATTTTCACCAAAATTGGTACGGGAGAGTTTTCGGGGTCACATATGACGAATCTAAAATTATTTTTAAAAAATTCAATATGGCGTATCCCAGTATGGTGGATAAAAAATTAATTTATTTTCTTTAAATATCGATATTGGAAGGTTTTTGGGCCTATATTTCCAATCTAAAATTAATTTGAAATTTAAGATAGTGGATTTTCAATGACAGACTAAATAATCGTTTGACTCAATTTGATTGGTATTTGGAAAACTCTAAGAACTAAAGAATTTTTAGTGGTTCATTTTAGGGTGATTTACAACTTTGAATAAAATGGGTACTTTTTTGCCAGTTTGGAGTCATTGCGAGGTACACTAATCTCGATTAGTACTTAGTTCAAATAATTTATGAATGTCACAATGAATTCTAAAACTAAAAATAGAAAAATAAAATTTTTATCAAAAAATTGAACCGACTTCTAAAAGTGCGCTAAAAAGTGAAAAATAACCATAAATTTTTATATGAAATTGAACTTTTTGAAGTCGGCGCCAAATTATTTGTACACGAAATAAATAACTACTAATATATACAAATTATGGTAAGAAAGCAAATACAAATAAAGTATTTTTAATCTGTTTATGCAAATCACATTTTGTCAGGTATTAGTTTGGCGCCGACTTCAAAAAGTTCAATTTCATATAAAAATTTATGGTTATTTTTCACTTTTTAGCGCACTTTTAGAAGTCGGTTCAATTTTTTAATAAAAATTTTATTAGTATACTTCTTGACAGAAAAATTGTATTTACTTCCGGCTACGGGTTGGCAATAGCGAACTTTTTATATTTTATAACGACTGTTTGTTACATGAGATCTCACGGTTTCATAAAATTACGCAATTTTCTGGGTAGAACTACATTCGATACTTCTTAAGGTGGGTGCTAATTGATTTACTAACTGAGAGTTAAACTAAACTAAATGCGAACTCTGTGATGTCCATTTTCATTAACTTGGTGTTTTTTTAGAAACCCACCATCACCTTGAGTAAGAATTATCATCGATAACTTAAATAACTTCCGATCCCTTATCATCATAAAGCTTAAAATTTATGAACAGTAATAAAGGGCCATAAGATCCTAATGACTAATAGCAATATTTTACCGAAGTCATTGTGAGCCACCAAATCAACTTGGGTCATTATTAAAAAAAACGAGCAGGAAAAAATAGGATTGCAGTTTAAGTTCAGCTTAACAATATCCAGTCTAACTAGCTGTTAGTAGAAAAGCATATTTCAAGGCAGTCGCAAAGGATGCCGACAAAATTAAAATTTAAGCTATACAATCGAAGCCGGGGAATATTTATTCAGTAATTACTTCGGCAGCATCGTCCGACACTCATTAACATGGAAATTTGCCCTTGTTGCCTTACGCGGAGTGCAGGCGGCCAATTTAAGTAATGGGGCCGTTTCGGCAACGACCACCTTATTTTATCCTAGCGGTGCTCTTTCGAAACCAATCAAAATTGACTTAAAGCTATTTTCTCGATGTGGCCAATTAACTCAAACTTGGATTTAACAACACCGCTACAAGATTTTGATACTGCAGGCATGTTTTCTTAAATGGAAGCCATTTTACTATAATGGTATTTCGGTTATAAAATATGTGCATTTAATTTTATATATTATGAAAATTTTAGCTGTAATATTTAATAAACAATAATGATAAAAACGTATTTTATTCAATAATGAGAAACAAACAATTAAATTACATGACATTAAAAATAAAAGACTAAATGCGCAACCTAACCAGAGCGAGATTTAGCGTTATTAATCTACTCTTTTATATAACTTTGGATAATACTGATTAATATAAATTTAAATTACTTAGTCTACATACAAAATAAATCATATTTAAAAATAAAAATATTAATAAAAAAGTAACAATAATAACCCTTTGAAATATACGCAATCTACTGTACCATAAGTATCATACGTTTGTACTGGTTTTTGAAGGTTTCTGCTTCCTAAGACTTTAATACGTTACGAATAATTGGGAATACTGAAGATATATTTATAACGAATGTTCCTTTGGTGTGTATACTCCTGGATATCAGCCTATCATTAAGAAAAGATGCAGATGATGAAAGCACAATTTTATGAAGAAAGACTGCAAAGTAAAGTTCTCTTCTATTATTTGAATTAGAGATGTGAATCAGAAATGTAATCATATTTTCACAGCGAGCAAACCAAGCAGTAACACGAATTTCATTTTTTTCCAGAACATTAAATAATGGACGGTAAAGAAATGAACAATGATTACAATAAGACAAAAGCAACGATTTCGACAACAAATACCTAGACTTTTTTTGTTAACATACACATATAACATTTTCAGACTGTGAAACACTTTTTTCATAATACAATTAACCTGATCCACAAATTTCAGCTTTTCATCAGCTAAAATATCCAAAGACTTTATCATACTCTTCACCGACAAACATACTCTATCAATCTACAGCTGTATAGCACTTTCAATATTGGGTATCTTGTGTCCAGTAAAAAACAACCACAGATTTAGTGGGGTTTAAAACTAAGTTCTTTTTTTTCCGAAATCTCACATATATTCCCATGTTTCTTGTTATGTATAAACATGTTCAGTAAGAAGAAACCTAAAACTCTGGTTCTCATCGTCTGCGTAAGCCCAGTAAACACAACTCTATATTGCCGAGTAAGTTAGGTGTATAGAATATAAGAAAAAATTAAGCCCTGAGGCACACTTGATGTAACAGGTCTCAACAATGAAGTCTCCTACCATTCAACACAACTCTCCAACTACGTCCACTCAAATACGATAAAATAGAACCCGTAGTCTGCTGGTAAAAACCATGATATCATGGTTTATATAATTAAGAGCCTTCAAGAAGTCCAACAGTACCGACACAGACAATCTACCATCATCCATGTATGTCCCAATCGTATCCAAAATCTCGGAAGGGCAGCAGTGACACTGTAGTTGTTTCGAAATATTTTTTTTGTAATTGACCTATTTGTTAGTTTAAAAGTATACAATTTTGACAAAATTTTGGACTCAAGAGGGAATAAATTTAATTGAACGCAGGTCCGCATAAGATTCATGATTGGTTATATTTGGAATGAGTTGAATAATGGACGTCTTTAAGAAATGCGACAAGTAGCTATACTCCAGACAATATTAACAACGTGGATGACGAAGGGATAAATAAATGGTAAGCAGTACTGTAACACAGGATTTAATATTATGTATAGCTTAGCTATACACAGTATTAAAAGACAAGTTGCCGTTACAAAATTAAAACTATTATTACACGGTGAAACCAAACTATTATACCCTTTTGTCATTTCCCTGTAACCAGCTTGCTTAAAAATTGAAGCAAAATAGCTATTTATCGCGTCGACATAAAGCAGATATTAAAGTATGTCATTTTTACTATATTTTTCATATTTTGATCCGAGAACACCTTCCAAGTCCTCCTTGTACCATCTTCACCAACCACTCCATCAATCAATGTTCGCCTACCGATTAGGCTCAATCCGAATAACGCAGCACTTTGTATCTTTCGCAATCCGCTCTAAATTTTGTGACTTTAAAAGTTGCCAGGGCATTGTCTCGTAGCCTTATTAAGATTTTAAGAGCCTGTGTGAGCCATGGAGCCTAATAAGTTAATTCATTATTAAACGAAACATATTTGAAGTTTTTGTTTGAAGGTTATAGACAACGATGTTTCTTGCGAAGTAATAGATATCTGTTAAACTTCTATTGCATTTTTTTTTGTTAAATATAACGATGTTTCGACTAGAAGTTATCTCTAGCCATTTTCAAGTGAAGATGATCAAATTCTTAAGCTATAGAACTGTTTATTCCAAAAGTAAATACAGTGGAGTCTGACTGAGATGAGTGCAGTCTTGCGTGCTACGCTAAGGTCCCATTTATGCTGCGTTTAGTTTTAATTTACATTTACTAAGAAGTGGTTTCCACACATATCTTATATCCAAGGCCCGTTTACTAAAATAATTCGGGTTCTGATGTATTACCGCGGCTTCTTTGAATTTCCGATTTCTCCAGTGTTGGTCTATGCGTAATTTTCTAGCTTTAAAACATTTTATTTGATATCCATGAGTCCAGACGTAGTTTGTAGCACCAGGTTTTTCTGTTTCTCCACGAAATGAGTTTTTCTGGTATTGCTTTAAGGGGTCTCTTTGTTTCGCCATCGTAGGAATTGTTACATTCACATGATATCTGATAAGCACTGTTCTTCATACCCCTTTAAGTTATTGGTTTGGCCCTAATAAGCTGGCTTCTCAGAGATTTATTTGAATTGAAAAGTTATATCGTTTTTTTATTCTTCTAACTTTTTCTGAAATGCCCTTAACATTAGGGATGTTCAACACTGGTTTTCAATCCTAGTCCGTTATCGATCTTGTCCTATTTCTGCGTTGTTCCAGAATCTTATCACCAGATTTACAGGGTATCTGTTGACTGTCAGGTCACTTTTAATGTGATCTATTCCTTTCATCAAGTTCTCTCACAATTCCATGTTTGGTATTGGAGTGGTTGAATGAATAGTTTAGGTATTGTTCTGTGTTTGTGAATTTTCTGAAAACTAAAATTCTAAATTTTCCTGCTATTTCTTTCAACCAAAACATCTGAAAATGGTAATTTATTATATACTTCTTTCTTCATAGTGAATTGAATGTTTAGGCTTATATTGTTGAGATGGAAAAGAAAATTTTGATGTTCTTCGTCATTTCCATTCCAAATAATGAAGGTGTCATCTACGTATCTAAGCCATAATTTTGGTTTTCTATTTGCGAATTCAATGGGAAAGGTCTTGAACCATTCCATGAAAATATTTGCGATCACTGGTAAGAGCAAAGATCCCATTGATAGTCCATCATCCTAGGTAAAAAAAATTCCTTTTCTTAGAAAAAGAAATTGTTTAAACAAAATTCCAGCAAACCCACGATTGCGTATGGCGGAAGAGATGTTTTTATTGTTAAGATCTTGTCTTCAAGTTTCTTTCGTATAAAAATGACTTCTTGTTATACTTCCACGTAAAATTTTTACAAAATATTGTGAGTTCTTGTCCCAGGACGATGTATTTTCTTGTATGGTTCCAAGATTGGAAGAAGGGACTTACAAGTCGGAGATTTCCAGAAACTTCGGGAATCCATAAAGATGTGGCGTTTTGCTGTAGTGTGGCGTCAACTTAGTCCGAGTCTTCTCAGAAATATACCATTCAACTTTCCTAAAAACGTGGTAGATTCTTCCTTCAATTGGAGATGTGAGATTTTTAGAAAAAAATGTATAGTTTTCTTTCCTTAAAACTTTGCCAATTTTTTTGTTGTTTGTCTCAGCATTCGTTACGACTGTTGCATTTACTTTATTCGTTGATAGAATCCTAATACTGGAATCTTGCTGCGAATTCGCTAGGGCAGGTTTCTCGTCTTGACTGACCTTTGGTTTCGTTTTTCCAGATTTTTGTAAAGTCTCTCTTATCTTCCATCTCAACTCATTTGCAAAAGAATCTTCGATGCTCACTCAATGGGGACCTCTTTTGAAGCAACCGTAAAATTCAAATCTTTGGCAACTAATGAGTTTTCGGCTGTAGTTAATTCCTTGGCAGATTAATTAACTATTGTCTCCTGTCTTATCTGGTCTGGTATTTCGAAAGTTTCTTTTCATATATGCTGTTTTGTTCTCACTTTATAACAAGTAGCATCAATTTTAAATAGGATGGAGGCGTAGTCTTCTTCTAATGTATATTCTTTAATTTCTTCGAACAGTTGACGAATGTCCCCTAGTAGTGCTGCCTTTTAGTAGAGGAAAGGAGAGAAAATGAAAAATTCTTCATCCAGAATAATAGACTACCAATTGAATCTTCGCTCCCATCAGTGGTTGCAAACATTTTCGTGGAATAGTTCGAACCTTTGCAGTTGAATCAGTAAATAGGAACCCAAAATTATGTCTTGGATATGTAGACGACACCTTCATTATCTGGAATGGAAACGAAGAAGAACTTCAAAACTTCCTTTCTCGTCTAAAGAACAATAATCCAACCATTAAATTCGTTATGGAGTATAAAATAAATTATCCGTCTTAGATGTTTTGATTTAAAAAAATGGCAGACAAATTCTAACCTCAGTTTACACAATACTTAAGTATTCAATCAACCACTCCAACGCGCCAAACATGGAATTGTAAGGAACCTTCTAGATAGAGCACTAACTCTTTGCAACTGCAACGAAAACTCGATTAAAGAAATAAATCACATTAAAAGTAACCTGATAGCCAACGGATACTCAGTAAATCTGGTGAATAAGATTCTGGAACAACGAAAAAGTGGAACAAGATCGACAACGGATGGTGGATGAAAAACCGGGGTTGAACATATCCTGTATTAGAGGTATTTTTGATAAAGTTAGAAGAACAGGAAAACGATATAACATCAACGTGGTTTTCAAATCAGATAACTCTCTGAGAGGCTAGTTTACTAGGATCAAACCAATAACTCAAAGGGACATAAGGAACTGTGTGTATCAGATACCATGTGAATGTGGCAAAATAAAGAGATTCCTTAAATAAGGATTGAGGAATACCAGAAGAACACATCTCGTGGAGAAACAGAGACATCTGGTACCGTCAACTACGTCTGGACTCATGGACATTGCACAAAATGGTCTACAGCTGGAATGCTACACCGAGAACAACCCTGGAGTGAACGGAAATTCAAAGAAGCCGCGAATATACATCAGAACCCGAATTGCTTTAGTAAAATGTCTTTAGATATAAAAGAAATATGAAAATTACTAATTAGTAATTGTAAATTAAAACTAAATGCAGGATAAATGAGACCTTAGCATAGCACGCACAACTTCACTCATATCGGTCAGACTCCACTGCATTTATTTTAGTATAAAAAGTCGTGTAACTTATGAATTTGTTCAATTTTACTTGAAAACGGCTAAATATAACTAGTTTAAACGTCGTTAAATTCAACAAAGAAAGCCTCCACTCAAAAATACATAACTTTCAAAATAATTAATTAATAAAATTTTAAAAATGGGAAAATCAATAACACTTTGTCCACTATTCAAAGCTGCATTGAAAAAATGTTTACACCCAAAATAAAAGGTGGCTAAACGATATGGAAGAGTCATATTATGAGAAACTTTAAAAGAAAGAATTTGCTCTAAACTTAACAATACCGTTGTTTCAATGTTTTTTTTTTTTGACAAAAAGACAAATATTATTTAAGCGGTACTATATTTTTAAACAATATCTAGAAAATTCGCTAATTTATTTTTTAACCGACTTCTAAAAGAAGGAGGTCCTCAATTCGTCGACTATGTATTTTTTAATGTACGTACACCGATTACTCCGGAACGGCGACACCGAATGAAATTTTTTATGTTATATTCAAAAAGTTACTGCGGTGGTCCCATATTATTTTGGACTAAATTGGTACAGTAAAATCCAAGATGGCGCTGACAATATGGCGACCAAAAAAATTAATTTTGTCCGATTTTCTCCAAAATTGGTATGGGGGAAATTTCGGCGTAGTACACAACGAATTTAAAATTATTTTTAAAGAATTCAATATGAGAGATCCAATAGGGCGAACAAAAAATTAAATTTTTTCCGATTTTCTCCAAAATTTATGTGGGGGAGCTTTGTGGTCGCATATGACGAATCCAAGATATTTTTTAAAAAATCAATATGGCGGATCAAAAAATCAATTTTGTCCGATTTTCTCCAAAATTGGTACGGCCGAGTTTTCAGAGTCGCACATGACGATTGTAAAATTATTTTTCAAAAACTCAATATAGCGGATACAATATGACGGACGAAAAAATCAATTTTGTTCGATTTTCTTCAAAATTGGTATGAGGGGGTTTTCGGGGTCGCACATAACGAATCTGAAATTATTTTTAAAAAATTCAATATGGCGTATCCAATATGGCAGATAAAAAAATTTTTTTGGCCGATTTTTTTCAAAATTGATATTTAGGAGTTTTTGGGATCGCATATTACGTATCTAATATTAATTTAAAAAAATAAATATAGATTCTACATCTCTCGATTTTATGTAAAATCAGTCAATTGCGAATTTAAAATATTTTTTGAAAAACTGAATCTGGCGGATTCAATATGGTGTCCTAAAAATTTTACATTTTTCGATTTTCTCCAAAACTAATAAAGGGAGTTCTTGAGGGTGTAAATTATAAATTTAATAGTATTTTTTCAGGATTCAATATGGCGGACTAAAAATTTTACATTTTTCGATTTTGTTTAAATGTGGGACTGAATCGTTTTTTAGTATGTAAATAGCGATTATAAAATTATTTTCTAATCTAATATGCCAGATGCAACAAGACGGTCTAGAAATTTTAAATTTCTGAATTTCGTCCAAAATTGGTACTAGGGGCTTTGAAGGGTTTAGATCTAGATTAGATTAAGACATTAAAATTATTTTTTAGAAATTCAACATGAAGAATCAAATCTGGTGAGTTGACAATTTTACCTTATTCGCATTTTTTCAGATTAGTATTAGGGTATTTTCTTGGTCGTGTATTACGAAGATGAAGTTAACTTTTTTACAACTATTCGGTTGATAAGATACAATATGCAGGACTGAAAATTTTATATTTTTCGATTTTGTCTACGTCTTGATATTGCGGCGTTCTTGGGGCGTATACAAACTCAATATGCAGTATAAAATATATCGGGCTAAGAAATTTACGTCTCAAGTTCTTTAAATATCGATATTGGAAGGCTTTGGGACCTATATTACCAATCTAAAATTAATTTGAAATTTAAGCTAGTGGATTTATTCTGACAGACTTAATATTTGTTTGATACAATTTCACTGGTATTTGGAAAACTCCAAGATTCATGGAATTTTTGGTGGTTCATTTTAGGTTGATTTAAAACTCTGGATAAAATGGGTACTCTTTTGTCACTTTGGAGTCATTGTGAGGCATACTAATCTCGATTAGTACTTAGTTCAAATAATTTATGGATATCATAATGAATTCAAAACGAAAAACCGAAAAATAAAATTATTATAAAAAAAATTGAACCGACTTCTAAAAGTGCGCTAAAAAGTGAAAAATGACTATTAATTTTGATATGAAATTGAAATTTTTTGAAGTCGGCGCCAGATTATTTCTAAATGAAACAAATAACTACTAATATATACAAATTATGGTAGGAAAGCAATTACAAATAAAGTATTTTTTATCTGTTTATGCGAATCACATTTTGTCAGGTATTAGTTTGGCCCGACTTCAAAAATTTCAATTTTATATAAAAATTTATAGTTATTTTTCACTTTTTAGCCCACTATTAGAAGTCGGTTCAATTTTTTTTTATAAAAATTTTATACTTGGAGCATCACTATGGTTTACAGCATAATTTTGATATTTGATCAATAGCTAATTATACGGCTTTATTGAATGTAGGAGAAATGAATCTCAATGAAAACTTCGTTTTGCTCTATATCGGCTTTAAGTAAGCAGGATACATGTTTACAAACTTTATAAATATAAAAGCATATAATCTTGTATGAAATTCAGCTGGTAATTACGTAGTTGTGCTCTCGAGTACTTACCTTCTAACTAATTAAAACTACTAAAAGAGAAGCTATGAGGCGGTGTGATCCATAAAATTTATGGGGTAATTAGCACCCGACTTGTAATTTATACAAGCCATAACCTCCTGCGGGGCGCGCAGTGCGCTTGGGAATAGAGTTTGGCTCCCCGCGTAGCCCCAGTCCTCGCGAAGTCGAATTGAATACTTATAATTACCTGTAAGTTCCTTTGCAAATTCCGAAGTCAGTTAAATTATTTAACATCACTGGAGGAAAATCGAGGTATATGAGTATTCTATTGGGGTAAGTGCTGGGATTTATATAAAGGCATTATTAATAAAAACATATTAGTACAGGGCATTTTATGTTGGATACCATAAAGAATTTTTTAGACTTGCGAACAAATTTTACATAAGCATCAAATTTTCGAAAAATCGCTTTGTAAACTAACTTTAATGTATGTCACCAGTTTATTAATTTTTTACATTTTCGAGGGTTTTAGGGAAAATTTTATACATTAACATTCAAATAAATCATCTTTAAAACTTATTAACTTGAAAAAAAACACTGAAAGTGTTTTTAAGCCTAAATATATTTGATAGTGAACGAATGTTAATTTTTAATTATTATTAGTTACTTTTGATCCCAATATAAGGCTTTTTATTTCCCCAGAATACTATATAACCCTCACAAACATTTTAAATACCCGCCTCATTAACAATCGCACTAATAAAATTATATAAGAGAAACTAACCTGAACCAACTGAAAAAACCTTATACTATAAGGACAAACGTGCTCTATTCTAACACAGTTAGAGACAAAGCACTATCTCAGATTGTAAGAATACCAGGAAAGGGTGGAAGCCTTTCCTATGGTACTGCACCGCCATCTGTAGACCGGATTGGAATTTGTTAGTTCTCGTCAGTACAGAATAGGCCAGTGCACTTCAGCATCGTAAAAGTAAATCCTTTAAGCAACTTATATTAGACAAAATATGAAATCTAATACAAGCGGCGCCATCTCCCAGCATTCCACGCAATCTGAATATAAAATCTCGTAGAGATCTGTATATATAAACCAAAAGTGGATAATATACTTGCAGTTGGGTGTATAAAAATACAATTATATAAGAGAGACTTAGCTCTCAACCAACTGAAAAAACCTTATACTATAAGGACAAACGTACTCTGTTCTAACACAGTTAGAGATGGTCTCGGGAATACTTGAAAACGCCAACAAACGTATTTGCTGTTGGATATGTATGTAGTACCTCTATTTAGGACGTCATAAAGCTTCGAAACTGGGATTTTAGCTTGCAGAAACTGAAGCTTGAATAAATGATTTCAATGCTTTAAATGTTGGACAAAGTTTGAAATAACTTATATGTTTTAAAATTGTTAAGATATAATTTAAAGAGTTGGCTCCTTATTTTGGTGTAGATTGATTAAATCAAATAATAAAATATACAGATAACCACTGATTTTAATTTTTAATAACACTACATTTTTCTCGCAGGACCAGTTCCAAAGGAAAAAACAAAATTTGTCAAAAACTCAATACTATACTTATCAAAATGAACTTCTCAAGAGATTTTTTAGAACCATGTCTTAATTATTATAAAAATATTAGACAGGACGTATCCCCAAAATTCAATATTATTTACTCAAAACAAACAAAATATCTCTTGCGAAATTCCAAGTCTAAATAAATAAAATAGTAAAAAAGAGCCTGTTACAATACAAGGGTCGTTTTAAAAGTGTAATAGTTTTACCCTTTTCCAAATAATTGTCTTTTTTGGTGCAAATTTCCCCTTGGCGACCCATTGTTTAGATTGTTCTTTAGTCTCAGGAGTATAGTGATATATCCATGTTTTATTCACAGTGACGAAACGACGCTTAAAGTCCTGAGGATTTCGCTGGAACAGCTGCAAACCGTTCTTGCAACACTTCACACGATTTCGTTTTTGGTCAATTGTGAGCAATCGCAGCACCCATCTTGCATATCCAAATGTTGGTGTAAAATATTATGTACCCATTCCTTCGAGATGCCCACAGCACTAGCAATCTCACGCACCTTCACTCTTTTGTCATCCATCACCACATCATGGATTTTTTCAATAATTTCTGGAGTAGTAACCTCAACAGGAAGTCCAGAATGTTCAGCGTCTGTTGTGCTCATATGGCCACTCCAAAAATTTTAAAACCACTTATAAACTGTTCTAATCGAAGGTGCACAGTCACCATAATGTTTATCAAGCTTCTGTTTAGTCTTCTTAGGGGCTTTGTCTTTCATAAAGAAATGTTTAATCAACACACGAAATTCTTTTTCGTCCATTTTTAGAGAATCACTCGACTTCGTCGATTCAAACGAATATCAAACACAAAGATATAGACCGAGCCGGCTGCAACTTGATGTGTATTCTTCCAAAAAATGCTATTAACTGAAAATAATCTCGAAACGCACCAGTAGTGCCATCTGGCTGACTTTGCATGGACTGGACAAACCAGCCTCATACCTAGATCTCTTATTTTAGTATATTATAAAAGGTACACTGCAGTCAGTACTTATTAATGATATGCTCGTCATAGCTGGTTTAATTTCAATTCTAGAGTAATTGCTTATTACGCCTTGTTTGGAACCGTCTATAAGAGTTCATAGGTTTTGACCTTCTTTGGCATAATGCAATAAATGGGCTACTTAAAGGGTTATTCATAGCTTCTTCCAGAATTAGCTCTACATGGACACTTTTATCTGACCGTAGGTTAGACTTTTGCTAAAAAAAATTTTAGGAGTACAGCAGGGTACCCCAAGTGCTGTTGTTTTTGGGGCAGCCAACAAAAAAAATAGTTTTTAAAAACGATCTGGTAATTAAGGGACAATTTTACATCAAAAACAAAAAATATATTTCATCCACCATTAGTATAATAAGAAGATATATAGTTAGATATAATGAAAAAGTGAGTGAAATCATTCAACAGCGAAAGTAACGCTTCTCAATATCATAAAGTTCCAAAAATAAAACATAAAATATTATGGAGGAGATTTTTATAGCACCATAAAAACGATGTAGATATCAATTACAATAGACAGAGGAATTTATCGATTTATGTTTAATGTCCCCTCCCCCTCAAAATTGAAATGCTGAAACACTTATGAACTCACTTCGATATCCTTATGTCTATCTAAGATAGAAATTGTGGCCCAATCACAGCCCTGCAGCTTCGAAAAAAAGTTGCTTTTGGGGGTGAAAACAGATGGGACAAAAAAAATCTTTTTTCATTAGCATTAAGTTGGGTGTCAAATGAGTGTTTAAAAAATCTATATAACGGATTTTTGCAAATCAAACAATATAGCAAATACACCTATATAAACAACAAAATGTAGATTAAAATAAATAGAAATTTTTTTTAACTTTAAAACACTCGTACAAAATGAACTATCTAATATTTCATCTGAGACAGCTCATTAGATGATGAAAATAAATAACACAGGTATGAAAACCTTTATTATTATTAATATTAATTTACTTTAATTATTTCTTAATTTATATCAAGTTCGCGAAAGTCATTCTACAAATAACCATCAAAGAAAAAACTCTTTTAAGATCAAATATATTTAAATTTTAATCTTAAATGGTTTTAATTTAACATTTTTAAAAGTAGTAAGGAAGACATTGAAGAATTTAATACCGTAACACTCTGCACCTTTAATCCCCTATTCTTATTTAAATGACAGTAATCGCTAACCACATCTCCAAAAGTACAACTGTTTCCAAAATTCTTGAATATTATTCATAAGGTGTAAATTGAAAAAAATATATATTACTAGTACATTACCTATCAGAACAAAGGTCTTCAAAATTGGGTGCCACGGAAGCTATTTGGCAGTTTGGAGGCATTTCCTATGTAATTTTTTATATAGAATCTGAATTTTATCTCAGAATTTATTCAACAAGATTCATAGATATTTCAAATTAAATATTTTTTGACTATATCTGGGGTTATTTAGAGGAAATATTTTTTTGCTCATTTCTGCTGATGACGTGAAATTTGTACATTGAATAAGATTAGTCATTTCTAGTAGATTATGGATCGTTGAAATCGAATCCGGCCTCAGAATTGACATAAAATGCAAAAAACACTATTTTCGCTACATTTAAGGTTATGTATCATCGTGACATTTTTTTTTCAAAAAACTATATATGTCATCTTTAACTATAAATCTTAGCCTTTCAAATGCTGCTGAGTTTGCTTAAATATCTTTCTTTTTCTTCGAGATATTCAATTTCAAATTTCATGAATTTTTCAAGGTGTGAAAATCACCTTTCGTAACCGATAAGTTTTTAAGCAATAATTCTTATAAACCATGGATGTTTTAAGACTATCAAAGTATCGTTCAATCCAAATTTATCATTAGTTTTGTAAAATAAATTTATTTAAACAATTTGTTTAAAAAATTATTGCCAAATTCATTATTTTTAACCGACTTCTAAAAGAAGAAAGTTCTCAATTCATCGACTATGTATTTTTTTTATGTATGTACACCGTTTACTCCGAAATGGCGGCTCCTATTTCAATGAAATTTTTTGCGTTATGTAAAGGAAGTTGCTGCGGAAGTTTTTACGTTATGTTCAGGAAGTTGTTATGGTGGTCCCATATTTTTTTGGATGAAATTGGTACAGTAAAATACAAGACGAAGCTGACAATATGGTGGCCAAAAAATTTAATTTGTCCGATTTTCTCCAAAATTGGTATTGGGGAATTTCCAGAGTCGTATACAACGAATCTGAAGTTATTTTTAAAAAATTTAATATGGCGGATCCAATATGGCGGACAATAAAATTTAATTTTGTCCGATTTTCTCCAAAATTGGTATGGGGGAGTTTTCGGGGTCGCACACAACGATTATTTTTAAAAAAGTCAATATGACGCATCCAATATGGCAGTTAAAAAATTAATTTTGTCCGATTTTTTTCAAAATTGAAATGGGGAGTTTTTGGGATCGCACATTACGAATCTGACATTATTTGAAAAAAAAAATAAATATGGCGGATACAAGATGACGGATAAAAGATTCCACATCTCTCGATTTTGTCTAAAATAAGTATTGGGGGATTTTTGTTAGTATTAATTACCAATTTAAAATATATTTTAAATAACTCAATGTGGCGAATTTAATTACGCGTCTTAAAAATTTTACATTTTTCGATTTTCTCCAAAACTGATGTAGGGGTTCTTGAGGATGTAAATTATGATTAATAGGATTTTTTCAGGATTCAATATGGCGGACTAAAAATTTTACATTTTTTTATTTTGCTCAAATATGGGACTGAATCGTTTTTGAGGATGTAAATAGCGAATATAAAATTATTTTAAAAAAATCTAATATGTCAGATGCAATATGACGGTCTAGAAATTTTAAATTTCTGGATTTCTTCCAAAATTGGTACTAGGGGACTTTAAAGGGTTTAGATTTAGAGTAGATTAAGACGTTAAAATTATTTTTTTGAAATTCAAAATGGCGGACCCAATATGGTGAGTTGAAAATTTGATCTTGTTGACGCATTTTTTCAGATTTGGTATTAGGGGGTTTTGGGGTCGTGTATTACGAATATGAAGTTAATTTTTTGCAACTATTAGGTTGACAAGATACAATAAAAGAGACAGGAAATTTTACATTTTCCGATTTTGTCTAAAATTGATATTGCAGGGTTCTTGGGGCTTATACAATCTCAATATGCGGTATAAAATATATCGGTTTAAGAAATTTACGTCTTAAGTTCTTCAAATATCGATATGGGAAGGTTTTGGGGCCTATATTACCATTCTAAAGTTAATTTGAAATTTAAGATAGTGGACTAAATATTTGTTTGATACAATTTCACTGGTATTTGGAAAACAATTTTTAGTGGTTCATTTTAGGATGATTTATAACTTTGGATAAAATGGGTACTTTTTTGCCACCTTGGAGTCATTGCGAGGTACACGAATCTCGATTAGTACTTAATTCAAATAATTTATGTATATCATAATGAATTGAAAACTCAAAATCGAGAAACAAAATTTTTATAAAAAAATTGAACCGACTTCTAAAGGTGTGCTAAAAAGTGAAAAATAACTATTAATTTTTATATGAAATTGAAATTTTTGAAGTCGGTATCAAATTATTTCTAAATGAAATAAATAACTACTAATATATACAAATTATGGTAAGAAAGCAATTATAAATAAAATATTTTTAATTTGTTTATGCGAATCACGTTTTGTCAGGTATTGGTTTGGTGGCGACTTCACTTTTAAGAGCACTTTTAGAAGTCGGTTCAATTTTTTTTTATAAAAATTTTATTTAAATAAATGATGCCATTGCATTTTATAAAAATAAATACGTTCAAAAGAGTTGTTATCGGTATTACGACATATTTTATCATAAATAAAGTATTAAATAAAAAATTTTGCAATTTAAATAAAAACTCTTTAACGATATGCATTTATAGACTTTGTATTTGTAGAATATGGTTTTGTAAATTCTGGATATATATTCTTAATTATTTTCTAATGATCATTTCAGGGTTCCTTAAATTGTAAAATTAATTGTTTATGATTTTGTTTACAACAAAATATCTCGAAGAAAAAGAGAGATATTTATACAAACTCAACGGCATTTGAAAGGATAAGAGTACATATAGGCCAAAATCGCGTGTTTTATACATTCAGGATAGGATATTTAAAATACCTGATGTTATGGAGCAATTCTGGATTCGATTTTAGCGACCCAAAATCAACAAGAAATTACTATTCATATTTAATGTACAGATTTCACGTAGTGCTGTATTATTTTTCACCATCAAAATTGGTTTTAAAGATTTAGATTTTGCATGGTTTGAATTACTAGATTATTGGGTTTCCGTCATAAGGTTGACGTGTTCATGGTTTATAAATTGAGTGTTTATAGGTATATTTACTGTAGATCAAACGTAAAAAGCCATCGCTTAAAAATCACTGATATTCATTTAGCAACTCTTACAAACATTAAAATTTATTTATTTTTAAAGAGTCTTCGGTAATAAAAATCATAAACCCATTTTGAAGGGGGAAGGTAGTTAGTACTATACGTAGTAAATTAAGCGTTAACAAGGAAGATGCATTCTAGAACGTAACTTAAAATGAGGTGAGCGGAGGGATCGCGTCAGCGGCGGACCATGCATGTGAAATAAACTACTTATCCCTAATTTGCATTCACAGCGAAGTTGACCATTCCGAAAAAATTCTGTGCACCAATATTGTCTTCTGTATACAGCCCCAAACCACAATTAGTTCACTATTTATTTTTTTTAAGAACAATTTATGTTGCAATTATGGTTGTTGATATTTTTAAAGGTATTGAATAAAATTATCGAAATTCCGATATAACAACAACTTTATAGATTAGTCTACAATAATGAAAATTAAAATAATTATTATACAGTTACGTGCACAGAAATCGACCAACCTCACACTTATAACACTACTTGTGTTTTTTTTAGAAACTATAAGTAAGATTAAAATAAATTCTAATACAATACGAAAGGTGATTTATTATGCTTTTACAGGGGTATGAATTTATTGAAATTCCTTTAGTGTTAGGCTACAAATTATAAAATGAAATGAATGAAACAAATTATAATTTTATTACTACAAAAAAAGATACCTTGAAAATCAACTAAGATGATAACGATATCAATATTAAATCATTAATAGTGGGTATGACCTCCTCTTGCTCTAAGTACAGCTCGCATACGATTAGGCATATATTTAATCAAGTTCGATATAGTTTCTTATGGAAAGTGAAGCCACTCTTCTTCTACCGCGATAATGAGCTCTGGGAACGACGTTGGGGCACGAATCCTAACTCGTATTCTTCATTTCAGCTCATCCCATAAATATTCAATCGAGTTTAGATCGGGACTTTGAGCCTGCCTCTCCATAACCCGAAAATCGACCTCTCTAATGTAGTCCTGGACAATTCTAGCAGAATGCGGCCTTGCATTGTCATGAATAAAAGTAAAATTGTCGCCAATATAAACGATATAAGGTACCCCATGCATAGCTAGAATCTCGTCCATATACCGAACGCCTGTTAATCCCCCCTCTCTCTCTCTCTCTCCCTCTCAACCATGAAAAGGCCTAATGATGAAAACAAGGCCAGTTCATGTTGCTATAGAAATTGCACCCCAGATCTTGCACGAACTGCCGCTATAGCCAATCTCTTCTTTAATGCAGCACTCTGCAAATCACTCGCGTGATCTCCGCTAACTTTTTTTTCTTCGATCGCTTCCATAGAGATATATCCTGGTCTCATTGGAGAACAAAACAGACCCCCACTGCTCCAGTTTCTGATTCATATGATCCCGTGTGAAATACAAACAGGCTTGATTGTGAGCTGGAGTAAGTTTTGAACCAGTTGCGGGATATTTAGGGATCAAATTTCTTTCCTGCAGACTTCATCTTACTGTCCACTGATTAATATTCACTCCTTGGACCTCACGGAGCTCTTATTGCACTTGAACTGCATTAAGTCAATAGTTTCTTAATGACTTGACACAATGAAACAGCCATCAAGTTCCTTTGTATATCGCTTTTTGCCTGTTCCGGGGCGCCGATGAAGGATCCAATCTCCTCATAACGTTCACAGACCCTTCAAACGGCTGCATGTGTCATATTCAGTCGTCGCACAACAAATCGCTGGCTATATCCATTTTCACGTAAAATAGTTACTTGTACGGCTTTTTCTGGCTTAGTTTATATTAAAGTAACACACTTTAAAACTAATAAAATTATAAAAACCGAATTAGCTTCAAACTGTTCCAGAGACAATAATTTAAATCCGTCAAAGTTTGTATATACTCATGATAAATTCCACGTAATATAAGTTTCTTATATTTTTCGTTGCTACAACAAGCACTCTTAATAAATTTATATGCTTGTCAAAGCATATTAAATCATCTTTCAAACTGTATAAGTTTTGTTTTAATTTAACCTATAGTTTCTCAAAAAATACATTTGAAGTCAAAAATGTGCAGTGGACCTATTTCTATGCAGGTAAATATATTTCTAATTTATTAATGAGTAAATAAATACAAAAAGTTTTAGGTTTTTAAATACCGCTTCTAAAACTAGTATTTTTCAGGAATAGTTTTAAAGAAAACCATGTCTTGTATGTAATTTCATGTTAATCTGCTGCGTTTGCTACGCACCACAAGATTAATCGTCGATGCAACTCTTCGATAAAACAAATGATGAGAGGGAAATTTTAAACAATTTTTGAAAGAAATAAATAGTCAATAATTGTGCGACAATGAGCGATACGCTACAATTTTTTAATTAATTTATTGTTACCGATACTTAAATTTTAACATCGAACTGTCAATGTATCGGAAAGATTGATATTTGGTGATAAAATTTTTAAAAAATCATGTACATAATTCAATGGAGTGTGCCAAATTAAATAGTACGAATATAAGAGAATAGTTAGAATCAGCCTGTTGAATTAATTCAACGAGAACGTGCAATTTGTTTCAGCGAATCTGCATGGGCATCTTCCTACAATCATAGACATTTTGTATAAAACTAAATATTTTAATATGTTAGAATTTTTAAAATCTGAAAAAAAGAGCCTCAAATGTGTCACACCTTGTACATACACAAATGTGACGCAGCAATTTAACTTTAAAAAAAAATCCCTTCACATAAGCATTATTCCACTAGATCAACCTACAAGGTCGAGGTATTATTTATTACCAGGATATTAGCGCCTCGAGTAGGCCCGGAGGCACGCGGCTCCGGAGCGCCCGGATGACAAACGACCCATGTGTTTCCGGGTAATGAGGAATCCGACTGTACGGGCGCAATTGTCACCGTGCACCGCCGAGTTTATTAAGGTGCAATAACTCTGATAACAGCTGCGCTTTATGTAATGGCGTATAACAACTCCTGAAATAGTGAAAAGTATATGTAAATTCGGCACCGAGTGGTTGCTGTGGATAGCTGCTATATTATTTTAAATAATAAATGTTTCTTGGTTCGGAGATACCATTACTTTCGTGGTTTAGAATAGCGCTTTTGCTTTGTTATAGAAATGTTTGTAAATTAGAATTGCCCCAAAGCACTAAACAAGTATCATAATTTTCTTAATCATCAAAATTTTAAACGTGAAGAAGCAGGTCAAGGCCTTTTCTACTACAGTAAAACCTACTTATTACAATCATCGACTTTCCGTTTAATACGCCATCTGCCACCCGCTACACTACCGCCTTCGTCTTATCTCACATGGCAGCAGTATCTACTAGTTAAAAGCTTTAGATGATTCCTTCCAGATGAAATGTAGATGGATAATACTGTTCACTGTTAACTGCTTTACTTTACTCAAAGATGTTGAGCTGAGGAATATCAAGATTTTTCCTTATCTTCAAATGCAACTAGAAAGTTGCAATCCATGGATCAGGGTATTCATAAAAGTCCTTAAACAAGATTATATAACACAACATCGTTATCTGAAGAAATAGGACGACCCTGTGTGAAAAAACCTCTGAATGTGCATGGTGCGATACTAAATATTGCAGCCGCATAGGAAGCCTGAAACTATACAAAATTGTTATAAAAAAGCAGGTTTTCAAAATAACGAAGATAATATCGTGTTGAAAAAAGCAACGCGCACGGCATTGCAGAATTTTCCTGGATATTCTTCCATCAGTGACAATATTGCCACCTAAGAAGTCCGTTCAATCGAAGATCCTATTTTTGATCCGAACAGCACTCAAAAGGCGAACCTGAATGATCATAATGATGTTGACAAAGAGGAGTCAGCTCCAACGATTGTTTGAAGGTTGTAGACAATGTTGAAGATGGACTAAAATTTGGTTGTCGAACTTGCATTGTCTTTATTTTTACGACGTTTCGATTAGGTTGTATCTCTAATCGTTATCAAGTACCTACAAGCTTATATAGGGACTGTGTCCACTGAAGCGCTTCACTGTACACACCTCAATGATTTGATGTTACAAAGTAGTGGTTGTCAAAGATTAGGTCTCTCAACACTCGGTTTACTGAAGATTTCATTATTGTTTTTAATGTAGGCTGCTTCTATAAATTTTTGTTTTTTTCATGTTGGGTTCCATATATATTGCCGCAGCCAGTTGACGATTTAAGACATTAGGTATGTATTTTCTTTGGGTGATAGCGGAAAAGCACTTCAAAAGTTAAATTATATCGAAATATTTATAATTACACTAGTCAACAAATACAAAAAAAATGCAGCTGATGTTATAATGGCTCTTCGTGGGAATTTATACTATTGCGAATTCAACAACGAAAATTTTTCAGCACGTATAGATTTTGAGTTATAGAATGTATCATTTATTTTTATTTAATACAAACATTTTTATCTAATATTTATACATAAGATCAGGACAATAAAAAGAACAAGATATTTTAAAGACAACGGGATTTATTTACCAAAATGCATATGAAAATATATTTATAGTAAATCTTATGTACCTCACTTTTTTAAAAAATTTTGACTTTCACTTAGATTCCTGATCGACATCTCTCATAAGGAACCAACAATAATCCCCCATCATCCTTGGTAGCGTTGCTCCATTGTTAATATGCCTTGATGGAACCTTCCTCCTTGCTCATCACTAACCGCACCCAAATTTTCTGGAAAAAAATTTAAATGGAATTGCAAGGAGTGTATTTCAATAGACATGCGACAGCCCATTTTGCAGCAGCTTTCAAGTAGTTCTTCTACAAGTTTTTCGTAGTTTTTTGCTTTTTTTTTCCTAAAAACTCCGAAACAATTGTTTTAAAAGAACTCCACGCTGCTAATTCAACATCACTTAATTTCAATCAAAGTGATCCCTCAGTGCTTTTCTAATTTGTGGATCCTTAAGGTTAGCATCACTTAGTTTAGGAAAAATTTGTTTAAGGTATTTAAACGCATCCCCTTTTTTATCTAATGCTTCTACGAAATTCTTAATCAATCCCAGTGTAATGTGTAATGGAAGTAACAGTACTCTTTTGGGATCAACAACAGGTATATTCTTTACGTTAGCTTGACTTGG
Organism: Diaprepes abbreviatus; assembly: GCA_034092305.1. NCBI lineage: Eukaryota > Metazoa > Arthropoda > Insecta > Coleoptera > Curculionidae > Diaprepes > Diaprepes abbreviatus. The sequence continues at coordinate 1,790,155 of JASJET010000107.1, forward strand.
AAAATGTTGATCTCTCGGAAGCCATGCTATTACTTAGTAATAGCTCTGCGTTGCTTGACTGCCCCAAAGACAAATAAAACAGCAATACTTCGTAAATCCACCCTAAAGCCCTAGTATTATTCCTATGACTTTTAAATCATCACATATTTGCCCCATATAAGTATCATACCTTATTACATTTAGAATAAGTGAGATAATTTCTTTTGTTAGCATTATGGAGCAAAATTTCTTTTAAACTTATTTTAGAAGAATCTATAAATAACAGCCATTCGTACGGGTTATGTGCAAATCCTAACCTTTTCATAACACTATTTGGATTAACACAAACACACATTTTATACTGCAGAGTAAAAAAAGAAGATAGCTCCTGGTTCGGGTTCCTAAATACTGTAACTTTGGCTCCAGTGGCTAGTAAATTTCATTTTTGTATTCTAGACCCTAATATTTCAGCATGCTCTTTGGACAAGTGGACGTTCCGAACTAGATCATTTAATTCAGGTTGTTCGAGGTGCTTTTCCTTGACTTTCTAGAAAATAAAAATCGTCCTTTTCTGATTCATTATCGGGTTCTGTCTTATCATCATATATTTCTTAATCTTCCTCCCAATTTGCCGGGGGTGCTGGAACTGGTAAACCTTCTCCATGAAGAAGGGTTTCATTGATTAGGGAATATCCGGATATTCAATATTATGTTTGCTTTTTTTGCAAAACCAGACTCTTCTGTCATGCAAAAGTCTTTAAAGTAATTTATTGGTTCTTATCAAATCATTGGAGCTGCACAAGGCATAGAAGAACGTTTATCAGTTAACCAGTTACATAGATTTACTACACAGGTTTGGCAACATATGTTAGGAGCCCACTCCGACATCCAAAATACTTATTGCAATAGTGGTATTTATTTTAAGGCGCTTTAAGGGTTAACTTGTGAGAGCAGAGCAGAGTTGAAGGCTAGACGCGGCACCAGCGAGCAAAGTGTCAAGCTAGCCCCTATGCCGTAGAGTAGGTGTGGGTGATTTTTTTTTAAAAGCGCCACCGAATTTTTTGCCTGGTAAACTCTGAAACCCCCCCCCCCCCACGTTGTTGCCTGGGCCTAGCGTTCAGCTCAGCTCTCAAATCGCCACACAAAAAAAAAATTATAAGTAAAGCTAATTTACTGCACATAATATTAAAAATAAAAAAAAGAGGTAACGCACTGCAAGAGACAAGAAGTTGTGGGATAAATGAAACTCATTAATGTTAATATTAAACTTTACTCTTTATTCACTGATATCCCTAAGGGTAGATCTGGATTGTTCTCATGCCCAGAGGGTGGATCCATGTTGGTTATATCCCTAAAGGTGGATATGCTGTTTGTATCCCTAAGGATGAACCTGAGTTGTATCCTTAAGGGTTCACCCTGCAGTTTGTTTCCCTACCAGAGGGTGAACCTGGGTTTCACTTATACTCAGAGGATGGATCTCACTTCTACCCAGAGGGCGGACCTGGGTTTCACTTATACCCAGAAAGTGAATCTCACTTCTACCCAGAGGGTGGACCCCGATCTTCTGATTCCTTTATTGACCCGTGCAAATCGCCAAAAATCCCTGTCTCCAGGTTTATCCCGATAAAAAAAAACCATAACCGCCAACCTCGCAAAAGTTACGGTACATAAAAACTCAACAAAATTATCGGGATAGTCTTCGACTTTCCATCTCAAATCCCAAAAATTTAACAACTAAAAATTGAGATGGAAGTCTGCAGCTGCTTCGGCCGAATCAAATCAGAAAAAAGTGAAAAATTAAGGCAAAACGGCCTCCATTTATAACCATGGCCCCGCTTGCGCGCTAATCGACTTCGTTAGGCGCGTTCAATTACCACGTGTGAAAGAAATGACAGCTCAAAAAGAAAGGCACTGGGCAACAACAGTCGGCTGAAATGCATTAATTAGTTAAGCCAATTCGTTAATCATTAGCATTTTCCACTCAAAACAGGAATAATAAATCTAATAAGTATTCCAGTAGTTATTTATGAATTCAAGAAATATAAATTAATACATCAATAGAAATTTCCTGACTTCTGCAACCCAATATACCTAAATTCCCAACAAATACAAATATAAATGGCCGGGAAAAAACAAGATCTATCTGAATAAAAAAAAAGTAGCAATAAATTTGATATTGATAAGAAAATACCTAAGCACAGTGTAGTGAAATACCAAAGTAAAGGACCAAATAATGGCAAATAAAATTAATCGAAACTGTAATGAAATGTTTCCCTTCAAAGAATCCCTGGGAAATACTTAAGGAAAATGATACTGTGTTGCCCATAACGAATTTGCAAAATAAGGCTAAATTAAACAAGTTAGCCATAAGGAGCTTAAGCGCAAAATTTAACATTGACATTATGATAAGCTACTTTAATCCTTTTGTTAATTGTCCTTTTCTACGATTTAGAGGTATACTGACTACATATGTAGCAAAAACTATCCGTGGGGTTACACAGCCACGTTTCTGTACTGTAGACATTTTTGTACTGTCGCGTACGTCATTTCATGTGATACTACGTTTAAAGGCTCAACTAACTTTATTCAGCGATAGCTACTATAATCTTTGCTAATACTAACCACTACTCATACTAAACCTACACTGATGATACAACTGCCGGCCAGCTGCTTTTATAGCCGTTCCGTACTTCTGGTATTTTCTAGAAACATCGGATATCTAAATTTCGAAAAGCAGGACAGTGAAATTTGGAATTATATGGGTTTAAATGGGTACTTCAGTTATTTTAAGCTTTAGAGGGTTGAGGGTTGAGGCTTGTGATCCCTTGACACCCCCACGTATATTGCCAGATTGTGCACAATTTCCCTAACTTACGGAAAACGTAAATTTGACAACGTCGCACTCTGGTATATTACAAAATACTTTTTTAAATAATGTAATTAAAATACTCATTATGCATTTATGTATGTATGTATTCATCTTTTCTTTCCTTTCCTGCTTAAAACGGTTTCCCGCTTAAAACCGTTTTTGGCTGGGTCTCTTCAGAATTGTTTAAACAGATTTTACTACAGTTTGTTTAGTGTGATGTTCCGATCTGAATATTTCTACAAAAAAAAAGGAAAACCACTAAGAATTTTACTAGAAATGGTAATTTATGATTCGAAGTTTCAATAAAGGAGAAGAAAATTCATCGAAAGCCTTCAGGACTTCCAAATATTATTATTTTGAAATTGTTGAACCTAAAAATTAACGAATATAGTAATTATCTTGACCAAATGGTGAACTCATATTTAAATTCGTTTTCAAATAAAATGACATTTTGCCCATACAGCGATACTAAGGCTGTATTCTTTTGAGTAAATTATCACTGATCAATGTGAAAAAACTGAAACTGATAACGTCATGTTCTTTTGAAAACGCATTTACTTATCATTGGGTCAAAGTGATCATGATTACTTCAAGTGACAGAACTGAAAGTGATAATTACTGAAAAGAATATACCTTAAGCTTACATAATTTATTACCTTGCAAAACTTCACTAGAATGGTACGAAAATTAATAAGATAAACATATAAGGATTGTTATTTTGTATACAATAGGTCGCATCTTTTATCATTACCAGTGGCATGTTAACGACAGAGTAATTAATTGGACACTGGATACGGAAGACCATCTTGCAATTGTTACACAACATACTCAAAAAATAGTATCGTGCCTCTGTAACTTAATATATCATATCAAATTCTCGATTTGCTTCCGCAAGATCGATCGGCGCTTGGTAAATATTTTAGTGGGATCAAAAATCAAACAACTTATTGTTTTTATTTATTGGGGTATTACAGACATCGTCATTTAGGTAGGGTCTCTGTTGGGCGATCTACATTCTACCTAGGTTTCATTACAATCTGTTATTACCTCAGTCATAAGGTGCAATGTAATAGCATGTCTAGACCTTTGCTGATAAGTGAAACGACGTAAGTAAAGGAAATGGATATATATATATATATATATATATATATATATATATATATATATATATATATATATATATATATATATATATATGTTTTCTTGGGTATAGATTTTTTCGTTTGAAAATCAAAAGACGACAATTTTTCTGACGTTTCGCTCTACGTAGTGAGCTTCTTCAAAATTATGGTATATTTATCCTTTCATCTACAACATTACGAATTTTTTTTTAATAAACATGTATCACAGTAATTGTTCTACATAGCTATTACATTTATATCTTTAAGTTGATATTTAAAATTAATAAAAATAAACAGATTTTCAACAGTCTTAAATTAAAACAAAACGATACACATGTTAAAATAGTGAAAACTATAAAAAAGAAAATATTACAGAAAAATATTAACAAAAGGTTGAAGATACAAAAATAAGTATATAGGAAATTTTTGAAAATTTGACAGTATACAACGAATAGATGGTCCCTCCTTATAAAAAATAAGGGATGACATTTTCGTGGATGAAAATACCTTGGTTCAACATCAATTCAAATAACAAGTAATTTCCATTTTGTTGTTTGTAAGAATATCTCAATTAGAACTTGAGAGTTAAGAAAAAAAAAGTAATTTGGGGGTGACTCACCCTCTTTTACTAGGTATTTTTAAAAACCCCAAAACTCGTCAACCTAAGTTACTTATGGTATGCGTGAAGAAAATATTTTCAAACAGTTTCGTATTTTTAAAATTAAATTACATGCGCCACTAGATGGTTTTCTCTTATAAAAAATAAGGGATATCCTTGGGGGTAAAAAAAACCATAGTTTAACATCATTTTGAACAACACGTAATTTTCATCTTATTTTGTTAAAATTTAGAATCTGAGATATTTCAAAAATAGTGTTTTTAGGGGTGAAATTTAGGGACCGTTTTCATCCCGTTAAAATAAGCCTCCGCAGTTTTAAAAAGATACGTTTCTCTTATTCAGTAATCTTATTCACGAAATATAAATTTATAAAGTTGCTTACAATTGTGGTCCTATTTTAGGGGTATAACTTTTGGTGGATGCGCTGGGAAAGACATTCGGTAAATCAAATATAAATTTTGAAAACCTAAGGATTTAAAGGGTTTGCTTCCACACTTCTATGAAGGTTGATGGCGCACATAAATTATGTCGTAACCCAGTTTTTTCACCGTATTTCGTATTTGATGTGTCAACAACCTTTATATTGGTTTATATTTAAACTTTAGACTTTTTTATTAAATTATTTCTAAATATGTTTTAAACATATATCTGAAATTTTACTGTACCCTTCTTTACAGGAAATCGATATAACAGCAATAGTGTAAGAAATATAAAATAAATTTGTTTAATCTAAGAGGTTTCCATATCTTTTGTGATAAAATTTGGAGGCACACTTTTAATTAAGTCAAAATCATACGTTTAATAAAGTTGCAGAAAAAGAAACTAATAACTCCAATAAATGCAACAGAATCTAACATAATGTATGTCCAGTACGCACTTTGCCACTTTTAATTAATATATTGTTCACTAACAGGATTTAAGGAGGTCCAGAACTATGAATAAATTAGTGAATAATACGAAAAAATAATTAGACACACGCCGCAATTTTATATACTCCTATAAAATTTCCAAGTATTACTGGTGGCGCCATCTCGTTAAAAAACAGAACATTTTTGCCACAAGCTAAAACACTGAAAAAGAAGACAGAGGAGTATTGAACTCACATCGGATGAAAATATCGTCGAGAGCATATAGATAGCGCTCGTTGTATGGATTTTCACTAGGTAAGCGAAAATCATATACATATAAAATTTATGTGGAGGTTGAGGGAAATGTGGCAATCATAAATGGGCTTACATATGACGAACGTTGCCAGAAATTTTATTTTTTACCGAAACCATTCACAGTTAACTTTACCTATGAAACTTAATTAAATATACTAAAGAAATCACGTCAGTGATCACAAAAATATAAGTAATTTTGTATCAGTCACTTGTTTTTATTATCAGTTTTTGGGTCTCTTTAGAGGTATTTTTAAATTCTTTATTTTCTTCTTTCAATAACTGACGCTTTTATTTTTATTTTCGTATTTTGAGTAAGTTTCTCTATTTTCTTTGATTTTCTTTGAGCGACGTTTTCAGCAGCCTCTCTAATTCTTGATCTTATTGTTTCATATTAACCAAACTCCAATATTTACATAAAAGCAAATGACAGTGGACTTATTACTTTTTATACTTAATAAGTTTTTAAAGTGGCAAATGCATGTACAATTTGACAACATATATAATACACTATTTACTTTAAAAACTAAGTTTTTTTCTATAACTTCTTCGAGTTTCGGCTTATAAAGATCTTTAATTATGTCGAGGTATTTCTTAAATTTATAAAAGAATAATAGATTTTTGCTGAAAATTGAGTTTCCTTTTAATTTTCTCACTCGGGAAAGTTTTCAAATAGATAAGTAGCAAAATATATACCAAATGTTCTTGAATGTTTCCAATTTCCACCTTGAATATTTTTTTACGATGAAACTTTAACTTAAATTTTAGTTCATTCACCATTTTGTCAGGAAAACAGCTTAAGCCTTCAGTTTTTCGAAAAGAATTAATTACATGCTCTCATTTTATTTATATCTTTTAACTTAGTTATTTCTCCGTTTCTTTTCTATGTGAAGGTGGTTACATTTTTATTTTCAGTGGGATATTTTGTATCTATCATTTTTAGATTCCAACTTAAATTTCTTAACAGTTTTTAAAGTATTAAGCTGCAGGAATATGCTAGTATCTTAATGGTTGAAGTTGTGCAAAATTTAATTTTTTATTCCTTATTCAAAAATAAAAAATTTTTGTAAAACAAGAAATAATAAATTTTATACTTCCTTCGTTTCCTACTAATTAGAAAGTTGAGGTTTCTTCATAAAATAACCAAACTCTCTCTATTAGTTCTTTAACATCAACTTGCACTTTTGAGAAAGCAAAAATATAATTTTTTTTCCAAATCTTAATATTTAAAAAATATGTTATTGGTTTGTTTGTTATACAATCGCTCAAAAGTATTTTTCCTCCTCTGACCATCTGCGACTTCCCCTAATGGGTTGACTATATGTCCTTGGGAGCAAAAGCGACAAGACAGAAATGTAAACTTTTTATTTATTTTAAAATGTTAAAGTTATTATAACTGCTTATTAGAGGAAAAACACAAAAATCATTTCGTATAGAAATTCAAATATTCTCTCATAATTTTTCTTGAAATTACTCAGCATTGTTAATTTTTAAAATAAAAAATTATCATCAAGAGTACACGCACTATCAGGGATTTCTCTTAATAAGCTGGCTAATTGCCCTTCGGATTAGAAACTGTAAAGATAAAAAAAAATTAAATACATTTGTTTTTGTATCGTCTTTAAAGTTATGGCGCCCCTCTCGATATGATCTCGGTTCGCTCTCGGTTCGATACATTTTTTTTTAATGAAAAAGAGTTTACGATATCGAAATCTCCGCGAAACTGATAGTGTGAATAGATTTATTGTTTCACCTGTAAGTATATTTTACCGGACCGAGAGCGCATCGAGATCGTATCGAGAGCGGCCCTATAGTAAGAGTCTGGCCTAAAAAAATAAAATTTTTCGAAGCTACAGTTCATTTCATTTTATATGATAACTTTATGAATAATTATAGACGCGGGAAGAGCAACAATGTGATTATGGAATGGGATTTTGGGTTTAAAATAAACATCTCTTCAAGTCTTTGTTGTTTTGTATAGAAAAAATATGTAGAGGCAAAACTTTTTTATAGTTCATTTTGGCGAGAGAATGGTGAGACTGACGTTAACCATAGATGTAGAAAAAATTAAGATTAAATAACAATTAATTTCTACATCTATAACATTATCCAAAGAAACCGTTTAATTTTGTCTCTAAATATCCCATTTAAAATGAAATACTTGCGAGTAATTAAACAAAACTACAGACCTTTTAATAGACAAATATGTAATGATTTATAACATGTCGACTTACTGCAAGCTTTCCTAATAAATTTACAAGTTTTCAAGTCGTAATATGTGAGCAACTTTTTGTGCTGTCCCAAAAAAAAATTGCCATTATAAACTGATATTAAGCAATGTTTGTTTTTATAAACTCCAGATCCACAATACAAGAAGCAAATGATGTGTATGGTAACTTTAGCCATCATCCCAATTACCACAAACCACCGCTAACATATTTTAGTTACGAAATTGTATCCTCTGCATGGTATATTGTGATATGTTGGAATTTCTCAAATTTAGTGGTAAGTATTCTTTTTAAATATTTAACTAGTAGTATAAACCATTTTGGTAAATATTCGGAATACTGAAAACACAGAATTTTTCAGTGATTTTTCGCAAGGCTTTGCTTGGGATTGTAGATATAGCGCCAAATACAATTAAGCCAAAGAAAAACTTAAACTTTGAACATAAATCAGTGACGTCACAGAGTGGTAAATTAGGTTGAAATTAGTGAAAGTATTCTGAAATTTGGTCAGAGTAAGTCAAGTTTTCCAGACATACAGACGTGTATCATGTATTTTTTTAAGTACATAGAACAAATTTATCCTCCCTCAAACAGTAATAAGTATGAGTCAGGTTAGTTCATATTTATAGAGTATATATTTATATATGTGGAAATTGCTTGTAGAAAGCAAGAGAAAAATTAAGAAAATTATAGTCCATCTGTGCGTCTGTATGTCATAGTCATATAATTTCGTCAGTTTATCATCTAAAAAATTCGGGGACGTAAATTATAACTGTTAAGTACATCCATTAATTTATGAGATAAAAAAGAACCGTTTTAAGATAAAATCTCAAGATGTTTCAATTCTCCGATAAAAGTGTTATCATTTGTAATGAACAAGCTTTCAGTTAACCTAAAGACAAACATGCAGTGAAATTGCAGAAAAAAACTAGCAACGCCTGTTACAGCTGTTTTTTGTATGTTATTTTTTTTTTACTCTCTACAAACCATTTATATATACGTACTGTATAAACCCGAACTAACCTAATTCGTACTTATTATTGTTTTAGTGACACTTGGACATGTCCTAAATACTTAAACAATACATACTACTTGTCTTTGTGGTTAAGATTTTCATCTTAATAAATGTTTAATCAAATTTCCAGCAAAAGCTGACCAAATTTTAGTACTTTTCAATTATTTGTGACGTTATCACACGAAAACTTTAACAAAAATTAAGAAATATAAGGTCGGTACTTCTCCGATAACATCATAATGCTTCAATATTAGAATAAATATAATTAATTACAGTTTAGACACAAAGTTTTCCATCCAAATGAAATCTAAAAACCACATCAACGTGACGACGACGCATTTCGCAATAAATGTTTCTTGTTCTAGCTGTGTGAAATTAGCAACGTTTCTCACAAACGTTTCTGCCAGTAACGAATTTTTAGAAGGGAACATGTCCATTGCACCTACCATCTGAACAATAAATTAGAAAATAAGATTCGAAAGAGTAAGTGCTTAATTCCGTGATATTCTAGTATATTTTACAAACTTACAACTTGAAAATACTCATATATTAAAAAAAAACTTTATTAATTCTGAATCACCTGCAGGACTTCACACACAAAATTAAAAGTGCCTGCAACGAACAGTGGGTAGTTATAGAAATATGCAATTTTCACAAGGAAATCTTCGAGTGTACAAATAGGAAATATTTTTCGAAAACTATTAAAATATTGAGGAATATAACACATAATATAAGAACTTTCAAGAACCCATACGACTTAAGATAGAGAAGAAAATGCACTAGCAAAGGACAGTGGGTCAATATAGAAATATGTAATTTCCACAAGGAAAGCTACGAAGCAGCATTTTGGAAATATTTTTTTAAAAATTCTACCAAATTGAAGAATATAACCCACAATATAAGAATTCTCAACAACCCGTAAGAGTTAAGAAACAGAGTAAAATGTACCACCAACAGACATTGGATCAAAATAAAAACTTGTAGTTTTTACAAGGAAAGCTTTAAGTCTACAACTTAGAGATATTTTTCGAAAACCACTACCATATTAAAGAAAATAACCCACCCAATAAGAACTCTGAACAACCCGTACGAGTTAGGATACAGAGTAAAATGAGCCAATAACTAACAGTGGGTTAATATAGAAATATTTAATTTTCACAAGAAAAGCTTCGAGTCTATACCTTGAAAATATTTTTCTAAAACAACTACCAAATTGGTGAAAATAACCCACTATACGAGAACTCTCAACAACCCGGTAAAATGTACCATCAGCTGATATTGGATTAAAATAAAAATATGCAGTTTTTACAAGCAAACCTTTAAGTCTAAAACTTGGAAATATTTTCATAAAACTGCTACCATATTGAAGAAAATTATACATCATATAAGAATTCTCAACAACCCGTACGAGTTGAAATAGAGAGTAAAATGTGCCAGCAACGTAGAGTGGGTCAATACAGAAATATGCAATTTTCACAAAGAAAGCTTCGAGTCTACAACTTGAAAATATCTTTTGAAAACCACTATCATATTGAAGAAAATAACTCACCTTATAAGAACTCTGAACAACCCTTACGAGTTAAGATACAGAGTAAAATGAGCCAGCAATGATCAGTGGGTTAATATAGAAATATACAATTTTCACAAGGAAAGCTTCGAGTCTACATCTTGGAAATATTTTTGAAAACTACTACCAAATTCAAGAACAACAACTTGTACGAGTTAAGAAACAGAGTAAAATGTTCCATCAACCGATATTGAATCATAATAAAAATATGCAGTTTTTACAAGGAAACCTTTAAGTCTACAACTTGGAAATATTTTTCGAAAACTACTACCAAATTGAAGAAAATAACACATCATATAAGAATTCTCAACAGCCCGTACGAGTTAAGATAGAGAGTAAAATGTGCCAACAACGGAGAGTGGGTCAATACAGAAATATGCAATTTACTCAAGGAATGCTTCAAGTTTACAACTTGAAGATATTTTTTGAAAACCACTACCATATTGAAAAAAATAATGTACCCTATTAGAACTTTCAACGACCCGTATGAGTTAAGATACAGAGTAAAATGTACCACCAACGGATATTGGATCGAGTATCAGTATTCACAAGGAAAGCTTCAAGTCTACAACTTGGAAGTATTTTTCGAAAACTTTTACATAACCCACTCTATAAGAACTCTCAGCAACCCGTACGAGTAAATATACAGAGTAAAATGTGCCAGTATCGGACAGTGACTTAATATGGAAATAGGCAATTTCCACAAGGAAAGCTTCGAGTCCACATCATGTAAATATTTTTCTAAAAATACTACCATATATAAGAAAATAACCCATCCGATAAGAACTCTCAACAACCCATACGAGTTTAGATAGGACATAAAATGTACCATCAACGGACATTGGATCAGTATAGAAATGAGCATTTTTCAAAGGGAAAACTTGAAGGCCACAACTTGGAAATATTTTCTGAAAACTTCTACTATATTGAAGAGAACGGACATTGACCTTAACCTTGAAAGTCATATCAAGAACATAATAACTCTTTAAATGGGACGCCAGACTTTTGACCCCAAAAATGGAGATAACGGAAAATTTTACGGTCGGATATGACCTTGAAATAACCTCAAAAATCAAAGTTAAGGCGATTTAAATTCAAATATCCAAAGATTCCGAAGTGGCAGGATATTGGGGATTGTTCAAGGCTTAGAGGAAAATTAGAGTACTGGGGGTGTGGGTGAGAATGAAAATTTCTTCCTTTGGAAATGACCTTCAGTGACCCCCTTTTAAATTCAAACGATAAGGAAAAATAAATAAGTACGACTTGATTCAGTTGAAAATTGTTTCCTGGAATAACAAACGTTGAAGATGATTTCAACAAGTGAATAAAAGCAAAGGTGTAAGCCACCTAGAGCATCTTCACCTTCGCGTAAATTTTCAAGGTCAGTGCAGTTCGAGTTGGTTTCCATTTAATGGACGGAACGGGAAATTTCACGTCAGAAATATTATTTTAAAATTTGCTTTTTTGTTCTTGGAAAGCTCAACTGTTTAAAACGTTGAAGGTGCCTTCAACAAATACTAGATGAAATGCACAAGTTTTGATGACCTTGACAGGTGTCATGTTTTTAAATAACGAAATTTCAAAAATTATTTATTTTCCCTTATCGTTTGAACTATTTCGGCTGTCTTAGTTTAGCGGAGCTTTGGCAGTTACAGATTGTGGATATCCTGCGAGATCCAAGAGAGGGTCACTCAAGGTCATTTTCAAAAGTTCAAATTTTCCACTCTCATCCAAACCCCAGTGCTCTAATTTTCCCATAAGTTTTGAACAATCCCCAATATCCTGCTATTTCAAAAATTTTTGATATTTAACTTTGAAATAACCTTGAGCTTCGAAGTCATTTCAAGTTCATATGCGATTGTAAAATATTCCACTATTTCCATTTCAGGGTCAAAATTATGGGGCCCCATTAAGAAAAATTATCATGACTTCGGTATGGCCTTCAATGCCAAGGTCAAGGTGAAATTTAAAGCCACCTTAACATACACGGTTTGATTTCCAGGAACTTTTGTGGAAAAAGTTTTTCTCTATCACTCTTAGTTTGCGAATTATTGGTTCCTTAAAATTATGAGGACAGTTGACCGTCAAATAACCTCTAGATGTGATTTTATCCCTTATCAATTTGATACTGTTGGATAGGAAATTTTCTCGGCGTTTCATTTCTGCAATAAAAAATGAGGGGGGATTATTTAAATAAAATTACCTTTACCTTCAAATGTCATTGGAAATTTACCTCAAGGTTAAAGTCACTAGTAGAGATAAATGACCCTCCGTTCTTGACAGTTTTTATCTGAAACATTTTTTTGTAAATGGAGTATTTTAAAAGATATTTGGATCTATAAATTAAAATGGCTCAGCCTGTACACAACTATTTCTACTTAGTTTTACTTTATTTTTGTTACTAGCCGTGACTCCGTTGTGTATTTTTAAGGGTACATAAATATCCCCATTTGTACCAGTTGATCTGTCATGCAAAATTAGTTCAAATGTTCATACTACGGGTTGCCTCTATGCAGAAGTAACGAAATGACCTTGAAAAATGAGCGCTTAAGTGATAGAAAGGACTGTACAATTGTGAAGTTTATAATTAATCCAAGCCAAAAGAGGATTTAAAGATTTGTTTATCCTGATTTAAACAATACTAATAAAAATTTTATTGGTGTAGGTACCAAGAAATTAAAGAACTCCCATTATTTATCAAACACCCTTCCAAATAGAAATTAAGATTTTTTCACTTGATTCACTGTAAACCTTATGGCTATCAAAAAACGCCGATCGGACCTTTTAAAAATCAAATGCTTTTTTACCGAAAACCGTTTCATCGGATTTATTAAACCCTATTTCAATTTTGAAATTAAATTAAAAAGAAAGAGATATCAGTTGCTCTCCTTTTGGTTAGAGATGGCTGCAACTGTAAATTACTTTAGGTAGGTATCCAAGTACTCTGAAGAGAAGAATCTAGGCGAGGCAGTCGATTTGCCAAAAATTTCTATCATTTGCTAGGAATGTTTAACTCAATTAGTAACTTTGTCAGAAATGCCATCACGGCAGTGATTTGCCAGGAATTGAAGTCTAGTACTTAGGTATTAATAAAAATACATATTAATGGCGAAATACACAGTTGATGTCGTGTTTGAAAATAGACTTCCCATCTCTAAAATCGTAGCTCTACTATTTTTTTTCAATGTGGTAGTAGTTTTCGAAAAATATTTCCAAGTTGAAGGCTTAAAGCTTTCTTTGTAAAAACTACATATTTTTATTTTGATTCAATGTCCGTTGATGGTACATTTTACTCTGTTTCTTAACTCATACGGGATGTTGATATATCTCATAGGGTGGGTTATTTTCATCAACTTGGTAGTAGTTTTTAAAAAATATTTTCAAGACGTAGACTCGAAGCTTTCCTTGTGAAAATTGTATATTTCTATATTAACCCACTGTTCGTTTCTGGCTTATTTTACTCTGTATCTTAACTCGTACGGATTGTTCAGAGTTCTTATAGGGTGGGTTATTTTCTTCAATGTGGTAGTAGTTTTCAAAAAATATTTTCAAGTTGTACACCTGAAGCTTTCCATGTGAAAATTGAATATTTCTGTATTGACCCACTTCCGTTGCTGGCACATTTTACTCTCTATCTTAACTCGTACGGGTTGTTGAGAATTCACATAAGATGGATTATTTTCTTCAATATGGTAGTAGTTTTCTAAAAATATTTCAAGGTGTAGAATTGAAGCTTTCCTTGTGAAAATTGTATATTTCTATATTAACCCACTGTTCGTTGCTAGCCCATTTTACTCTATATCTTAACTCGTACGGGTCTTTCAGAGTTATTATAGTGTGGGTTATTTTCATCAAATTGGTAGCCGTTTTTGATAAGAATTTCAAAGTGTAGACGCTAAGCCTTCCTTGTGAAAAATGTATTTATCTATATTAACTCACTGTTCATTTCTGGCTCATTTTACTGTGTATCTTAACTCGCACGGGTCTTTCAGAGTTCTTATAGGGTGTGTTATTTTCATCAATTTGATAGTAGTTTTCGAAAAATATTTTCAAAGTGTAAAATCGAAGCTTTCCTTGTGAAAATTGTACATTTCTATATTAACCCACTGTTAGTTGCTGGCTCATTTTACTTATTTTAACTCGTACGGATTGCTCAGAGTTCTTATTTCTGTATTGAACCATTCTCCGTTGCTGGCACATTTTACTCTTTATCTAAACTTGTACGGGTTGTTGAGAATTCTTATATGATGGGTTACTTTCTTCGATGTGGTAGTAGTTTTCGAAAAATATTTCCAAGTTGTAAACTTAAAGGTTTCCTTGTAAAAACTGCATATTTTTATTGTGATTCAATGTAAGTTGATGATACATTTTACACTGTTTCTTAACTCGTACAGGTTGTTGAGAGTTCTCATAGGGTGGGTTTTTTCATCAATTTGGTAGTAATTTTTGAAAAATATTTCCAAGATGTAGACTCGAAGCTTTCCTTGTGAAAATTGCATATTTCTATATTGACTCGCTTTCCGTTGCCTTCATATTTTACACTATATCAACTCGTACGGGTTGTTGAGAATTCTTATATGATGAATTATTTTCTTCAATGTGGTAGTAGTTTTTGAAAAATTTTTTCAAGGTGTAGAATTGAAAATTTCCTTGTGAAAATTGTATATTTCTATATTAACCCAATGTTCGTTGCTGGCTTAGTTTATACTGTAGCTTAACTAGTGCGAATTGTTCAGAGTTATTATAGTGTGGGTTATTTTCTTCAGTGTCGTAGTAGTTTTAGAAAAATATTTCCAAGTTGTAGAATTAAAACTTTCCTTGTAAAAACTGCATATTTTTATTTTGATTCAATATCCGTTAATGGTGCATTTTACTCTGTTTCTTAACTCGTACGGGTTGTTGAGAGTTTTCATAGGGTGGGTTATTTTCATCAATTTGGTAGTAGTTTTTGTTAAATATTTCCAAGATGTAGGCTCCAAGCTTTCCTTGTGAAAATTGCATATTTCTATATTGACCCACTCTCCGTTGCTGGCACATGTTACTCTATCTCAACTCGTACGGGTTGTTGAGAACTCTTCCATGATGGATTATTTTCTTCAATGTGGTAGTAGTTTTCGCAAAGTATTTCCAAGTTGTAGACTTGAAGGTTTCCTTGTAAAAACTGCATATTTTTATTTTGATTCAATGTCCGTTGATGGTACGTTTTACTCTGTTTCTTAACTCGTACGGGTTGTTAGGAGTTCTCATAGGATGAGTTATTTTCATCAGTTTGGTAGTAGTTTTTGAAAAATACTTCGAAGATATAGACTCGACGCTTTCCTTGTGAAAATTGCATATTTCTATACTGACCCACTCTCCGTTGCTGACACATTTTACTCTCTATCTTAACTCGTACGAGCTGTTAAGAATTCTTATATAATGGGCTATTTCTTCAATGTAGTAATAGTTTTCTAAAAATATTTCCGAATTGTAGACTTAAAGCTTTTCCTGTAAAAACTGTATATTTTTATTTTGATTCAATGTCCGTTCATGATTCATTTTACTCTGTTTCTTAACTCGTATGGGTTGTTGAGAGTTCTCATAGGGTGGGTTATTTTCACCAATTTAGTAGTAGTTTTTGAAAAATATTTTCAAAGTATAGCCTCGAAGCTTTCCTTATGAAAATTTACTTTGGTCTGCTTGAATTTAAAAAATGTTCCCACAAATTGAAATCATTTTAACATATTTTTTACCATTTTAACATGAGCTTTCCTGTAAATAGGTTTAGAATCAGAAACAAATCCTGCTTGGTTAATACTGAAATAAAAAATTATTCTAATTTGGGAATACATATCTGTATTTGGTGCAAAATTATAAAATCCCCCGTAGTTTATCGACAATGCGATATAGAACAAAAAAATTACAAAACTTTTTTAACTGAGAGACATATTTTTCGTAAGAAGTTATACAAACAATATTTTTGGTGATTTTAAAATTTTTCAAAAATAAGAAAGTTTTACCTGATCTTAAAAAAAGTAACATTTTCATTTTTTCAAAATAACTCAAAAAGTCAAACATCTAGAATCTCTTCGCCAACAACTTTAAATTACTAAATGAATGGTCTGACCCTTTGCCTATTTAAGTGTTTTTCTATTCTTTATAATCTGTAACTTTTAACTTTCATATAAATTTTACAGTTTTTAAAATAAGTTACTTAGCAGGGTCGTATTTGTTGTACTATTTCTTATACTAACTTTGTTCAAACCAGTGACATTATTTCCCTTGAATGAATAAAGATGGTGATACTTGATCATCGATACCTAGGCCTCAATGGGCCCTTTACATCCTACCATGGCTGCAGGTCATTCGAGGCCGATCACCTTTGCGATCCAAGCAGCCTCGTTATGAACTGGCTTAACTGCTTCTGGTAACAAAACTGTATCTCCGAAATATCTCTTATTTCAGTCCGTTGAGTGCTGGGAATCTCTGAGGACATGGTCATGGTCATCTTCCTTTAGACACCATCTGCACGTCGGGTCGTGTATGACACCGATCTTATGAAGATAGCCCCTCTGGTGACAATGTTCTGTCAACAATCCCACCACAATTCGCAGCTCTTCTCTTCCTAAGAAGAGAAGCTCCCTAGCAGGTCGTGTCCCATGTCCAGTTATATGTTCCTTGGCACACCTCATTCCAGGAGCGCTTCTCCACGATTCAATAAATTTGCCAGCAACAACTTTAATTCCCTATTATCAACGGCAACTGAGACAGGTAGAATTGGTTGGGGTCCATATGGTTCAGTTACGGATCCCAACTTTGCCAGACGATCCGCTTCCTCATTCCCGCGTATAGCCGTGTGACCCAGGACCCACAAAAGTCTGATTGTGCAGCTGTTCCTTGTAAGACTGTTCAGTACATCCTTGCACTCAGACACCAGTTGCGAAGTTATGATACTGGACTTTAGCCTTACTGTCGGAGCATATGTTTTTGTCCCTCTCACACTGGCGCAGATCCAAGGAGGAGCGATCGCCCCCCCCCCCCCCCAGAGCTTTGAGTTCAGGAAAATAGACCCGATATTGCCTCTTATACTATAGTTTATTCAAGAACTAGAGAAAGTAATAAATCATTTTTATCCCTTTTTCTTTTCTTCGCAATCTTTAGTCCGGTATCTAGCAAAATCTGTTAGACACATATATTTTTCATAGGAATGGGTTAGAAATTTTATAATAAAAAATACCGGTCTGTAATAATGGAGTATTTGGGTTGGACAACAATAGATATTTGGAGGTGTGAATTGTTAAAAAAGAATTTTAATCCTTGTCATAGGCGGAGGTTTCTTTTATCACTAAGTATTTATGGCATAGAATATTATTTCGGTAATCAATTTAAAATAAAAGTTTTTAAAATATTTTATTTCTTATGGTTTCTTAATAATTCACATACATTAGAAAATATAGATAATTTTGACATATTTAACACAAATCACAACTGAATTTTTATTATTTTTAATTTTGGCATAGAAGCCGTTTTAGGCACATTCAGACTAAAACGTAGCCTTTTTCTCTCAAAAAATTCTAAGTTAAAATTTATTATTAATTACTTACAAAATACCCATTGTCAAAAATACAAGAAGTTAAACATATATAAAAAAAAATTCTTCCATATAATATTAAAATTTTTTGGGGCTATCGGTCATTTTATTATTAATTAAAAACATTTTTAGGGCATTTGACGTTTCAATTTATTTATTTCGTAAACCATCTTCAGAATGACAATGTAACAATCAAAGTCATTGAAGCTATCTTCACTCAAATTATTTACATTGGTTCTCCTATCTCAGCGATCATGAGATCGAGTTTCCCCATTTCCTTTTATTCTTTTATTATATGGATTTTTCTCAATTTTCTGCAGTAACTTTATTCAAAAAATCTTTCAAAAGTTCAGTTAAATTACTAATTCTGTAAGTTGTGTTATTTCTAGCAACTCTACCTTTCACTTGAGAGAGATATTTCCTTCTCCAACGGACATTTTCCGAATGATCTATAAGAACAGATATCCCATCTGGGTTTCCTAGCAAAAATTAAGTTCTCTGAGCAATTTCCAGAGCTCAGTTCTTTTAATTTCAGGTAAATCCCGATCTTCATTGATTTTGGTTAGAATTTTGTCGACTGTTGGGATCTGCTTCTCATATTAAAATGTATGTACAACTCCTTTTATTGCAGTTTACATCTCTTCTTTCAACGAGGTTTTTCGTCTGCATATGATTGAATGTGGCTTGGGAGTACTAACAATTCCAGTGGTTTTTTTCTCCTTCAGTATTCGGTACATAGTAAAATTTCCAACTCCTGTCATGTTGGAACACATCTCAACCGAGCTTTTAACATTATTATCGGGATATTGATGTCTTAAGACATCATAAACATTTATTGTAATAGGTTTTTCGTTGAGGAAAAATTCCCTGGTTTAATGATTTTGGAATATATATAGGGATGGAAACCATATCTATTGGCTGTCTCACTAATCTCAAATAATATATAAACAAATGACACACTGTAACGTGTACTTTGCTCACTGACAGAAATTAAATTGAACTATCAGAAATTTTATTGTTGCAGTAAATTTATAAAAGCTTATAATATTTAATTATAATTAAATATAGTTAGATTTACGGCAGTCCTCATTTACCTGCTGCACTGGAGCAGGTACGTTGGAGGTTTCGGTAATAGTTTTATTACTCTCTCTAATTCTTGAATAGAGTATAGGAATGTGTATGCTTGCGATCGTCCCTCCCCTTCCCAAGTATAGGAAATTAGAACCGATTCTGCCTTTTATATTAGGAATATGTATGCTGCTGGTACTCCCTTCCCTTTGACAACTCGTTTTTTTTTGTGATCGCCCCTCCCCTTCCCAAGAGCTTTGAGTTCAGGAAAATAGACCCGATTCTGCCTCTTATACTAGGAATGTGTATGCTGCTCGCATCCTTCCCCAATCGGCAACTTTTTTTTTTCTTATGATCGCCCCCCCCCTCTTCAAGAGCTTCAAATTCAGAAAAATAGACCCGACCCTGCTTTTTACACTAGAAATGGAAATGTTGCTGGTGTCTTCCCCCCCCCCCCCCCGTCGACAACTTGCTTTCACTTGCCATACTGTACTTTTCTGATATCACCGCCCCCCCCCCCCCAAAGAGAGAGGCTGGATCCGCCCCTACTCTCACAGAGATGGGCACACTGCAGAATAGCAATATTTCACTTCTTCTATTATTTTGTGGCTTTGAGTAACTACTAGAAATCATATATGTTTTCTAATATATTAGTCATTTGTTTCGCCCTACGTAGGACTCGTCAGCTTTGTTTTCGACTTTTTTAGATTTTTTTTGTTGTTTGATGAGAAGTATTGTAGAAAACTTATACTTACCCAACCCTGGTAGTTTCTTGTTTGCAATCATTTACCCTTTTCATGTGTTCTAGAATGCAGGGCAGATAGCAGGTTACTAAGCTGAACCCACGATCCCTTTTCTGCTGTTTCAGATTTTGAATAATGGATATTGGGAATCTTGTTTAAATCAGTTGCATTACTTCTCTTTATAAACCCCAAAAAAGTACTAGAAATCATATATAATTTCCAATATATTAATCATTTGTTTTGTCCTGCGTAGGACTCGTCAGCGTTGTACGGTCCATATTGATCAAGAATAAATATGCAATATAAAATTTACTGCAAAAATTATTCAACAATATGAACAACAACGGACAAAGTGATTCATAATACAGTTTAATATTAGTAATTAAAAAGAATTTTGAAGAAAGTAACGATTTTTTTCTGTGGGTATCATCCATCCACCACTTGCTATTCTCGTTAGTGGAGACGAATCAAATTAAATCAAAATTCAGCGAAAGTAACTACTACATTAAAATGACAGTCCTATGATGATCTATAACTTTCGTTGTTTTACTAAAAATCACACTGCTATGGATAATGAAGTACTAGGAAATGTTGAAATCTGAAAACTAGATTAAGATTTCACAGTGTAGGTGCAAAGTACTTTGTCAAATGTTGCGTCCGACAGATGTCTGCCTTATCGCTAAAAAATCCAGCCCATCCTCAAACGTCAAGTACCCCCGATAGTGTTCAGTATTCTAAAAAGGCATGTTAGTTTGACGAAGTCAACTGCCTTGTTTATAAGGTCTGTTTAGATATTTATTAGGTAAGGTAGATAAACATTTTCTATTTTAACCTTTTTAATTACAAAAAAGTCAAAGAAACCATTTTTTGTGCGAATTTTATTTTAAATCTCTCTCCAAATGAATTTTGATCACTTGCTCTTATTAGTGGAAATGAATCAAAACAAGAGGGAAATTTACAGTAAGTAAAGATCACGTTAAAATGTCTAACCACATCCATGTGCATACCAAAGTAGTGGAAAATGTTAAAAGCAGATTTCACCTTGTAGGTTTTGGTTTGGATGATTTAGTAAAAAAGTTACTCCCAGCAAAAGATATTTTCCATTTCGTCAAGTGGCTTTGCATCCTTAAGTTCAACAGATACCTTTCTACATTTGATTATTTTACTGAAAACTCCAGCCCATTGTTGAAGTACCAGCTGATAGAGCTCAGAATTTTGAAAGGGCATGCAAGTTTGAGGGAGTAACTCACCAACTTGCTTGGTTATAGAAACTGTTTGGATATTTCTTTACTAGGTAAGATAGGTACACATTTTCATAAAGATTTTCACTTGTAACTTTCTTAGTGTTTATATAATTCCAAAATAAAATGTAGAAATAAAAAAGTTTTCAATTTTGTTAATGGCGCATTCACCACAATGTCATTTCCGTATTTGTCCTATTCTTTTAATGAGCGCATCCGCCACGATGTCGAGAATACTTTTTATTAACAATTTCGGTATTCTTCCACGACATTCACGACAAAACATTTACTTACCCAACCCTGGTTATTCCTGTTTTCAATCACTTACTCTCTTCCTGTGTTTTAAAATGCAGGGTATACAGTAGTTCACTATCCTGACCCTGCAGTCATTTTTTCGGCTCTAATACGTTTATTTCATATGTTAAATTATGGATATTGGAAATCCTGTTTGAATTAGTGACATCAGGCACGGATCCAAGAGGAGGCGGTGGGGGCGATCGCCGCCCCCCCCCCCCCAAGAGCTGGGTTCAGGAAAATAGACCCGATTCTGCATCTTATAGTAGGAATGTATATGCTGCTGGCATGTTTGTTCCTTGCGATCGCCTCCCCTAAGAGCTTCCAATTCAAAAAAATAGACCCGACCTTGACTTTTACACTAAAAATGGGAATGTTGCTGGTGTCTCCCCTCTTGTCGACCACTTGCTTTCACTTACCATACTGTACTTTTGTGATATCATCCCCCCCCCCACCCCCAAAGAGAGAGGCTGGATTAGCTCCTGAGTGACATTTACTTTTCTTGACAAATTAGTGATTTGAGAAACACTAAAAATTGCATAAAATTTCCATTTCATTTGTTTCGTCCTACATAGGACTCGTCAGCGTTGTATGGTCCATATTGATCAAGCGTAATTATGCGGAATAAAATTTATTGTTTTTTTTTCTGTAAATTTCACATGAAATCTCTCTCCAGAATGATATTGAAGTACGTCCACACTTCTTATTTTCATTATTGGAGATGAATCTAATCAAGAATGAAATTTACAGAGAGTAACTGTTGAATCGATACCACACTGTAAAATATGAATAGTCAAAACACATCCATACACACATTAAAGTAGTGAAAAATATTGAAAGCAAGCACAGTAGTATAATATTTTACATTGTAGGTTTGGATGACTTAGTCAAAAATTGCTCCCAACAAAAGACGTCTGCTATTGCGTCAAGTGGCTTTGCGTCTTTAAGATCAACAGATACTGTTCTGCATTTGAGGCTCTTGCTGAAAACTCCAGCATATTATTCAAGTACCTGCTGATATAGCTCAGAATTTCGAAAAGGCATGTAAGTTCGAGGGGGTAACTCTCCAACTTGCCGGTTTATAGAGACTGTTTGAATATTTGTTTACTAGGTAAGATAGATCAACATTTTCATAAAGATTTCTACTTGTAACTTAGTGTTTAACTTATTCCAAAAAAAAAAAATGTTCGGATATGTAGAAATAAAAAGTTTTCAGTTTTGACCATCCGTTTTTTTCTCTAAAATAGTTTTTAATAAGTTCTTAAAAAACGGGATCATAATATTTTAGTTAATGACGCATTTACCACAATATTAATTTTCGTATTTGTCCAATCTTTTTAAATCGGCACATCCGCCACGATATCAAGATTAATTTTTATTAACCTTTTTAATATTCTTCAAAATTTTAATTAAGGTTAATATTTTTAATTTTACCATTGACGAGCTATACTTCTACGATATTACTTTGACATATGTTATATTTTCTTTGGTGAAATTTAGTATATGTGAATAATTTTTCAGTGTTTCCCTGGACACGCTATATAACAGTATTTATTATAAATAAAATATGTAATGTGACCTAGAAATTTCTAGGTTAATAAAAATCCGTAAAGCATGATGTAAGCAAAAAATTTTAATTTTATATACATTTTCCTAGGTAAAATGACCATGCCATGATCTGGTTGCCACACTATAAAATCTCAAAAGTCACTGTACACCAAAGTACTGGAAAATGTTGAAATCTAAAAACTAGATTAATATTTTACATTGTAGGTTTAGAAGACTTTGTCACACTTTGCTCCCGGTGGCTGCCTGTCCTTTCCCTAAGAAGTCCAGCCCATTGTATCCAGAATTCTGAAACTGCATATAAGTTTGAGGAAATAACCCTACAACCCCCTTCTTTACGGGGACTGTCTGGATATTTTTTATGAGATAAGAGAGATAAAGATTTTCGTAATAATTTCTACTTCTCGAATGTGTAGAAATAAAGTAAGATTTGCTTGTTTTACTCTAACTTTGACTATTTTTTTACAGTTTAAAAATGTATATTATTAAATTTAAAAAAGACAGGGTATTAATGGTTTAGTTATTGATGCATATGCCACGCTGCCTATTTTGGTATATATGGTGTTGCCCTATATAAAAAATGTTCTCTTTAATTAGTAAATTCGCCATAATGTCAAGATTTTACATAATATTAGACGACAATCGACATTCATCTCTATTAAATTTTCTTTGGTAAAATTAGATGCATGTAAGTAATTTTCCAGTGTTTCTACAAAAATCGAATTTTTGTTGAAAATGTTTTCCTTGGTAAAATTATTAGTAAAGAATTTTTCTGAATTTTTTATTTATAGGCTACGTCTAGTTTTCCTTTGATAAGGAACCCGCGTGAATTTGAAAATTTTAACTTTACCTTGTGTGTATATTATGCAGTGTTCGCTATACATTAAATAAAATCTTGAACTATACAGATCACATGAAGAGTTTGACCGGCTTGAGAAATCCAGAAATGGTTCAAGATATTTGGCAATAATGTTCTACAATTGCGTGCCAGCTAAAATTAAAGCTCTTAACTTCAATCAGTACAAAAAACAAATCAAGAGCTACCTTGTACTGAATGCGTTTTTTTCTGGATATTTCCATTAAAAATAAAAAATAGAAAAGTCTACAAACTTTATAAATATAAAATAAAATAATGCACATTGACTTTGCAGTTAGTAAAATAAAATATAAACATTGCATTCATAATTACAGTTGTTACAGTTTAACGTCAAGATATTCCTTTCTATATTAACAAAAAAGTTGTTAAGTACTTAATTTATATTTGTAAATCTGGCAACAAGTAGTGTCGAAATTAAGAATAAGGGTAGAAACACGCAATTAATGTCGCTCTACAAAGTTTGTAAATTAAAGTAATATACAGTCCACTTAAAGTTTTTTTAGTAACCCAAACATTGGTCCATTCGTCCGGATTGTGAATTGGTTAAAATTTGCAAGTTCCAAGAAGTTATAGTATGGTAAATGGTCAAAATTAAAATAAGTTAGAGGCCATTTTTAATTCAAATAAATAGGAAGCTGTTGTAAGACAAGGACGGAAGAGAGAGAGCAGGAAATGTTCCACCAAGGGTTCCTCTCATTCCTTGATTATCAATTGCCAAGTAAGTCCATTCCATTATTTAAGTATTATTTTTGATTTGTGTTAATAAGATGGCTGAGCTTGCCATATTAAAACCAAAAAGAGCTGCTTTGAAAGCAAAACTTACGCGATTTAAGAACCACTTTAATTCAATGAATAAAGAGCAATTAGATGAGAATATAATTCATGAATTACAATTTCGTTTAAATAACATTGAGCCTCTTTTGGAGGAATTTAATGATCTTCAGTTTCAAATAGAAGTAGCATCTAATGAAGATGATTATCAGCCAGACGATGCTGAGAGGAATAATTTTGAAACCACTTATTTCAAATTGATTGGAGATATAGGGGTTTTATGTAAAAACTTTGAGGTACAAGATTCTGACTCCAATAATGAGTCTGTAGTTGGTTCGCAAAATAATTCAGTTTTGCAAAATATTAATATGACGCAATCGTTGGTTAAGTTGCCACCAATTAGAATACCAGTATTTGATGGTAAATACGAAAATTGGCTAGAATTTAAAGATGCATTTACAGCCTTGGTTGAGGGTAACATTCAAAATTTTATTATCTTAGATCATCACTTGATTCAGACGTTCTTGAAATAATAAAGTCGATACAAGTTTCTTCTTCGAATTATAGAGTTGCTTGGCAATTTTTGGTAGATAGGTTTGAAAATAAGAAACTTATAATTTACAATCACATTCGAGCAATTTTCGAGCAGCCAAGTATTGTAAAGGAGTCTTATGTAGAGCTTAGAAATCTTTATGATTCTATAACCAAACATTTACGTTCTTTAAAGGTTATTGGTGAAGAAACTGACTCTTGGGGTAGATTAATAATTTACATTATGAGTAATAAGTTTGACTCAGGAACGCGTCGTGATTGGGAGACTTACAAGTATAAAGGTGACTTGCCTTCAATGAATGATTTAAATGATTTTCTGAAAGAAAAATGTGAAATACTTGAAAAGCTAGAAGTCGCAAATAAGGTTGAAAATTTCGATAAGTCCCAAAAATTACTTAATAAAGGTAACAGGCGGCATAGTAGTAGTTTTACTGCTACAGGTTCAGGAAAAGAAAATGATTATAAGTGTTATTACTGTAAACAATCTCATGGTATTTACAAATGTGAATCATTTTTGAAATTAAATATTGATGATCGTATTGCTGCAGTTAAGCGGCTTAAATTATGTTTAAATTGTCTGCGGGATTCGCATTCATCATGGAAATGTCAAAGGTCTAAATGTTTTAAATGTCAAAAATCGCATAATTCATTGTTGCATTTCGAATCGTATAATAAATCTAATAATATTCAAACTCAAAATGTTATAGCAACCGTTGGTGGAAATAATAATGACCTCAATAAAAATGGTCAGCCGGCACCGGTCCACAAAGAAAACCGGGAGTCACCGATTTCGGTAAATTCACATGTGTCTGCAAGCGCTATTGCCGGATCGTCAGTTTTGCCAGAATGTTCACCAGTTTTACTGTCGACCGCGGTAATTGAATTAATAAATGGAAAAAAAATTGTTTTCATTCGTGCATTATTGGACAGCGGGTCACAAAGTAATTTTATTTCACAGAAAGTTTGTGATGAGTTAAATTTGCAGCAATATAAAATTGACCATACAATCAAAGGGGTAAGTCAAACATTGGCAAAAATAAGCAATCAAATAAAAGTAGCGATAAAGTCATGTGTTAGTAATTTCACGACTAGTATTAATTGTTTGGTACTTCCACGTATAACTGATAAGTTACCAGTAATGTCATTTAAGAAAAGTATATTTAATATTCCCTCAAATTTACAATTAGCGGATCCAGAATTTAATGTAGCTAGAGATATTGATGTATTGCTAGGATCAAATGTATTTTGGTCAATAATCGGATCTGATCAGGTTCGGCTTGGGTCGAATTTACCCATATTACAAAAAACTGAATTCGGTTACATAATAGCGGGAAATTTAAATTTAAAATTAACTTCTAATAATGCAACAGTAAATTGCCTCAATATAATGGATATAAGTACCTCAATTGATAATAAAATTCTTAAGTTCTGGGAAATTGAGAAGGTAAACAATAGAATATTTAATATGTCAGAAGATGAAAAATATTGTGAGAGTTATTTTGAAGAAACTACGAAAAGAGATAAAACGGGCAGGTTTATAGTAAAAATTCCATTCAAAAATAATTTAAATAAATTGGGTAAATCACGTGATATGGCTTTACATAGGTTTAATTTACTTGACAAAAAACTTAATAAAAATACAAATTTTAAAACTGAATATACGGCGTTTATGTCCGAGTATGAGAGTTTAGGACATATGTCTTTAATTGAAGATATTGAGGATGATGGATATTATCTACCTCATCATGCAGTTTTTAAGAATAGTAGTATTACTACCAAATGTCGAGTAGTTTTTGATGCGTCTGCAAAGAGCAGTACAGGACTCTCATTTAATGATGTGCAATTTGTTGGTCCAACATTGCAACAAGATATATTTTCAATTTTAATAAGATTTCGATCATACAAATATGTGATGACAGGTGATATTTCCAAAATGTATCGACAAATACTTGTTAATGAAAATGAAACGAAATATCAAAAAATATTTTGGAGAGAAGAATCCAGTGAAATACTTAAGAGTATATAAATTGAATACGGTGACATATGGCACGGCATCCGCACCATATTTAGCAGTTAAATATTTGTTTAAACTCTCAACAGAAAATGAAATTGATTTTCCAGTAGCTAGCAAGATTATTAAAAGAGATTTTTATATGGATGATCTTTTGACAGGAGCAAATTCGACGTTCGAATTACTAAATATTCAAAGAGATATTTTAAAGTTATTAGCTGAGTACGGTTTTGAGTTGCGTAAATTTTTATGTAACATTAAAGATATTTTGGAAAAATTTGAGATTAATAAAGATCTAAATGCTAGTATATTAAATATTGGGGAAAATAATCAAAATAAAACGCTTGGTGTCTACTGGGACTCCAATAATGATTTTATTAGATATAAAGTAAATATGGATAATGACTTTCCAATAAATAAAAGTTCAAAACGTACTATTTTATCTCAAATTTGTCAAATATTCGATCCTTTGGGTTTGTTAGGTCCAAAAATAATTACTGCAAAATTAATAATACAGCAGCTTTGGAAACTCCAGTTAGGTTGGGATGAAGAAATTCCGCCATGTTTATTAAATAATTGGATATATTTTCATGAAGATTTACTTTATATTATATTATATATATATATATATATATATATATATATATATATATATATATATATATATATATATATATATATATTCGGAAAAAACAGCAAGATGTGCTGTTTTTTCCGAATATGTTAGTATTGAAGTTCACGGATTTTGTGATGCATCCATGAAAGCATATGGTGCCTGCATTTATATAAGATGTTTAACCTCAAGTGGTAAATTTATTTCTAATTTATTATGCGCAAAATCTCGTGTAGCACCCTTAAAGCAAATTAGCTTGCCACGACTAGAATTGTGTGGTGCTGTATTATTGGCAAATCTAGTGAAAAAGGTTTCAGATTCTCTAGAAATTAATTTTAATAAGTTTTACCATTGGACTGACTCCACAATAACTTTATTCTGGATAAGAAGTGAGTCAAGCAAATGGAAGACATTTGTAGCGAACAGAGTAAGTGAAATAAGGTTACTTACACATTTTCAAAATTGGAATCACGTCAAGTCAAATGGGAACCCTGCAGATTTACTATCTCGTGGTACTTCTGTTAAAGTTTTAAATGATACAAAATTGTGGTGGTACGGCCCTGAATGGTTTCTGGTTGCTGATGCATATTGGAATTTGAAACAACCTGATATAAGTATTTCAGAGATTCCTGAACAAAAGAGTGTTTCTTGCTTTGTAATAAAACATAATGATGAGCTTGATAATTTATTAAAGAGATTTTCTTCATTTAAGAAAACTTTGCGTGTTTTGGCATATGTTTTACGTTTTTTAACAAATACTAGACTAAAGGCTGAGGAAAGAAAGTATGGAGCATTATTACCTGAAGATCTCGATA
Organism: Diaprepes abbreviatus; assembly: GCA_034092305.1. Taxonomy (NCBI): domain Eukaryota; kingdom Metazoa; phylum Arthropoda; class Insecta; order Coleoptera; family Curculionidae; genus Diaprepes; species Diaprepes abbreviatus. The sequence goes on from JASJET010000107.1 coordinate 1,818,834, forward strand.
GGTCTTTAAATTTATTAATTAAAAATGTTCAAATAGAGTGTTTCTCTCAAGAGTATTATAATTTAAGTAATAATAAGGAAATTCACAAATCCAGTAAAATTATTTCGCTTAATCCATTTTTGCATAATGGAATGCTACGTGTAGGCGGTAGAATAAAAAATTCAGATCAACCTTTTGAAAAGAAGCATCCTATAATTTTACCGAACCATCATTTGCTAACCAATCAAATTTTAAGACATGAACATGAACGCTTACTCCATTGTGGAGCTCAAAATTTGTTGTATTCAATACGAGAAAGATATTGGCCTATTGCAGGTCGTAATAATTGCAAAAATATAATTCGAAGATGTATTACTTATTTTCGCGCTGCTCCAAAGGATTTAAATTATTTAATGGGAGATCTTCCGGAGGTACGTGTTAATTCGTATTCTACATTTTTAAATGTTGGTACAGCTTTCGGTGGTCCTTTTCTTTTAAAAGATAGACAAACTCGAGGTGCTAAAATAATTAAGGCATATATATGTTTATTTGTATGTATGAGTACAAAGGCTGTACATATTGAATTGGTTTCCGGACTAACTACGGAAGCATTTTTGGCTGCTTTTCATAGATTTACGAGTAGACGTGGAAAGCCAGCAAATGTTTATTCAGATAACGAATTAAATTATGTAGGTGCGAATGATGAACTTTGTAATGTTTATGAATTTTTAAATAATCATTCGGAATATATCTCCAATCAGTTGGTAAATGAGAGAATTAAATGGCATTATATTCCTGCTCGCTCACCAAGCTTTGGAAGTATTTGGGAGGCCGGTATTAAAAGTTGTAAAGGTCATATTAAGCGTGTTATAGGCGATAAACGTCTAACATTTGAAGAATTCAGCACTGTGTTGACACAAATCGAAAGTATACTAAATTCCCGTCCTCTCTGTCCCATTTCCCAAGACCCTAATTATATATCAGCGTTAACTCCTGGTCATTTTTTGATTGGCAAGCCGCTTACGAGTCTTCCCCAAATAAATATGACTGATGTTCCTGAAAATCTATTAACCAAATGGCAGCACCTACAAGCTATGGTTCAACATTATTGGTCCAGGTGGCAGAAAGAATATTTATCCGAATTGCAGAACAGAACAAAGTGGAAACAAAATTCGCAAAATGTGCTAAAGGTTGGCACACTGGTACTAGTTAAAAATGACAATGCACCCCCTTTGAACTGGCAGTTAGGTCGAATTATTGCTCTGCACCCGAGAAAAGATGGAATCACCCGTGTTGTGGACTTGAAAGTGTATAGTGGTGTTGTGACGCGAGCCGTAAATCGTATTTGTGCGTTACCTCTCGAATAAACTGACACTTCGCCGCAAAAACTGAAATATCCAGTGATAACGTCAGAGACAATTTTAAAATTTATAACTTTTTGACTTTTTAATTTTTAAGTTGAAAGGACTGAGTACTTTCAAGGCGGGCGGTATGTTAAGTACTTAATTTATATTTGTAAATCTGGCAACAAGTAGTATCGAAATTTTTTAAGAATAAGAGTAGAAGCACACAAATAATGTCGCTCTACAAAGTTTGTAAATTAAAGTAATATATAAAATTTTATGTTAGAATAAGTTATTTGGTAGTATTATATGTAGTACTGTACTGTACAAGTATTATTATTTTTTAGTAGCTGCTGACAAAATAACTTGTTTTTTTTTTGTATCTATTAATATTGGTTGATATGGGAAAGTTAATTACAGACAAAAAAAAAGGGCGAAGTCTTATTGCCCATTGTATAAAGTACAATATCATGGACCTGAAAAGCTCAGTGAAACATAATAAATTAAATTTATTTTAACTTGAGAGTTCGTTATGAATGGGTCCACGAAAGTCGGACATCACTGTAAATTTATTAAAAATTTTTATTTGTCTAACTTTATAAACAAACATTTTCATTTGCTTAATTTTAGTCAACAAATTACCTTAGTTAAATATCAAAATTTATGCTTAAGAAATTGAAATCTATATATTTAGATTAAATATGTAAGTTCATAATTCCCGTAATTTATTAACACCCTTTTAAATAGAACTTTTTTATTCATACGCTATATTACTTTGCGACTATTAATTACTTATTTGGATATTTTATCTTAGAGTTTCGTAACCGTCAGTTTGAAGCTAGAGTATAGTCTAAAAAAAATTGGTGACCTTGAAAACATCAAAAATATAGCAGTTTAAAAAGAATATAAACAAAGAATTAGAGTAACACTTGTTGAAGTCGGTTAAAAATTAAAACAAATTTTTTGACTTTCAGGAATCTCTATTATATAGTTAGTAAATACCTACGTTGCTATTGGCTGGTCCACTTCCCTACCACTCACTACGAATATGCAACCACTACTGAGATTATACGGTACCAAAAAAATAACGCCACTATAGAACAAGAATTATAATCAAAAATAAGCCGCATGGGGCAAAACTCTATCCCGCAAAGGCAGTCTTCAGTCAAAATATTAAAATTTTCGACTAGAGAGCCCCAAAACTGATAGTTAATGTTTATGGTTTGTAGTTACGCAACTGTAAAATGCCTTTTGATAAGCTGTCTGCCTGCTCCTAATCTTCTAACTAAAAAGTTTCTTAATAAAATTTATGGGAGAAACAATATAAAATTACTTTAAAAAATATAGGTTGACGATGTTGGTAATCAAAATATACATCCTGGATAGTTGTCACTTGAACACAAATAAAATTTTCCATTTTTACTAGTTTGATAATAAATATAATAGTCAACTCCATTGTTCATGAACTAGGGTGATCACTTTTAAGATGTCATTATTTTAAAATTAATCATATTTTGATACATAATATATATGGCAAAATAAGCAGCATAGTATTTCGGTTAAATAATAATTATTGGCAAATAATCACACTTTCATTTTTAATATATATATATATATATATATATATATATATATATATATATATATATATATATATATATACACTGTTTTTTTTTCCATTGAAGGGCAATAATAATGGTTCCTGGATATATATAAAGCAAGTTTCAACACAGACAAAATCGAAGACATCAGCCATTTCTGAACAAAAATACTGATTATATTATTCCATTTAAAAATATAAATTTTATTGTAAAAACAATACTGAATATTTTGTATACATCTGTCAGGTTATGTATTTGATCTAATGCAGATGATCAATAGTTGGCTGTATTAAATTGTATGTTACAATAAAGATTATTACGAAATAAGTGTATTAAAAAAAATAATTGTTTTATTATTCGAACTTCCTCATGTTTGTTGGTGGATTATTGAAAAAATCAGTTGTTTTGTTGAGAAAATTGATATATAAAGTTCCATGCCAGAAGTAAAATCAGATTTTAACATTTAGCTTAAAAACTTAATAAAACCAAAAACTTATAAAGCAAAAACAAGTTTAATATTGTGTTAAATCCTACCTTATTTTTCAAATTTTTTGATAAAAAAATAACCATCCTATGAACATAAATAGGTGTTCAGAAAGTTCTAAAAACACAAAGCTCATTAAGGGGCAAAGACTCGCAAATCTATAAAATTATTACTTAAATTAATAATAATTCAGAGTTAAATTGTGGGATTTTGTCGATTAATAAAAAATGCATACTTATTCTTGAGTATCAGAAACATTACTTTATTAAAATGGCATTACCAATAATACAAATGTAACGAACACTTTATTTCAGTTGGTCGCTCATAGAGGGCGTTAATACATCAATAAAAATAATATTTCGAACTCCTAACATTCTGAATATAATTTATTCCTACCCACAGCCTAATAAAACAGCTTTGACAATAACAATTTCACATATTAATTTTGTTATAATGTATCGTGTTTGATTAAGAAAAATGACTTATTTTGGTTATTGGTAATTAGAACTGCTCAAACATGCTGCTTGCTTTTAAAATATTGGGTAAATCCAAGGTATGTACATATACGTACGTATCAAATTAAAACTTTTATCACTTACACAGCTTACACTTCTTGTCATTTTACTTAAAAGGACCAACAAAAATCTAGAACACCTGCCTCTGAGTTGTTAGTTACGCTTCTAATACAGATTTATGATTTGATAGAATATCATTACTATTTGCTAATTTCACAAATACTTGATTTTATTATTTGGATTTCGCTCTGACACAAGTTCGCATCTTCTTTTAATACACTTTCTCTTTATCACCGATAAGGAAATGTAATTTTGAAACATTAGGTGCCACTTATGAGCTTAAAGGACTCCTTGAGAGGCGTTTACAATGGTGAAATAAATATATATTAAAGAATACTTACATGGCGATATTTTGAAATTTTCTTTTTTGGGATATGATATTAAAGTTGCTAGGTTCTCGTACAAAACTACAACTACTTGTTCCCAGAACAAAAACGTTAGGTTTAGGGATTTAGGTCGATTATGGTCAAATTTAAAGTTGAACGTGAAAAATTATAGCCGGATTCACTAACCTGGTTTAATTTTAAAAGTAAGTTTAAAACCATCTCAGATTGATAGCAGAGGGTTTAAACTAACAAGAACAACAACAAGTCAATCAATATTAAATTCTAAAAATACAAGCATAAAAAAATCCCTTCTTTTCTTTTTTTACTGAATCGGCAAAAATGGAAAATTTTATTTGTTTTCGGGATATAACTATTTCTCTTACATATTTTAAGACTTGATCGCAAAGCTCTTATCCTTAATATCGCTATAAGTGTTGATCATAAGCAAAACAAAACTGGTCGACCAGGAATACGATTTTAACTATTTAGAAACTCAGCTGTTCATAAGGTGAAATGGACTCATTTTTTTTGTCTGCCCTTTGGAGGGCTAAAAGATCTAAGTGAGTTTGTGAAATGTGTATTTTTCTGATTTATTTTTGTCTGCCATTTTGTATTTCGATGAAAGGTTTTATAAGATATTCACACCTACACCGACAGACAAGTAAAATGCTTCGCAAATGAATCAACAGTCGCAGATGATCTCTCGTATACCAGATACACGTGTGTAATATAATATCAAAAATTTTAGGTTATATAATTAGTATTGATTACATACGTATAGGTACAGAAATTTATTGCATTTTTATGTTTTCATTTCATATGTTTGAGTATATAATTTTTATTTCAAATACTCAAAATGCCTAGGCAAACTTTTTCTACAAAAAAGACAACTTTTCGTCTACGTGGCTTCCTACAGATTGCGTTTCGTCATAATTTAGGCATCAGAGTATTAGTAAGTGAATACATTTATGATTAATCTGGCTTACTTTCATGCGCAATTTTTTTATATTTGCAATGTTACATTATATTGTAAAATATAAAATTTTTGGTAGAAAAAATTGGTAGTTGTTGGAATTAAAGTTTCAGACGTTAAAATATACAAACTAATTTCAATAAGATTTCATTGCAATTATCGTATATCAATAATTGTTATAACATAAAAATGTGTAATAAAATATATGATCGTCATTTTTACGATATTTTCAACGTGTTTAAAATTCTTCGATTTTAAATGAATTAAACGCTATTTTATTCATGATATAAGAAACATTTACTTTAAGCTGTTATAATCTCATCAAAATTAAACTAGAGAAAAATAAAGCAGATATTTTATTTATGTATAAGACGAAAAGTATCACTTTCTCTTCCGTAATTTATTTTAATAAATTTCAAAGTCACAAAAATTAAAATTTGTACAAGATTATATATCTACGTCTGTCTGTGCGACTTTTTAACCACATTTATCGTAAAAAAATGTTTATTTTTAACCAAAATATAAAATGGCAGACCAAAAGAAAAATCATGTTGTAACATGTTTTCAAGTATTAACTTTTTTTTATTTATTTATAAATTTGCGAGGCGCTGTACTTGTGTGCCAATGTAGGTATGAACATTTTCTGATACCTCTAATCGAAATACAAAATGGCAGACCAAAATAAATCAGGGAAAATATAAGAAGTTTTTTGTCGACTTTTCCCTTGTCTGCAACAATTTTCCCAACTTCCAATTTGTCTGCCAAATTCATAGCCGTCATAAATTAATATTATCTTCAAGTAGCCACATCGGCATACAAATTCTGATCATGACAACTAGGTCGAAATTTTCTCACAATTTTCCATCGGAAAAAAGATTTCGTTGTGGGCAAACCGTCCGCCATTTTTTTACACACAATTTGTTACTTTATCTTTCATGTTGTTCATTGGCAGACGAAAATAAATCAAGATTTTTTTGATTTTTTTTTTTAAGTTTCCGTCCCTTCGACTATTGCAACTTGTCTACCATTTTTTCCGTGAATTCAATTTGGGTGACTACCTTTTCACTTTAATGGTAGACAATTTGAGATCAGGAAAAAACAGATTTTTCTTTCAAATTAAAATTGTTTTTCCAAATTTTCGAAAAGACTGCCAGGGTTGCAGATCTTTTAGGGCGAGTCCACACGACAAGAAAAATTTGAACGTAGGCGTATTACGCCCTTTTAAGTTAAAAATGTATCGTCCACACGGTATATTTCGTTCCGCGGTCGTAAGAAGTGTGGTTTTTTTATGTTAACCTAACTTTTATCTGGATTGTTGTTTATATTTTATCTAAAAATTAAAATGAAAAAAAAATAAAACATTAATTACTTTGACATATTAATAATTTAATTCAAGAAATGCGAGAAAATGATCCTAATTTTTTAAAAATATTTTCCTGTTACTTTTGGTGAATTTGAAGAGTTCTTTGCTGTTGTTAGGCCAATAACTAGGAAACACGATATGGAAATGTATAGAGCTATACCCTTATTACTAGCTTGGAAATAACATTGTGATATTTAGCTGATAAAATCAGCAGGTGAAAGCAATAGCGTAAATTCCGAGTCGGTAAACAGTGTTTCTGAAATTATTCAGGTTACTTGTGCCGTAATATGAGACTCTATAAAAGAAGTTGTATTTCCAAAGTTTACCACTTCTACCTGGTAAAGAATTGCCAAGGAGTTCGAAGACGAAAATTCTAAAAATCCTTTTAATAATTACAATTGTTTGTAGTTTTTAGAAGAATAGATTATATATGATACTAACTTGATTTCTGTTATTAAATTTCCATTATTATAAATTTTTACTTTTTAATTGTTTATAATAGGTTTATATAAAGTTTGATAAGGATAGGGTTACCAGACGATAGGGATTTTAATGACATATCGGAAATTTTAGCCCCTGTTAGGGAAATAGGACAAAACTGCAATTGTCACTATTTTTTTTAAATTAAAAGAGTAAATATAAGTAATAAAAAAATATTTATTTACCATTCTAGTAAGAAGAAATAAATTAATTAAACGTTAACAAAAAGTTTTTTTTAGTATATTAATAAATTTAGTTTCATACTTCTTATTGCTTGATGTTTCTTTTGGCAATTGCTGATCTTTTATAACCATTTCATGACATTCTTCACATGATATGTTCTTTATGTTAAATTGTGTCAAGAATAGAATCTTAACAGAAGATATTGTTGTAAACCAGCTATTACTACAAATTATTAAATTACTATAAATAAATATTTTTAAGTTACTCTTATGGATTAATAGATAATTATTGTTTAATATTTAATACTCTCTTAAGAAGAAGTTATAACTTAAGTAAATTTATATTCTAATCGGCTCAAACAAAAGCGTGTCTTCATCTCTAAAACTTGACTTTTTACAAAATATCATTAGCTTTGTTCATATTGTCTTATCGTCCCATAAATACACACTTTTCTCATTCCTTGAATTAAATTATTAGTATGTCCAAGTCTTTCATTAGTGCTTTCCTCAAATATAAACCGGGCCAAGTAGCGACAACTTTTCTGGATTTTCTTTTAATCAAGAATATATTAATAATCTCCTTACATTTTGTAACTTTTTCTGGTAATAATTCGGATTAGAGTAAATCCAGAGGTGGATGCAATTTTGGTTTTATTTGTTTAGATTTTTTTAAATAATTATCTTCATTTTTCTGATAAAAAAATGCACACTAATAAAAGCATCTATACTATATAAAATTTCATAAATTTTTATCGGAATCTCAAGAAAATTATCAAAACAAACAAAACCAAAATGGCACCCACCTCTAGATTTACTCTAATCCGGATTATTACCCTTTTTTTTTCTAGATTACAACACTGCTGCAATGAATGTTTTATCTTGCTTCATTTTAATTTTTAGATAATATATAACCAAAGATTTTGATATAAGTTAGATTAAGACAAAAAACTACACCCCTTATGACTGCGGAATGAAATGGCCCGTGTGGACGATACATTTTTAACATAAAAGGCTCAAATTTTTTTTGTTGTCTGGACTCACCCTAAAGAAATATTTTGCTCGTTGTGAGCGTCTAGTGGAACGCACCCAAAGCTAGCAACGATTAGCAGTATATACTGCCCTCGATTCAAGAGTTTTAACCTCGGGTGCATCAAACCCGGAGTAGTTCCGAACAAATCTGAATAAAGTGTTAATTTGAACAGTAAATAAACTACAAATTATTTTTTTCGGAGTTTGTATTTTTAATATACATAGCGAAACATATTGAAGACAATAAGGTAAACATATTATATTATTACTTATTAGTTTTGAATTTTGTCTGGTGTCATGACATTTTTGGTCATAAATATTTCGCAATTCGTTAAAAAAACTATGTAGGTAAGTCCGGTATCTTGTGAAATAATCTTATTTTTGTGTTTCCATTTCATGTATGTTTTTTACCCAAAAATAGCATCTAAAAATGATAACTGATAGCTGCTAGGGCTTTAGTTTTATATCTCAAGTTCGTGGGCTTTATACACCAAATATTTTTATTAGTGCTTGAGGGGCAAGGAGAAAGCAGATCTGACAAGCGCCGGGGCATAATGCACTACTTGCATAAAGCGAGCGTTTCTTGCACCTGAACAGCTCTGAGCTGCTCATGCCAATGAATCGAGGGCAGTAATAGAGGATTTTTATACTTAACCTTATATTTGAAAGTTTTAAAACTAAATAAATTTAATAATGTGGAAAACTGCTACCTCGGCCTTTGGAAAAATTTTATCCAAGGAAAGTTCCTTTTTATTGAAGAACACATGTGTGCAGGAACAAATAAGGGTAATAATTATAGAAATTTTATTAGGAAGTAAAAATGTATTGTTAAAAAATAATTCTACTTTCAAAGTCATTGCAGCACTATAATGTATTAATTTCTTATGTTCTTATCACAATTATAGTTAAGTTTTCGGTTAAAAGAATTGAAGGCACTTCTTCATTTAGTATTTTTAGCTATTACCATACAGTAGGTAAAATTTGCTTGACACTTATCAGCGCTTTTTTACTCGACCATTCCCAAATACTTACAATGTACAAAAACTAATAAAAAAAAATAAAGACAGACAGGTCCCTATTACCATTTGAAACTGTCAATCATCTAGTTTTAAATTAAAGTATATATATTGTATTGACCATAAGTAGATGAATATTAATTAAATTCAAAGTATTTCAATCTGTTCTTAAATCACTGGCAGATTACTTATGAGCTACTGATAAAAGACAATATTTTTGAAGCTGATCACAAATAGATGGATTAAATATTATATTTACAATTTCATTTTTACATGCTAATAGTTTTAGGGAACCCTTCATAAATTATGAAGGGCCATCTTGATGAATTGGACATCTACCTGTTATAAGACTTCTTAAGATTATCAAACTTACCTACCTACTTCCCTTCATATTGTGTAATTTTTTAGTATAGCCATATTAAATAAAAATTTGTTATACATCCTTCACTTATGAGATATCAAATAGTTCTTCATAAAATATATATTTGAATGCATACATTATAAATAATAAAATGAACCGGTGACAAATCACGGGCCACGAAATAAATCATACCTATTGTGGGAGAGGATAGAGCTTAAGTAGAAACTTGATGACCTGCTATAGCTGTGTATTATCTACTGCTAGGTCGCGCTAAACTCTAATGTATAAATTATTTTATATTATTTTTATCTTATAATATGACAATATAATATTATGTAAAAGATGAAATGTACTGCCAGATAAGCAATCGTAAGAAAATCAGTCCCCCTATTCCAAAATCTCTTGCGTAATTTATGGACCTTTCCTCTGAACCTCTGAAATTTTTTTCCTTATTATATATATATATATATATATATATATATATATATATATATATATATATATATATATATATATATATATATATATATATAAATCCTTTATTTAGTAATAGACTAATATAATCACACATAAATCTTAACAACTAAATTTATTTTAAAATAAAAACAACAATCAAACATGTTCAAGCTTTGCAGAACAATGACAAACTAAACTAAACCGACACAAATCTAAAAAAAAACAAAGGAAGTTTATGTCCCTAAAGGATAGTAGACACTATTAAAAAATACTGCTTCAGACACTGTTTAAACTTATTTAGAGATTTTAAAGATTTAATATTTATGGGCCATTGATTAAAACTGTTTAGACCTTTAAAGAATACAGAGGTTTGTGTTTGTCTCTTTAATAATGGAGGAATATAAAAGTCATGCTTCGATCTAGTATCACATACTTCTATTATCATTAATATGATTTTGTAAATATGTAGGAGAACTACCCAATCTGATTTTAAAAATAAAGATCAATGTTTGATAGTGAAAAAAGTCCTCCACTGACAACCATTGTATTTCCCTCAACATGTATTCAACTTCTTGTACCTGAGAGTATAGCTCTCATGGCTCTATTTTTCTATAATTGAAATCTTGCCATTTCATTTTGATTAAGCAGGAACAAAATTGTGGAGCAATAAACAAAGTGCGGGAATGCCAGAGTAGTAAACAGGATTGTTTTAGTCCACCTTGACAAAAAACCATCTGTGAATATAGTTCATTTTATAAGAGATTATTTTTATTAAGTTATTCGCATGTTCTTTAAATTTAAGTTGTTGATCTATGATTACTCCTAAATATTTAAACTTTACCACCATTTCAATTGTTTCATTGCCTACTTTAATAATAGAATCTCCATGAGAAAAAGTTCTGTAATCATTCTCATTGCAGATTATTATGAATTTGATTTTTTTCACATTTATTTTTAATTGGTTACAAGAACACCACCAATATAAATTTTCTAATGTAGAGCTAGTTAAGTGTGCCAACCAATTGAATACCATCAGAACAGCAAAATATAAAAGAATATCATCTGCAAAAAGATATATACAACAAACAATCACCACATGTATTCACTATAAGTTAAGCCAATTACAGACCCCTTTCTTAAAGCGAAAAACATTAAATTAACAGTCCTAATCAATATTATTGTTAATATTATATCTGAGCCTGAGAAACAAGCAACTTATGGTCAGTAATATCCGCATATTTACTTAAAATAATACTACTTAAATCTACATCACTAACATATGCATTAAAATAACTACACATTTTATATAGCGGCGAATTTTTATAAGTATTTATTCTAGGAAACTAGATAAAATGTTGGTCTTTGTCTTGTTCCACTATTATTACAAATGGAAGGTGCAGCAATAGGTCTGGGCTATTTATTTTATTCTTTAAGATCTTGAATATATATATATATATATATATATATATATATATATATATATATATATATATACCAAACATATTTTCATACGTTTATTTTCCAAACGAAAGTCTATTAAATATATTCAATAAGTCTAGGTGATTATAACCCTGATAGGGATAGTACCCAGATCTTTTAAAAAACATTTACTTTAAATACTTTCACTGGACACGTTCTATGGTTCTACTCCACACTTCATATTGTGGTGATCATATTATATACTACAGTATTCAAGTTTTGGCAGCACAAGACCGTCAGAAAGTGTCAAGCAAACATCAACATCAAAATGTCTAGTAGATCTGATGATGAAACCCATTATCTTGTGAGCTTGATTAATTTTATTTATTATATGATCATTGAAAGTCAATAAACTATCAAACAATACTCCCATATCCCTCTGACAAGAAGTCCGTTTTAACACTATACCATTAACAGAATAAGCTTCAAATATTTATGTTAAGACTAAAAGACATTGACGAGCACTTGTTATCATTAAGACAAAATTCCACGCCATTCAACAACATTATTTAGAATCTGCTGTAAACAGTCCCAATCATCAGCAGTCAATACTTCCCTAAAAAGTTTAAAGTCGTCTGCAAACAGTAATGTTTTTGAGTGTTTGATCACATTACATATATTATTAAAGGCAATCAAGAACAAAAGAGGTCCCAAATTAGACCCTTGAGGAACACCAGAAGTACTTCTATATACATATGATTTGGCCCCTTTTATTTCAACTTACTGCTTTCTATCAGTCAGGTAAGAGACAATATTATTTATCAGATTTTCCATAACATTCAGTTGCCTAAGGGACTGTATTATAAGGGTATGTTTTACTCTATCAAATGCTTTTGCCATGTCCGTGTAGATTACATCAACTTGTGCTTTTTTGTTAAAAGAGTTATGAATGTATTGTATAAAAGTAATTAAGTTAGTTAATGTTGACCTAGCACACTACCCTGTGGAACACCCATGCTGCTTTCAATTTCGTCAGATACCACATCATTCAATTTCAATCTTTGTTTTCTATTAATTAAGTAATTATTCATAAATTCCAACACCTCACCCCTTATACCGACACTTTTAATTTTTTAAGTAGTCTTCCTCTATCCAACCTCCTCAAATCCAAGAATACAGCACCCATAATAAGATTTTGATCGAAACTATGTTTCCAGTCATTAAGGACATACTGCACTGCAGTTTCACAGCTATGCTTATTCCGAAAACCAGATTGCATACTATTTATAATTTTTTTGGCTTCTATGAATTCTAACAGTTGTTTCATCACTATTTTTTCCATGATTTTTTTCAACACAACTAAGCATGTTAACAGGTCGCAAATCAACAGCCCTGTGAGAATTATTTACTTTAAGAACCGGAACAGTCGTCGATATTTTCAATTCATCAGAAACTTTACATGCTAAAAATGACGAATTTATCAAATTAAGAAGTGGTAAAGCTATATTATCAAAACAATTCTGTAAAAACACAACATTTATATCATCTGATCCATTTTTATTTGGTAGGTCAAAAACAATCTCCATAAGTTCCTCAACAGTAACAAGTTTAAAGTTCTCCAAAAACACGCCCTCATCTCTAGGTAAAATTAGAAAATCTGGTCCAGATTTATCTATGTCTCTGACTATTGCTCTAATACTGGTAACATAAAAGCAATTCAATGAACTTACCATGGATCTGAAATTATTTCATCAACAAGTTTCAGTTGCAAATAACTGTTAGTTTTACCTTCATTAGGAAGCAAAGTTTTTAAAATATTCCACATTGCCCGGGAATTACTTTATTTTGATTTTTTAAAAAACCTTAACTTTGTCACACCACCATTCCTTATATTTTGGATATATTTAAAGTTCTTTTTGGTGCAACATCATAAAAAATGTTCATCAAAGTTGAGTAAAAGTACTGGTATTTGAGGTTAATATTAAATATTTTATAGTTCCAGTTCATGAGGGATAATTTCTCATTTATAGTACTATAATTAATATTTCAACCTCTACTTCTTATTTCTATAGATTTTTGCAAGATTGCAGCCGTTAAGTAAAGGAAAACTCTGATTCTGGGTGTTTTTGTAACTTGAGCCACGCTCTTTTCAAAATGATTAGTAATTATTGGATCTATTAAAGTTCCACCATTTGTGCAAGACCAAGTACACTCTGTAACCACATTCTCCAACCCAGCACCAATCACAAATTGTTTTAACCTTATACTGTAGGTGTTATTAGCATTCCAATTAATATTAAAATCCCCAGTTATAATTACTTGACAGTTTTTATCATGAATGTTTTCGTCACAGCAACTTACAAAAAAAATCCAAAAAGCCAGACAGCTACCATTTGGAGATCTATTCAAATATGCAATGATAAACACACTATTTTTTAAACGAATTTTGGTCGACAAGAACCAGTATGTCCATTTCTATAATATCTGTCATCACCCTAACATTACCTCCAAAATACACCGTTACCCCCTAGTATGTCTATCACTGTCAGCTCTAAAAATGGAGTACAGTAGAATCCCGATTATCCGAACATCGATTATCTGAACATCCGATTATACGGACTCGTTCGTCATGGCTCTAATTGCAGATTTCAAAATGTTTTGACCTCGCAACGAGACATGTTACGACGAGTTTATTCACGCCTCCGACCGTGTACTCCCGCTCTCATTTGTTTGCGCGATAGTGTTTGTTATTGTTTCATTTTCTTTGATAACGTTCAACTGATAGGTTGTTTTTTATTTTTGTTTACGGTTTGGGTTGGAAATCTAAAATGTCCAAGCGAAAAAGAGTAGTGTTGTCTCTTAAAGACAAAGGGAAGATAATTAAGAGTATAAAAAAATGTTGAATCTGGCAGTAAGTTGGTGCAAATATATGGTGTAGGGACTTCTACGATATCAGACATTAAAAAGAATTCTGATTCCATAATGAAATTCAGCTACGCGCTTAAGAAAGAAGATAGAAGCTGGCAACGCAAAGTCATGAGAAAATCTCAAAATAAAATTCTGGAGAATGCAGTTTTTACTTGGTTCTTACAAAAGAGAGCATGTGGACAGCCCATATGTGGACCTCTTTTATGTGAAAAAGCATTGGATTTTAATTAAAAGCTTTGTGGTATTTTTTTCAAGGCCAGCTGTGGATGGTTAGCAATATTCAAATCTAGACATGGAATTCGAGAACTGGAGATTGAAGGAGAAAAACTGCTAACGTTGCTTCAGCCTACTCTTTTGTAGACGAGTTAAAAGCATTTTTAGATGAAAACGAATACGATTTAGATTTTGTATATAATGCGGACAAAACAGGTCTTAATTGGAAAGCTCTACCAAGTAGATTATGAGCATCGCGTCGTGAAAATGGAGCACCGGGCACAAAGTGAGTAAGGACAGAGTTACAGTTATGGTTTGCGCGAACGCTAAAGGAACACATCGATTGCCACTGCTACTTATTGGCAAATCAAAACATCCGCTCTGTCTCACAAATGTTAAAATCCCCTTAACGATGAACACAGATATTTTTTACTTGCTATGAAAATACATTTATTCCTGAATTGAAGAAATTTCAAAAGGACGGGGGAAAAGAGAGCGATGTATTGTTGTTGTTAGATAATGCGTCAACGCACCCTTTCGCAATGAAAAGATGTGATTCATTACGTCAAAGATCAATAACAAGTTATTTCCAATCAAAATTTTAAATTACATAGGTATTATGTCATTCATTAGCGTTATAGCTCGTAATTTTTTTATATCGTATTGTCTAAACGATGTATGTAAAACCCATTACATAATAAAAATTGATTAAAATTTAAATATTGTTTGATTTGACTTTGAAATAGATTATCCAGATTTTCGATTAATACCCCTGGTTTTATTTGATCCGGATAATCGGGATTCTACTGTAGTTCTCAATGGAAATCCCACCATCATAAATTTCACTAGTTAAACGTGTTTCTGAAATACAAATTACCGCAGGCCTTTTTTGTACAATTAAATTGTAAATCTCATCAAAGTGAGCAGGTAAACTTTGTGCGTTTAAGTATAATAAAAAAGAGTTTTTATTTAGTTTATTCTTATTAGCGTAATTACTATTATTGTTACTCTTACCATTACTATGCCCATCTACCCTATTTAAATTTGGACTTAGTCTAAAAAATTGTCACTATTTCTCTGGTTTGCAATCCCATCACCTGCTATTTTTGTTTTTATACATGATATTTTTATATATGATCATTTTGAGACTTTTGAGAAACCTCTGTAACTTCACCCACTGCACAACATACTGGAAAATGAACAATAGAATCCCTATTACTCACATTCTCCCGCTGGATCTCCATTATAAACAAATTGACAATAGTTGTCTTATTTAATCTAAAGCCTCTGTAGTTGTTAACATTTCAAACTTTCGTAATGCCTTGATTAATATTATGTCTAGATAATGCGTATTTACTTAAATTATCATTGAAGTTTACAACGGACCTTCTGACTAACATTTTTATAACTAGCATAAAGTAAATTGGCCAAAATTATGTTAGTATGCCCACACTTATCAAGTATGTCCCTAATCCTATCAAACAGTGGTTACTGAAAATTTGGAAAGTCATTTGATCCTGCCATTATGATAACAAAATCGGCTAAAGTAAATATTTTAGTAAATCCATTCAAAAAGTACGCACCTGGTTTAATTATGGTTTGTATATGTGAATTTTTTAATCTATTTAAAATTTTGTTTATGTTCCTACCATATTCATCACATAATATAATAATTTTATTTCTGTTACTCTTGTAATTCCTATTATTCTTATGCATCAAATTTCTCCCAGATGAGAGACGGTGTCGTCTTTCCTCTTCAATTGAAATACCTCATTCCGCAACTTCTTCACTTCATCCTGGTAAAATTCGTTGTCAGAAGGCAGTGTTTTAGTCGATGTTACCATATTTCTATTAAGCATATATAAGTCGGCAAATTATCTTTCCAATTTGACTAATTTCTGACATAACTCATCATTTCTCTCTTCCATTTCCTTTCTCTGCCTTTGCAATTTAGATATTTCCATGTCGAGATCATATTTTCCAGTTTTTTGCCTATACTTTTCTTCCACATTGAGAGCCTCGCCTATAGAATCATGATTTTTATCTTTCAAACTAGTGTTTAATTTCAATATTTTGACGTTGAGACTCTCGATGTCTTGATTAAATTTTTCACGCAGAGAGCTAACCTCTTTTTGCAGCTTACTGTTTTTTTTCTTGGCACCCTTATCTAGTTGTTTCAGTGTTTGTTTGAGTTTTTTTTATTTTCCTCCAGATATTTATTGTGTTTGTCTTTCTTTTTTCTTATTATTTTTTTACATTGATCCTAGCAAATAACTCTATATCCCCCCAGTCGAGTGTATCCAGATGTTCTCTCTAAACGGCTTGGATGGAATATATGATAACATTCTACACAACATAAGTTTGCATCACGTTTATCACAACATATAAATGTCTGCTTTGGTTCTTCCAAATTCTCTCCAGACCGGATCTGTTCCATTTCAATCTCTCTATATCAAAACAAAACTACTCAAATCAATTTGACCTCAACTTTTACTTTTATTAACTTTCCGTGCAAACGGCTGCCTTTACCATTCCAACAAAAAAAAACACATATTTGTAAACACTACAAGGAATGTTTCACGGGTTTTACCCGATTTCAACAAAGAACCATTATATCCATGAAAAACTCCATGTTCTGGGGTGAGTTCTAATAGTATTTTTACCACTACACCACTTTAAAATAATTTGATAAAATACTATGAAAATAGAGCTGGATTTCAATATATTAAATATATCCAACTGGACACAGAAAGCACGCATGTTCATTATGCTACAAGACATTGATTGATTCATTATATAACGTAGCAGGCCATGGTTGAGAAGCCCTTACACTGCAGGCTTAAGACTTATTGTGTCACCTATCATATCTGTTCTAGGTGAACAGGTTAGTTCCCTTGACCAGGTTTAGCAGCCTGTTCACAATTTTGTCCTCTGGACATAGGACTTCCAAATTGATTAATCCCTGAAGAAGTCTCCAGTAGGTTAAAGCTTAACATGTGTGATGTGTGAGGCCGTGTCGTCCTCTTCATCACATAGTCTACACAATGGTTCCTCATTAAAGATAAGCATTGTAGGTTTCCTTAAACTGCAGTGGCCAGTTGTAACTCCTGACACCAGCCTGATCTGCTGTCTGCTTAGACGCAGAATTTCACTGCTTAGTTTACCAAATGGTCTGCTCAGCAATAACTTGCTATTCCTATGGCCCGCAGTGTGGTTCCAGTAGGTCTGGTGTTGTTGATTTATCCATCAGGATAATCACCCACGAGTAGCAGCCTTTGTAATTCCAAATATAGCTGTGATCAAGTAAATATGGTAGCCAACCCTTGTCTTGCAATTGGTCTACTTGTTCACTGCCCAGGACACCCTTATACCCTGGCATCTACATAAGAATGACCATATTGTGTTTTGCCAGAACGATAAAGTTTTGAAGATAGTCCCAGACCTGTTTTGATCCTATTTGAGAGTATTCCAGAGCCTGTAACTCCTCAAATTCTCCCAAAGACAAACATCAATAGCATGAATTTCTAACTAAAATACTGTATGCTGTCCCGGTATTTCGCTTGTGGGGTGTATATTCCAGCGTCTGTACCATGATCAATTTTGTACCCATCCGTGTACCAGATAAGATTTCCCGGCTGACTCACTGTTCGGTGAGAGCCCCCTTTCCAGTCACGCTGAATGGAATAAGGTCTTTCAAAGTTGTAAGTTCCTGGCATGGTGTCACTGCTCATTTCTAACAATGAAACATTGATTAGTTGCAACCTATATTCTCCATCCTTACCTCTGCCCTGATTATTATATCAAGGAGAGGGAGGTTTAGCAGGATTTCCATGACTGCTGTTGGAGTGTTTCTCATAGCACCTTTGATACATAAGCAGGTGAGTCTCTGGAATTTGGAGAGCTTCAAAGTGGCTTGTATTAGAGTAGTTCTTCACGATATAAACAAGCCATAAGATATCGAGGGTCTTAATTCCCACATCTTGCCCATGTCCTTTTTGTTGCCATGATGAACATTTTTTACCTTTGGAGATCTGCAAATGTGAGTTCCAGGTAAGCTTTCCAGTCAGGATTATTCCTAGATATTTAATCTCCTGGCTCATCTGCAGTTGTGTATTAAAGCGAATTGGTAATTTTAATTCACCCAAATTTCAACTTGTACTAAAGGGTATGAGTTTGGTTTTTTCTGGTTTTACGCTAAGGTGCTCGTTACACTACTTTTCCACCTCAATAGTCAAAGTCCCTTGCATGAGCTCCGATAATATATCGCTATGTTTCCCCACAATAAGTATGACTATATCGTCAAAATACTCCTGGGTATATAGCCTCGGTTGTTAAGGTTTACCAGGTGCTTGTCGACCATCAAATCTCAGAAGTGGGGATAATACCCCTCCCTGCGGGCATCTCTTGACTATCGCCATCTCTACCGTTTCTTCCAACAGTTCAGGCTCGTCTGCCCAGAATGATGTTTTGAATTCACCTGCACAAAGTATCTTCAGGCAGACGTTGTCATAGAGGCAAGTAATGTGTAATAGAATGCTTCTTCAATATCAAGGGAGGCTGTCAGTGCTATTTCCTTGCTATACATCTCCTTACCTACTAGACCTGTTCTAACATGTAGCTATTCTTGCCCTTAGAATTCTACAGTCATGGGTTCTTTGCTATGCTTTAAAAGGATTGAGATGACCTCGTCAGGTCCCAGTGGCTTATAGCTTTCAAACGATTCTGTAACCCACAGTATCTTGTTGTGAATTATTAGTTTGTGTGCTGCTTCCCAGTCTCTTTGTCTCCCTTCTGGTCAGGGTCGAGAGGTTGTTTTCATCATTTATTGTGGCGTCAGGGATATCAGAATTTGACAGATGCTTCCGAAGGAGTAATTCCAGGGTATCCCCGACAGTCTCCGTAAAAGACCGATTTCCGCAGTGTCCCCATAGGGTCTAGGGTATTTTTAACCAGAATGTTGTTTAGGAGTGATGCTTGAGAGATGCTTTCGACCTCTTAACACGGCTTCCTCCAGGAGCTTCTTTTGGCTTCTCTTATTTTTTTGTTGTAGTCAGTGAGTATTTGAGAATATTCTGTCCCCTCATCGATTCTTTTTCGGACAGTGCGTGTTTCCTTTCTTAATACTGTGAGATCTTTATTTCACCAGCTAACTTTATTGCTGGCGATTTTCCTCACAAGAGGACAGATTTTGTGACATGAAGTTATGATTGCTTCTTGCAGTTAAGCAGAAGTTAACTCAATATCCACATTGCTTCTTATGTCCGATTTGGCATTTTGAATGTTTATGTTTAGATCATCCTTGTATTTCTCCCAGTTTGTGGATCTCTGATCACGATAAAGCTCAATCGGTCTCTTCACGTCAACTACTTTTATGTAAATGTTTCTGTGATTCGAGAGGGAGAGCTCTGAGGAATCGCACCATCTGAGAGTTTAGACAAGAAGCCGCCAAGGTTATGTCAATTATCTCGTTGCGAGTTTTGGTAACAAAAGTGGGTTTTTCCCCGCAATTTAGAATCTCTAAGTTATTGAATACTACAAAATCAAAAAGGTACTCACTTTTTTTTGTTTATGTCGCTGCTGTTCCATGCCAGATTGGTGTCCATCCCGACAATAGCCTACAGGTTTGATGTCATGCAGTGCTGTTTTAGCTGTTCAAGTTCCAATGATAGAGGTGGGTTGGGTGAGTCATCGAGGGAGTCAAGCCTTCCCTCTCCCCATGACCGTTGTGATATGATGACTTTCCTACCTGCAATAGTTTTAACTTATCTGCTCTAACTCTTGGTGGAGTATCTTAGCGGCTGAGTCGTGTCTTTCCTTATACTCGGTTGCGGCAAACGCTTGGCATCCTCCAGTTATGTGCTGGCTTGTCTCTGATGTTCGACAGCCATATATATATATATATATATATATATATATATATATATATATATATATATATATATATATATATATATATATATATATATATATTGATCGTTTGAGGGATATCTGATGATGAACTTGGGCTTGTAACTTCTCTTGGTCTGTTCGGTGGTGAGAAGCAATATCCCGTTCTCTCAACTGTAGCGGGGTTGAATCGTCTGCCTCGCATATTGCTCGATGTAGTGTGGAAGAGTTGTTTACCAATATCGACCAATCCTCTTCCTTCTTGGTGTCTTGGAAGCATTGTACGTTCAATAGCACTCCGAGGGTGATGTTTTAGTGCTTTGTTAGGAGTGTCCTTATTTTTCTTTGCAGGTTTTGGATGTCCATCCTGCTCCATTTTACAATTCCAAAAGAGTAGCTTAGCGTAGAGCAAGCATACGTGTTGAAAGCCTTAAACAAATGTATGATATTTGTATGTTTGGTCTGCTTCCATTGCAGCTATAGTTTCACCGTTCTGCATTTCAAAAGCCCCCGGATGTATCTTCCCTTTAACGATGTTCAAAATACGGCCTTTGTCAAGTCCAAATTGCATTCCGATATCCCCGGAGAACTCCTCCACAATTTTAAGCATTTGTTCCAGCTGGTTTCTGGTAGCAGCCATCAGTTTAATATCATCCATGTCTAGAAGATGATTCACTCTTACTACCTCTTCGTTGTTATTTCTCCTACTGAAGCCGTATCTGGTGGAGTTCAAACGGCGTGATAGTGGGTTCATTGCAAGGCAGAACCGCAATGGGCTAAGTGAATCGCCTTGAAATATTCCTTTTCGTATCGGAATGGTGTTAGTTTCGATGGTGTCGCTGGATGGCACTTGCAATTGGATCCTAGTTCTTCAGGTTGACATGATGCGTTCTAAAAAGGAAACAAAACTATTACCGACCCTGTACATTCTCAATATAGTTTTGAGCCACTCATGTGGCACTGAGTCGAAGGCTTTCTTATAATCCACGTAGGCAGTAGAGAGGTTTCTTTGGTTGGTACAAGCTTGGTTACATATGACAGAGTCAACAATCAATTGTTCCTTGCATCCAATTATTCCCCTCGTGCATCCTTTCTGTTGAGTTGCAATGATGTCATTTTGCTTACAATGTGCATAGATGCATTGGGTCAAGCAGGAGGTGATCACCTTATACAGTGTGGGAAGGCAGGTGATTGGCCTATACTTAGCTGGGTCATGTGTGTTGTGTTGGTCCTTTAGTGAAGGTACGTAATACCTTCGGTCATGAACAATGGCATTTTTGCTGGGTTAAGAAAAACATCATTAATAAGATTAGCCAGCTGACGGTGCATAAACCAGAACTTTTTGAACCAGTAGTTCTGGATTCCGTCGAGACCTGGAGCTTTCCAGTTATGGGATTCCTTGATTATTCTTGAAATTTCCTCGGTGGTAAATGGCTCAAACTGCATCTGCCTGTAATCTTGGCAGATTTGATGTTCTTCATTGATCCAACCAGCTGCGACGTTACAATTGGCTGGTGTGGAAAGTTGGTTTCCCCAGAACTCTTCTACCTGCTCTCTATTGGGATATTTATTATCTGCGATATTAGGTGGAGAGTTTAGCTTATGGTAGAAAGTCTTTTCTGATCGTTGGAAGAGCGCATTGTCGCGTTTTAGGTTATTGCTGGTCTTGTATCTCTCTAGCCATCCTGCAATAACAGAGAACTTCTGTTTCAGCGTATCAAGACATTGCTGAGCAGTAACATTGGCTGGATCTTGTTGCGAATGATATCGGACATGAATTCATGATTTCTTCAACTCGCCTTTGCAGTCTACTTGTTCTTGTGCCCCTGATGTACTCCGTCAGCTGTCCTATATCTATTCGAAGATTTTCAATTTTCTTATTTAGACGTTCTTCCCATGATGGTGTGTTGGGTTCTGTTCTTGCTGATTGGCGCTCTGTTGTAACTTTAATTTCTAAAGCTCTAGCTACAGCAGTCGCACAGTAGATGGTCATATACAAGGACTCCAGAGTGTAAGCATCTGAAACATAAGCTGGTAAAATCCGATTGTTCATGATGTATAACATGGCACCCAGTTTTTTGGATGAATTAATTTTTGGCGGTGCCGGTCTTCTTAATGGATTGCTTCCATCATACTCCAGCAACCCAGCACTCATTTCCGTTGACAGTTTCTGATAAAAGAGTTCAGTGTTGTCCTGTTATTATTATTATTATTACTGTTATGTATGTTAATAGCTTTTTCTATTTCAAATATATCTATATAAAACTTTATTTCTCCATGTTTGTGTATTTTCATATGTTTCCATATTTCTAAATATTTTCCATCAGAGATGAATTTACTTGTAATATCGTTTTCGTATTTTAAATCATCTTTCCATATACTGCAAGAGGGGTAACAATTTGTTAATTTTATTAATGCTTTTCCTAATATTCCTTTGTGATCTATGGTTGCGAGATGCTTCAGTCTGTGTCTTTCTACCGACGATCTTATATATTCTTCCAAAGTGATCTTGCTACACTTTATTACTCACTCTTTGAATTTATTATTTAATAACTTATATTGTTTATTTTAGTTTTATTGGATATTTAATATCTTAATTATTATACACTATTTACATTTTTATTTACAGTTAGTGTTTCCTCTCCTCTTGGATTACTTTGATGAACTCGGCGGCTGCCAAAAACTGAATTATATAACTTTCTTTTGTCATTTTTGTTACTAATATTATTTATTGTGTATTTTATTAAATTTTTATTGACTTTTTACTTTTAGACTACATTTATTCTAAAGCGAAAATATGCTCCCCATTTACATAAGAAGGGATGTGCTCCCAAAACATTAAGAACCAGACATTATCTTTATGAGCTAGTTAAAGACACTTCAGTTGAAAAGCAGCCGAATATTAATGTTATATTAACGTCCTATGTAGACGGGTTAGGAAATGCTGGAGAGATGGTATCTGTACGCCCGACATTTGCATATAATAACCTTCTTTTGCCTGGGTTAGCCGTGTATGCAAGCAAGGAAAATATTGAAGAATATGAAAAGGAAATAGCAGAATCAAAAAAGAAAGAACACCACAGTTCTCCGAATGCTCCATTAGTAAGTATATAACTCAGTATTGCTACTTTTTTTACGTGTTTTAAAACTAAAAGCCAAGGACTTCCTCAGATGAAGAAAGACAGTTGAAACATAGGTATAGAAAAGGTAGCGATTCTTTTTTTCCTAGTCAGTTTATTTCAGTTACAGAAAGAGGTTCTTTTATAAAGATTTCCAATGCACTATTAATTTTCATTTGATTTCGTTAAAAACTCGTTTTCTTAAGGTAATAAGCAACATATTCTTTTTTTTTTTTAGAAAATATTCTTTTTGTAACGTTTAAATATGTGTAGCCAGATTCATTAAAAATGTTTAATGATGTAGACCTGCTGATCAGTTTTGTCTTGCTTATGATATTGTTATAATTTGCATTATAAAATTAAGGACAAAAACCTAGAAGTAAAGCTTAAGAGAAAACGTTGTTTCCCGAAAATAAATAAAATTTGTCGTTTTAGCGGATTTCATAGTGGAAGAAAACGATTTTTTTAATCTTGCATTTTGAAAAACTATAGCTTGACTGACTTATTTTTGCCCTTGTACATTTAATTCCGTTTCTGCCAACTTAGATCAGTTTTAAAGTTAAACCATAATAATGAATTTAGTGCGTACAGTGTTTGTTTACACGATTCCACATTGAAAAGTTGTCGGTGAAATACAACTACAATACCTAAATAATAAATATGAAATTATATAAATAATTTGGTTGGCAATAATTGTTATACAACATATTATTAACAAGAAATCAGAATGATTTCAGGTGAGCATACAATATAAACCAGCGTGAATCTATGCACATATGGCCTGCTTGGCTCGAGCCTCAATATGATCATTCCAGCTCGGTCGTGAGTCCCGAATTACTCCTAGGTATTTAATAGTTTCCTTACATTGAAAAGTCCTTCCCGACAGCATAATTGTGAGTAGTCTTCTCATTTTTTGTGAAGAGCACAATTTTGGGCTTTGTCTAAGACCTGAAGGTTCTTGCAGGTCTTGGACTCCGCGACCAGCGCACGGGATGACCAAATCATAGGCATAGGCCTGTGTATACAGACCAGCTTCTTTAGCTCATTTACAGTCCGTTACAAGACTTCATAGCAAGGGAAATAAAAACCCCCTGCGGGCAGCCCCTATTTGACTGTTCTTTAACAGTTACACTGTTAAGCTCAGCATATATTAATCTTTGAGTCAACATTGCTGTTGCGTCGGGTCTGTGGATTTTCCTGTTTTATAGGCAAATTGTAAAGGACGATCTGTGAACCTTTTTAACGTCTTTAGTAAGAAACTTGTCAGGCTGATAGAACGGAATGACTTAAGATTTGTATAGTCTTTAGGAATAAATTGTAAGGGATGATCCATGAACTTTTCCAACGTCTTTAGTAAGAAGCTTGTCAGGCTGATAGAACGGAATAAAGACTACTTTTGTCTCCCTCCATGGCACTGATATGTATCCCAGGTTCAGGCACGAGAGGAATAATTTCAACAAATGACTTGTTATATATAGCGGGGGCAAAAGTTTCTATTTTTTATTTTATTCTGTAGTACTCACGATTTACTAAAGGGAATTGCTGTTCTTCTGTGTTTTCACCTTCATATTGATTTTTTGAACGACGAAAGTGCACTCTTAGTAGCTCCCCAGGGTCTCCTCTTCTGTCTTGACTTGACCTCCTTCAAGTAGAGCTGGAGTTCCAACCCGGGCACCAGAATTTCTAGATATTATCGTGCAGAGGTAAGATGCCGAAGGCATATTCTCTATGCTCTCGCAATACTCCCTCCACTCGTTCCTCTGTGAATCCCTTATTAATTTTTTGTATTCCTTCTGGGCTGTTTTATGTTTCAGTTCGATATTTAAGGGCTCTTTTAAAGAGTGTCCGAACATTTTTCTCATGGTCCTCAATTTGGGACTTTCACCATGATATCTTGAAGGTTCTGAGCCTTCATCTTATTTGGCAACTAGTCTCAAAAAAAACCCAAAATGCTTCGCTGATTTGCTTGGTGGCAATCTTCACAGCAGCTTCGTCACGATATCTCGATATATACCCCTCGAATCTGCTTATCTGCTCTTCCCGAAAGAGATTCCAATTCGTAATTCTAGGGTTTCGATATTCCGTTATATCTCCGTCTTGTTTAACATGAATTTGAAATAGGATATGTCGGTCGTCTGGTAGCGGGGCCTCCATACTTACTTCCCATTTCTTAACCAAATTCCATATATTTGAAGAATAGTCAGCTCAGTGACAGACTCTATTCTATCGCAATAAAAATAGGTATATTTCTTCTGTTAAGAAATTTTAGGTTATTAATACTAAGGAAGTCCAACAAATCTTCTCCCCTAGGATTAACATCCCTACATCCCCACAGAATGTGGTGTGTATTGGAGTCGCAGCCCAAGAGAAGTGATAGTCGTTTATCCTCCAAATATTTTGGACCTTCACGCTCTAAAGGAAAGTATGCTGATGTTACATTATAATTTTCCCCACTCTTAAAAGAGATTCTCACCGCCACTTAAATACTCCAATTGTATACAGGCCCTGGGGCTCTCACGGTAGCTACAATATATAAATGTTCCTCCACCAGGACCCAGGCCCCCAATCTTTCCACGGTTTAACCATGGCTTCTGTATCGTTTGAAACTGCGTGTCATTGAGTCTTTTACATACGGCAGCTAACAGTGCTTTCCCATGATGTAAGTTAGCCAGTATGATTTTTATAGGCATATATATATATATATATATATATATATATATATATATATATATATATATATATAAATAGATAAGTTTTTGTCCGTGTAATTTAAAATAAAATAGAATAAATAGAATAGATTGACAAATTTTCACGTCCGCTTCGCCAATATTTTATTATAATATATATCTATATGTATATGTATATATATATATATATATATATATATATATATATATATATATATATATATATATACATATATACATATAGATATATATTGGCTAGAGGTACTGTTTCAGTTCCTTCTATGTTACTAGGACCGGGAGGGACTGTAAGGGCTAAGGTACCGGTTTCGGTTCCTTGTCGTTCTGTCGAGAAAACAGGGGGTAGCGGAATTGCTGTTCTTCTGCGTTTTTACCTTCATATTGATTTAAGCGACGAAAGTGCACCTCTCTGTTCGGTTCCTCCTTTGAAGTTGATCTTAGAAAAAGGAGAAAGTATCCTAAGGGTTCCTTGATTTTGAATTTCAGGTTTTATGTCCATGTTTATTCCACAAGTGAGAGAGAGAATTTTAATTAATGACGCATCGACAACGATATCCCACAAGTGTAGGGGAAATAAAAAGTCGACACCTGCGGGCCCC
Source organism: Diaprepes abbreviatus (assembly GCA_034092305.1). Classification (NCBI taxonomy): domain Eukaryota; kingdom Metazoa; phylum Arthropoda; class Insecta; order Coleoptera; family Curculionidae; genus Diaprepes; species Diaprepes abbreviatus. The sequence goes on from JASJET010000107.1 coordinate 1,845,871, forward strand.
CTGCACATGTACAAGGCTAATTACTATGAGATGCCGCGCGGTTTCTCAAATCCAAATAAAAATATACTTAGACGATACTATTTGAAGCGGCTAAATGATCTAAACTATTGAGGATTTAACATTCCGGGAAAAGTGTGCGAATTTATTCTTCTGGTATTTTTTTGTGACCCAGTTACTTTGTTACTTGAAGGCTACACACGAGTTATTACTTACCTCTACAAGAAGGAAGTTCTCATTCCACCGCTATTCCATATTATTCTGGATGAAATTGGTGCAGTAAAATCCAAGATGACGTTGATAATATGGCGGACAAAAAAATTAATTTTGTCCGATTTTCTCCAAAATTGATATGGGGTAGTTTTGGGGGTTGCACATAACGAATCTGAATTTATTTAAAAAAAAAATGAATATGCTGGATCCAATATGGCTGACAAAATTTTTTTTTTTTTCGATTTTCTCCAAAATTGGCATAGGGATATTTTCGGGGTCGCACCTAACAAATCCAATATAGCGGACAAAAGAAATGAATTTTGTCCCATTCTCTCCAAAATTGGTATGGGGAGTTTTTGGAGTCGCACATAACGAATCTGAACTTATATTAAGAAAATTGAATATGGTAGATTCAATATAGCGGACAAAAAATTAATTTTTTCCGATTTTCTCCAAAATTCGTAAGAGGGAGTTTTCGGGACCGCACATAACGAGTCTGAAATTATTTTTTAAAAAATCAATATGGGGGATCCAATACGATGCCCTAAAAGTTGTACATCTTTCGATATTCTCTAAAATTGTTATAGGGACATTCTAAAAGGTGTGAATTACGAATCTAAAATTATATTTAAAAAATTCAATATGGCTGACTAAAGGTATTACATTTTTGGATTTTATTCAAATACTGGATCGTTTCTGAGGGTGTAAATAGCAGATTCAAAATTATTTTAAGAATATTTAATGTGTCAGATTGAAATTGACGATCTAAAAATGTTACATTTTCGGATTTCGTCTAAAATTGGTACTAAGGGGTTGTCATGGGTGTAGATTCAGATTAGATTAAGAGGTTAAATTATTTTTTTTTTTAAATTCATTATGGCGGATCCAATATGGTGGGTTCAACATTTTACGTTATATTTTTTCAAATTTGGTATTAGGAGGTTTTCGGAGTCGTACGTTACGAATCTGAAGTTAATTTTTTTTAGCTTAATATGACATATAGAATATGGAGGACTAAAAATTGTACATTTTTCCCAAATTGTCCAAAAATGATATTGGAGGTGTTTTTGAAGCTTATACAAACTCAATATGCAGGATAAAATATGTCGGACTAAAAAATTTACATCTCAAGTTCTTTACATATCGGTATTGGGAGATATTAGGGGCCTATATTACTAATCTAACGTTAATTTAAAATTCAGGATAATGGATTTACTATGGCATACTAAATATTTGTTTGATACAATTTCATTCACAACTGGTATTTGGATAATTTTCAAAATCAAAACGTTTTTAGTTGTTTGTCATAGTGACTTTTAATTAATACTGCGTATTAAATTTAAAAAAATGTTAACTTTACAGGAAAAAACTGAAATTATATTAATATGTAGTGAAAACACAAGTCATCGTATAGCAGCCAACATTCTTAATGAAAGACATTCCGGCAAAAATGTGCAACAATCTACTGTGAGTAGAATTATGGCGAAATTTAAATCAACTGGATCGGTGGAAAGTTCATTTAAAAAAATCTCACAATTCTATAAAACATAGTGAAGAAGTCCAATTAAATGTATGCCTAGATGTTGTGGAACATGGTCAAACTAATATTAGACATGTTTCTTGCAGAAGTGATGTTCAAAAAGAGCATGTAAGGAAGATTTTGCACAAAAATAAATTTAAACCTTGTAAACCGAAATTTATAAATACTCTTAAGGAACAAGATTTTGACATACGTTCAGGATTCTCTTTTCGAAGAAGAAGAAGATGTGTCCTTTCCCTTTCACCTTTTATAGACCGACGAGGCCACTTTTACTTCAAACGGCGTTGTTAGCTTTCAAAATTGTAGGTAGTGGGCTCAAGAAAGTCCAAATTTTATAATAGAATGCAGAGACCAGTATTCCTTTAAAACAAATGTGTAGTGCGGTGTTTTAAACGATCAAGTTGTTGGTCCTTATTTTTTTAGAAGTAATTTAAATTCTGAAGAATACCTACGTTTCCTTAACACCGAGATTTTGGGAAATATGGCTATTGAAATGAGGCATAATCTGTAGCTCCAGTGTGACGGTGCTCCCATCCATAATACAAGACAGGTTCAAGATCGCCACTTGGAAATATTAAGGAGCAAAGTAATTGGGCGTAATATGGAGCAATACTGACCAGCTAGGTCTCCCGATTTAACCCCACTTCATTTTTTCTTGTGAGGTTCCCCGAAAACAAAAAGTTTACGAAGACCATTCCGTAATATTGATCATTTGGAAACGGTACTTCTAAACTGTAATTTAGAAATAAGGCCCCTTAGTATCAGAAACATCATTAAAGATGTGTCAAGAAGAACAATTGTTTGTATTGAGCGCAATGGAAAGCACACAGAAATGTAATTTTAAGTTTTTGAATTGTTTTTAATTTAATATTCAAATACCAAAAATAGTTTGTTATCAAATAAAAAGGTGGAATTTTAAATGCGTTCAATTTTTATATTATGATTTTTTTTATTAGAAAATTTGAGTGTTTTCAATTAAACTATTTTCCTAATATTAATGTGTATTACTTTTAGACACCAACTAAGTTTTCAAAAATAGTTATTTTATGAAATTACCTTTTAGAGGGTCAAAAACAAATAAATTTGGCATCACATGTGACCAAATTTTAATAACCCTATTTGGATTTTGTATAAAAACACACATTATGTATGTTACGTTGAGTCTTATTTTGCGACAGCGGTACAATTTACAAAAAATGGGCAAAAAATTGCATTTAGAAAAACGTTTTCAAATCAATTTTTTCGATATTTTGAGATAAAACCCCACTTTTGATTTTTTTTGAAAAAAAAAACAATAAAATTTGACAGATAATGCTAATCACGTTACTACTATTTTTTTGGTTAATTTTCATCTCGATCGAAGCAGAAATTGTTGCCAAAGTCAAATTTCGAATAAAGCTTTTAATAAAAACAATCTCATATGATGCGGACTTTACTGGTCACACTGTATATACTCATTGTATGTAGATGTTTCCTAAAGTGGCCAGTTATTAGTCATGTCAGCAGCCTAATCTGTTGTGTGCTTAAACGTAGGATTTTATGGCTTAATTTGCCAGATGGTTTGCAAAAATATGCTTTTACCGAGAATCTGACAAAGGGTTACAGCGGCAGGACCGTTTTAATTTTCTTCGACAGTCGAGCAGTGCTGAAAGTGCTGTCATTAGGTAAGTAACATCAAAACAGGCCTGGGATTATGTTCAAAACCTTATCGCTCTAGCACAGCACAACAACGTTACTCTAGTACAGCACAACAACGTTACTCTTGCATGGGTACCAAGACACATCCTAGGCAATAAAAAAGCCAACTAACTTGCAAGGCAGTAGTCAGCTACCACATTTATTGGATCGGAACCAGTATTTGGAATTACTAAAGTTGAGCGAGCCACAGGCACAGCAAACTTATGTTGATCAAACCATCCGGCAAATTAAGCTGCGAAACCCTACGTTTAAGCAGACAACGGATTAGAATGGTGGCGGGACTAATAACCGGTCACTGCAACTTAAAGGAACATCTACACACAATGAACATTTATAATGAAGAACCAACATGTAGACTATGTGGCGAAGAAGACGAAATAGCCTCACACATCATCTTCAAATGCGACGTTCTAACCTAACTTTCAAGGATCGATCAATCCGAAAAGCTCATATCCAAAGGACAAACTAGTGGAACAGGCTGTTAAATCTTATAAGGGCAACCAACCTATTCACAAAGAACAAATATTACAGGCGACACAATAAGTCACTAAGCTGCAACTTAGGCTTTTCAACGCTATGTAGTCTACTACATCATTCGATCAATGAGCCTATAGGAATATGATAATATAATACTACTTGTGCACTTACTATCAATGATATTAAAATTTTTAAGCTAATTTGAATATAACTAATAAGGCATTTTTATATAACAATTCATGCCTAACACTAATGCTCTCATATGAATAAACTAATCAATTTTTCGAGCATACCACTTCCTTAAAGCTCGCTAATCAGCAAATATGAGGGTCATTTGAAAAGTCCGTGCAAAAATTAGAACTACTTAATTTTTTTGGATAACCCTTTTTTATTTTTCAACATATCCTCCTTTTAGGCTTATACACTTCGTCCAACGCTGCTCTAGTTTGTTGATCCCTTCCGAATAATACGATTTGTCCATGTCGTTTCTACAATCACCTCCTCGTTTGAATGAAGTCTTTATCCCGCCAGCCATTTCTTCAGATTGGGGAACAAATAATAGTCCAAGGGAGCCAAGTCAGGAGAATAGGGAAGATGTGAAACGAGTTGGAACCCTATTTCCATTAATTTTGCGGCCACAACTGCTGAGGCGTGAGCTGGTGCGTTCTCGTGATGAAAAAGGACTATTTTGTGGGCTAATCGTGCATGTTTTCTTGTAGCTCGGTTTTCAAACGGTCCAATAACCATGAATAATATTCACCTGTAATAGTTTTATCCTTTTCCAGATAGTTGATGAAGATTATTCCTTGCGAATCCCAAAAGACAGTAGCCATTACCTTTCCGGCCAAAGGAATGGTCTTGGCCTTTTTTGGTGCAAATTCCCTCTTGACAACCCATTGTTCAGATTGTTCTTTGTCCTTAGGAGTATAGTGATGTAACCATGTTTCATCCACAGTGACGAAACGACGCTTAAAGTCCTGAGAATTTCGCTGGAACAGCTGCAAATTGTTCTTGTAACACTTCACATAATTTCGTTTTTGGTTAATCGTTAGCAGTCGTAGCTGAGAGCTTTTTATGTCCAAATGTGGGTGTAAAATATTATATACCCATTCATTCGAGATGGCCATAGCACTAGCAATTTCACGCACCTTCATTCTTCTGTCATCCATCACCATATCATGGGTTTTGTCAATGATTTCTGGAGTAGTAACCTCAACAGGGCGTCCAGAACGTTCAGCGTGTGTTGTGCTTATATGGCCACTCCAAAAATTTTGAAAATATTCTAATCGAAGGTGCACAGTCACCATGATGTTTATCAAGCTTCTGTTTAGTCTCCTGAGGCGTTTTGCCTTTCATAAAGTAATGTTTAATCAACACACGAAATTTTGTTTTGGTCAATTTTGGCGAATCACTGGACTTCCTCGATTCAAACGAATGCCGAACACAAAGAAATAGACCAAGCTGGTTGAAACTTGGTGTGTTCTTCCAAGAGATGCTGCTAACTGAAAATAACCTCGATACGCACCAGTAGTGCAATCTCGCAGACTTTGCACGGACGTTTCAAACCAGCCTCGCAGAATGCCATGTTGCTAATCAATATAGGTAACAAAAATAATTATCATACGGATGTTATATAAGCACCCCACTGTTATGTACTTTTTAGCATTCTGATATTTTTAGACTGTAAAAACACTATCTCGGATAACACTATCAGTTGTTATGAATAAAGATCATCCATGGACCATTCAACCATGGCACATTAAAACATGTTTCCGTAAATGTGGATATGTTGTACCCGAAGACGCGATAACTTTACCTGACACACCAATCAAGGGTCCTGATATGAACTTGCAAGACAAGGAATTTTTTGTTACAGTAACTGTAAGTAAATTTCTATACTTAAATAAAATTCGAAGAAAAATAAATAAATAAAAAATGTCGCTACTGTATTATGCATTTTATAGTAATTTTAATATTGGTTTTTATAACCGTTTGCGTGACATAATTTGCAAATTATTAGTTAAATTTTAAAAACCATTTGGATAATTAAGTACCCCTCCTCTAAATTTGCAAAAGAATTTAATATAACATCACTAGCTGAACGTTACAGCTTTTTACAAAATGAGCTGTTCTAAGCCCGGTTTACTTTTCTTTGCAAGTTTAAAACGCAAAACTCCCTAATGAAAGGTCTATAAACTACAGATAGTTGTATTACACATTACCAAATTTTGTTTATCTAGGGGATAAAACGGCACATAAAAACAAATTGCCGTTCAGGCTGTCTAAAAAAGTTTTCATGTATAATTTTAAAAATTAACCCCTAAAGTTTCCAAAACGGGAAGCAATCATTTCTGATTTGATGTTATTACTTATATTTTAAAAAATGCAGCAGCCAATATATTTTTAAAACAATTTAAAATTTAAAAACACCCAACTAACATACCTCATGTTACCGTAATAACATTTAATAATCTGTACAGTAATCCCAATAAAAGCTCGCCAATAATTATATAAACTAGACTTTAATTAGACGGGTCTTATTTTGCATGTGCAGTCACAAGAGATTAGATTTGTATGATATGTTACATAAAAAAGTTTTTGAGGCGTATTTTAATTATAATACTATGAATTTGTAAAATGAGAAATGAGGAATGTTGCAGTAGGGATTTGACCGTTATACATGAAAATTACCTTAGACCTATAAACTACATAGGTGTTTTTATTTTTAGATAAATAATACTGAAATTGTTAACGTAAGATGTAGGCTACACCATTGGAGTACGAATATTGTTGACAGAATTCCTCATGTTGATAAATTTTGGGAAGAACCCAGTGATCCAATTTATCCCGAATTTGAAGAAGTATTAAGTAAAATACCGAAAAAGAGTACAGCTGTTAATGTAAACTAATTGAAAAAAATAAATAAATAAACAGTAAACAAAAATGCATTTTATTATCTATAAACCTCATTTGCTGATAATTATAATTAAATTAACATTTGATTAAGCCTTGTTATAAATTTCTTAAACTTTAATAATATTATGCCTTACAGCACGTAACGAACTTAAAAGGTACTCGGTCACTAACGTTAGGATTTAACCACAAATATGAAAATAAGAACAAATATGCAGAATCAAAATTGCCTTTGAAATTCTTAAAAAATAGCTCTTGTGGTTTTAATATTGTTTAGAAAAAAGTCATATATAGTGCCACAATTACATAATAATTGAATGGAAACGTAGGTCCAACAGAATGATCTATATATATATATATATATATATATATATATATATATATATATATATATATATATATACATACATACATAGATCACTGTGTTGAACCTACGTTTCCATTCTATTATTATGCAGTTGTGGCACTATATATGACTTTTTTCTAAACAATACTAAAACCACAAGAGCTTTTTTTTAAGAATTTCAAAAGCGGACTTTATAGTATTAGTTTTGTGTTAGTAGGGTTTTAGGTTAATTATCTATATGTATATATATATATATATATATATATATATATATATATATATATATATATATATATATATATATATATATATATAGATGGCGCTTGTCGAGTGAATACGCGAAGCAAGCAGTTCCCTTGTTTTTTCAAAATATTTAAGTGTTAAAGATCTGCTTTTCCTTAAAACTATTACCAAGTGATTGTTAAGTGCCATATTTAATCGAAAACAAAGTGAAAATCGTAATTAACTGCCGCCATGAGACCAAAAAGAGGTGCAGATGTTGAGGCCAAGCAACAATCGCCGCTGTCAGCCAAGATGGCGGAAATGGAAGACAGGCTAAAGCAAGGTTTGGATAGTCTAAGAAATGAATATTTGCTTCAAAAATCGGATGTAGACACCCAAAATCTTGGAACTTTCGAAAGCGAATTGAAAAAATTTGAAGAAAAATTTACAAAGGAATTTAATTCATTAAAAACAGAAATACACAAGCTTCAAGATGAAATGGAACGAATTCACGATAATTTGGAGAATATCCGAAAGGATAATAATAACAAAAAATTAATTTTTCGCGGCATAGAGGAGAAAAATCCACAGTTTTTGTTACAAGACCTTTGTAATATCATCAATAATAAAATTGGTGTTGATATTTCTAAGCAAGAAATTAGTCATTTTTATCGCCTCAGCAAAAACCCAAGAAAAAATAAATCCACAGTCCGGCCAGTTATTGTTGAATTCGCAACGCAGTGGAAACGCGACGAAATATTTTATGCTAAAAAGGCACTCAAAAACAGCGCGATTATGGTTTGTGAAGTGTTAACGACTCTAAAATATGATTTATTTCTAAAAGTTAGGGAAATATATAAAAATAATGCTTGGACAATTCGAGGTAATATATACGTGTTTTGCAATAACACAAAAAATCTAATTAGAGATCTACAAGACTTGAAAACACTTACTAAGACCTAATTTTTGTTACTGGGATACGCTTGCATAGCACCACAATGTCCCTTATTTTTCATTCTTTATTTGTTTATTTTTTTTTCCTTCAATGTTTATGTGACTTTTTCTACCACAAGTTGTGTATTTTATTGTTTTATTTACATTCTAATTTTGTCTTTCCGGAGAAAGAGAGGAAACGTATTACTTAGGGAAAATACAAACATTAATTATATAGCTGTAATCGTTTTTTTTTTGCTCTTTAATAAAGGAGAAAGTATTTGTATATTTTAATTTAACATAATTATGAATAATCGAAGTTTCAAGGTAGGTCATGTTAATATTCGGTCTTTAACTTCAAAGTTCGCCGCGTTTAAAGAATTTGTGCTTGGTGAGAGGTTTGATATGGTGGGAATTACAGAGACGTGGCTAACCAAAACAATAAAGTCTAAAGATATTGAAATCGATGGATATAAGTTTGTTAGACAGGACAGGGTAAGTAGGGGGGGTGGTGTCGGAATCTATATCAAAAATACTCTGAAGTTTTCTATTTTACATAGTGATTTTACAAAGAATGAAAATTTTGAACAATTATGGATAAAAAGTTTAATTAACAATACGTCCTTAATTTTTGGATGTATATATAGACCATCTACATATAGAATTTCTGATTTTTTGTCTGACTTTGAGAATACCATAATATCACTAATACCTTTAAGTAATGAGTTGTTGTGCACGGGGGATTTTAATGTAGATTTTTTGGATGTATTTTCAAGTGATGTGACACAATTCAATTCATTGATACACTCTGTAGGACTTACTCAATTAATTAATAATCCTACTCGAATAACACACAATACTGTCTCACTTATTGACCTTTTTTTGATTTCTAATCCCGATTTAGTGACACATTGTGATACTTTACCTGCCCCATTAATGTCGGACCATGAATTTACATCTTGTGAGTTTAAACTACCAAATAATAAAAAACAAATTATCTTCAAAGAATATAGAGATCTAAAAAATATAAATATATCACAATTTACGGCTGATTTAAAGTCAATTCCCTGGAGAAATATTTTTGATATTGGAAATATAAATGATAAAGTAGAATTTATTAACTCCAACGTAACCACCTTACTAGATCTTCATGCTCCCATGAAAAAAGCTAGGTTTACCAAGAATAATTTTCCCTGGATAACTGAGAATATTAAAAATTTGATGAAACTTAGAAATAATGCCTTAAGTAAATTTAAAAGAACAAAGAATGGTGAGCACTGGGAATATTATAAATCTCTTCGCAACCTCACAACCCTAACTGTGCGCAACGAAAAAAAAGCTTATTTGGATGCGAGGTTGCAACTGTCAAAAGATATATGGCGGGAATTAAAAAAATACAGTATAGCTGTCAGTAAAAACAAAGTTGATATCCCCGAAAATCTGAAGGACCCTAATTTAATAAACAGATTTTTTAGATCTTCTATACCTGATTCAGGGGGACATAATAAAGAACTTTTGAAATTTTATGAAGATGGTGTGAAAGATGATGTAACTCGTAATTTTAAATTTAAAGGAGTAACAGAGTTAAGAGTGGCGAAGATAATCTCTAAAATTAAGTCTAAGGCGAAGGGTCACGACGGATTGAGCATTGATTTGGTGGAACTCTGCTGTCCTTTCATCTTGCCCTACTTGACACATGTAATGAATGCATGTCTATTAAATTCTGTTTATCCGGAATGCTGGAAGAGAGCTTTGGTAGTGCCATTGCCAAAAGTTAGTGGTCCCCGTGAACTTCGGGATCTTCGTCCCATTAGTATTTTGCCCTGTATGTCAAAAATATTAGAAAAAATAATTTATGAACAACTTACAGAACACGTGGAGGTTAACCGAATACTGCCTGAGACTCAATCTGGGTTTAGAAGGAATCACGGTTGTTCTACTGCTCTGGCAAATGTCACTGATGATATATTTCGGGCAACCGATTCAGGAAAAGTAACAATCCTGACACTGCTCGACTTTTCGAAAGCATTTGACACTCTCGACCACCAATTGTTATTAGCAATACTTCACTATGTCGGTCTTAGTGATCATGCCATTTCATTTTTTAGATGTTTTCTGGAGGGTCGGAGGCAGTGCGTTAAACTGGATGGCGAGATGTCAGAGGAACTGCCCATACATTCTGGTGTATCACAGGGCTCTATTGTGAGCCCTTTGTTATATGCAATCTACACTTCGTGTTTACCAGGTGCCTTGAGAGGGTGCAAGTCGCATTGCTACGCGGATGACACCCAGGTATATTTGTCTTTTAGAAAGGAGGATGTTCTTGAGGCTTGCAACACTATTAATCAAGACCTCAAAGCAATTCATTCGGTCTCCTTGCAGCATTCCTTGTATCTTAATCCGAAAAAATGCTGTATAATGATATTTGGAGGGAAGACTGATAGGGAGACTGTTAAAAATCTTATAAATGTAAAGATTGGCGATTCAGTTCTGCCTATTGAGGATAGTGTTAAAAATCTGGGTGTTGTCTTTGACAGTGCACTGCGATTTGATAAGCATGTTTCCCAGTGTGTTCAGAGGGCTTATGTTAGACTAAAACTTCTTTACAGTTACCGCCATGATTTGTCCATAAAACTTAAGACTTTGCTCTGTGACTCGCTGGTGCTCTCTATTTTCAGCCACGGAGACGTAATATATGGAAACTGCCTAACAGCCATTCAAAAACAAAGAATACAGAAAGTGCAAAACTCTTGTTTGCGACTAATTTATGGAATTCGTAAATATGAGAGAATATCTCATAAGCTACTCGACTTAAAATGGCTGAATATGGAGAGCAGGAGGTGGTTACATGAAGCCTGTTTTTACCATAAAATTATATGTTCTAAAAGTCCACAATATCTATACAGACGAATCATTTTTAGGTCCCACGTGCATAACGTCAACATTCGTTTTCGAGGAACAATAACTCCGCCCCTGCATAGATCTTCTCTGTTTGAACGCTCTTTTAGCTACAATGTCGCTAAACTATATAATTCTCTACCGGACTTCTTCAAAACTCTCACGCCTATAAAATTTAGATATGTTGTCTTCCAACACGCATTTGATAAACAAATAAGAAAATTGTAGTTTCCTCTTTTTCTTTTGAATTTTAGTGAAGAAAAATCCGTAATTTGTATCAATGTATCTAACTTGGTGTATAGGTATTGTTTTTTTTTCTCTTCTGTATTTAATTATTATTTAGGTCCTATCTACTTTCAGTCTGGGTTGAGTTGATCAGGGTGGATGTCACTTAGGTGTTATCCACATCTGGACTTCGCCCTTTCTGTCTCTGTATTATCCTGTATATTAAGTAATTATAATATGTTGTTAATTTTATGGAGCCAGAAATAAAGACATAATTATTATTATTATTATTATATATATATATATATATATATATATATATATATATATATATATATATATATATATATATATATATATATACATACATACATAGATCACTGTGTTGAACCTACGTTTCCATTCTATTATTATGCAGTTGTGGCACTATATATGACTTTTTTCTAAACAATACTAAAACCACAAGAGCTTTTTTTTAAGAATTTTTTTTTGTAAAATTAATAGTTTTGGCGTACGAGTGCCGCAAAGTATTATTCATCTACACCACCACGTTTTTTTCGTATATTTCTCCAAACTATTTTACTATTGTCCCCTGTGTCGGGTCCCTCTCTCGACCTTAAACGAAACATCTGTCGCTAGAACTCAAGAGAAGTATTTAGTCTGAGTCATCAGTATACGTCTATCGTCTTACAGTGTTGTTTGTGTTTATAAAGCCATGGCTTCTGATAAAGTAAATTGTTTTATTTGTAATAATCCATTATTAGAAATAAAGTTGAACTTTTGGCGGGACTAAAATCGATAGTGGTTCATGATGTATGTCGAAAACGATATAATAATGAAAAGTTAATCCCTGCATTATTGCGTAGAGGAAGCGATGTCACGACACCTCAACCACTACTGCGATCCTCGCACTCAACATTCTCATTCAAAGATCATTGTTTTTTATGCGCGTATGAGATAACAGCAGAGTTTATAACAAAACAAAAATAGAGGCAGTTGTGCAAGCGTAATATTGTGTATAGTGTGCGGAAATTATCAATGAAAAATAGAACTTGCTAAAGCTCGTAATGATGATTGGGATCGAGCAATTGTTGAGCGTCTTGAGCATGTGAATGATTTGATCGCAGCCGATGCACAGTACCACAATTCCTGCATGAAAAAATTGTATCAAGCACCGCCAGCTGAAAATATAAAAAAAAAGGTCCGTATGCAAATGAGATCGATACTGCGATGCAGTTCATTTATTCTTATCTTGAACAGAATTCCGATGAGTGTCAGTTTTCTCTGGACGAATTGATTGCCAAAATTGAAGGTGATTACCGTCCACACATAAAAACAGTGAAAGCACAACTCCTCAAAAAATACGATGATTATATTTTCATTGCCGTCACTGCCAATAAGGCTCCGGTGGTTTGTTTCCGAAATACAGGTTTAAGCTATTAACGGAAGCCTGGTACAATCAAAAAAGTGATGACAATGCAGAAGAACGTCGGCGTAATGTAAAAACAGCAGCAGAAATTTGGTATAGAGGATATTCGCTCTACGGCCTATGAGACAAAACATTATCCTCCATAAGATAATTTTTTTCAAGACTCTGAGCAGATACACCTGAAACTTTACGCGTTTTCCTAGATGGAGTGATTTTAAGAAACAGGCGAGCGTCTTTTGAAAAATGGAAGAAAAAAAAAGCATTGCTCTCGCCCATTCTATAATTGCAGCAGCAAGGCCGAAATCTTTTATATCATCATTTCAGATCGGACTAGCTGCATTTTTATTTTATAAGTATGGATCTCGGCGATTAATAGATGTATTATCATCTCTTGGATTTTGCTCTTCATACACCGAAGCAATGTTGTTCGAAGTTTCATCTATTATGCGCGCACCGTTAAATATCGATGATAACGCATTTTCTGAATTTGTTTTTGACAACGCTAATTTCAATACGCAGACATTAGATGGTAATAATACTTTCCATGCTATGGGCGGTATCCATTGTGTAATACCTACAACTGCTATCGCTCCTGATCAAATTATTCCACGATTAAAGCAAATGCCGTCTGCAACAGTCGTTGGTAGTTTAGGTATCATTGCATTAAAAACATTTGTGAAAAAAAAAACGATATGGGCTTAAAAACAATAAAGATTCAAAACCTCGGTAGCCTGTTGGACGACTATAAATCGCGTTCCGAGTTTCTGAACATTTGTAAAGATATTCCTGATTATTATTCTTATAGTTGTAAATTCTCTGTCATTTCCCAATGTAACTAGATACATTAGAACATCTATTCAAAAAAACAGAAAATGGTGCAGAAAACGATTATTTGGCGCATTCTGTAAAAACGCGAAGACTTAGCTATAGAACACCCTAATATCATTCGATAGGTATTTAAAAGGTACATTTTCTGGTAAGGTAAAAAGTATAACGTTCTATTTAAATTAATCAAGTTACAGCCACTCTAAGTTCATATTTGATTAGTTTTAATTTTTGGAGACCTTATATAATATAGCAAGTTTATTATAATTGGGATATAAAATATGATTTATTGTTATACTTCACTGTAAATTTCGAGTACATAACTGAAATACTTCTTAAGCATTTGAAACATGAAAATTAGGTTAGATTTTGTCAAAATTAAAATCATTAAATAGGCACTTATTTTGATCAGGGAATCCCAAAATGCAATAATATACAGAGAGACAATTTCGTTATGTAACCAACATCGATATTTACCTTGTCGTATGTAAAAAAAATGTGCCCTTTATGATTCTGATATAAAAAATTGGGTTTACAGTTGAAAAAAAATATCGACGACGGCTTAGCTCTTTCTCAAGGTACTCTGTATATTTGGATATCAAGCAAAAAAACTTTAAAATAAAATTCCACGGGTCCGAACGTTTTTCCAAGTAATTACCCGTCTACTTTATATTGAATTTATCCGCTACTTTACGAAGGCACTGTATAATTTTACTGTTTTTTTACTTTGCCAAACAATATGACATAAAATTTAATCGGCTTTTACTCGAAATCGATACATTGATCCGATCTAAAATTGCGAAGGGAGAGGGAGTTTTTATGACAGCGCCGTATAAAGAACGTTATTTGATTTTATCCGGATTCTATAACATTACACTAGTTTACAAAAAAAAATACTTATATTTGTTAATCGAATAAAATATATTTTTTATATAAGCTACATATGGGAGTTAATATGATATTTTTTGTTTTCCGCAACATTTCATAATTCTTAGACAAAACCGTTTTTATTTTTCAAGTACGCACAGTAGTGCTAATGATTTTTATTCGATTTTGTAGACAACAAAGTGAAGTAAATATGATAAATTGAACCATTTTTGCTACATTCATGGTATAATTATTTACTTAAATCGAGGCTGTCCAATAATAAACTAGTACATAACGTATATTATATCATTTAGGATTTCCGGTGTCACATCAAGATAAATACTGGTTTACTCGTATGGTTTGTATAAACTGCAGACTGGTCCTCAACTACTGGTATTGAGATAAAAATAGATATCTGAACTTTAGCAAACCAATAATGTGAAAAGAGCCAACTAACCACGCAACCAACTTTTACTCCTGCTTGACTAAAACTTTTGGTTTCAACTCGAAAAACAAAGATAAAATAGAATAAGCAGATGTTCCATAAATGTCTGTGCATCATTTAAAGAATTTGCGAATTTCCACCACCACCCGGCCGAAGCAATCAAAATTCTTTAGATACTTTGAGCACTATTCCATTGTACCAGAATAGTGTTAATAAGCAGACTATCTCGAATAACTTTGTCAGTGGGGACAGTCTACATTTGATCATTCAGTCTGAATTTAACAATTTTATAACAATATTGCAGTTGTCTAAGTCTAAAGCTGAATTACTTGCTTCAAGAGTTAGTATGTTAACAGGAGTATGCTAATTTTTTCCAAAAAATAAAATATTGTATATGTATATTGATTGACTTTTTGAAGAAATGAAACAACCATACAACTCAGAATTGCGCCTTTTTATAGATTTCTCGAAGTCAAGCCTCAAAGCTGTTCGTTTACACATCCATGTAGTCAATGATAAAGAAACCCATGAAACAATGTCCAAGCTTACTTGGCTTTCATAAAGTGTGAAGGAAAATGGGTATCACGGCAACAAAAAGGGCACTGGAAAAAAAAACATGGGGATTTAAACCACACATTGTACTTGCTGTGGTATAACTTACGGCTCAATTGTATGGTGAACAAAAACCACTCCGACGCGCGCCACTCTTGAGCTCTCTAAACTTCAAAGAGTGGCCTTCCTTGTGCATTATGGGGGCCATGAAAACCCTACTTAACCTCCTCTCTTGATATACTCAAGGCTAAGGCGATGGTAACGGCATACAAGCTGGAACAATGTCTGATGGACTACACCTGTTCTAGGATACACCAACATCAAAAACATAATACAGTAGCAATACATCGAGCCACACCTAGACTCAATATAAGTGATACATTGGGGCAGCACACTATGATATTTCAGGCAGAAAGACATGCTACTGTTACCTGTCTTTGAGATAATCTGACGAGGGTTCCATGGTTCGGATCGTTCTCATTATCTCCGACAATCTGACAACGCTAAAACCTCTCGAGATTGTCTTCAAAACCTTATGTTCTAGAAAAAAACAACAACGTTACTCTTACGTAGGTACCAGGGCGCATAGACGACCTAGGCAAAAAAAATGGACCAATTTGCAAGACAAGAGTCTGCTGTTACATTTATTGGACCGGAACCAGTATTTGGCATTTTTAGGGCTGCTATTTGTATATGGATATCTCGGTGAATAAACCATCAACAAGAAACCCATGGAACTGCGTTGCGAGCCATAGGAACAGCAATATATTGCTAAACAAACCATCTGGCAAATTAAGTTGTAAAATCTTGCGTTTTAGCAGACAATAGATTAGGCTGGTAACAGAAATAATAACGGGCCACTGCAGCTCGAGGAAATATCTACACACAATGGGCATCTATAATGAAGAACCTACACGTACACTATGTGTCCAAGAGGACCAAATAGGCTCACACATCATCTTCGAATGCGAAGCCCTAACCTACTGGTGACATCTTCAAGGATCGAGCAATCTTGAAGGCTTATATCTAGGGGGCAAACTAGTGAACAAACTGCTAAATCTGATTAGGACAACCAACCTAGTTACACAGAACATATAAAGGGGTTTTCAATAAGGGCGGGTCTATGTTGAAATAGAATAAAACAAGCTGTGTGTGAAGTATTAACGAAATTCCTTTTTTATTTGAAAGGCCCATATATGCCATTATGTATGGCATAACATCGTTCAAATGTCCGCCGCGGCTTCTCACAGTGGCACAGATCCGAGTGGTCCAATTTTTAATGACTCTGACGCATAGATCCTGCTGAATTTGAGCGGTGGCATGAGTTATGTTTACTTTAAGGGCCTTGGTCGATTGCGTCTTATTGGCATAGACCTGCGACTTCAGGAAACCCCACAAGAAAAAGTCTAGCGGGGTCAAATTGCGCGACCTTGGTGGCCAATTCACGTCACCTCTGCGAGAGATAACCATTCATGCAGAATATTCATCGTGGGATCCGCTGTGTAGCACGTAGCGCCATCTTGCGGGAACTACATGTCATCTACTTCCACATCGTTCAATTTGGGCCAAAATAGTTAGCAAAATTCTGTAGCGCTCGCCGTTGACGGTGATGACCTCACCGTAATTTTCAAAAAAGTACGGACCAATGACGCCGCCGGCCCAAAATCCGCACCAAACAGAAACTGTTTGTGGATGCATTACTACTTGGTGAAGCTCGTGTGGATTAGTGTCGTCCCATATACGGCAATTGTGTTTGTTTACATATCCGTTGATCCATGCGCCTTGTCACTAAAGATGATTTTTCGGCCAAAATTGGGGTCTTCTTCCAAACATTCCGAAGCCCAAACAGCGAACAAACGGTGTGATCTATGGTCATTAACTTTAAGCTCCTGGGCCAGTTGGATCTTGTACGGGTTAGGTCCAAGTCCCGCTGCAAAATTCTCCAAGGTCTACTCTGCGAAAAGCGGAGTTCTTGTACACGACGAGGAATTGACTTCCTCAGATTCTCCTGCACACTTTCACGAACCGCGGCGATATTCTCAGCTCATCTGACCTTCCTTTATCTTACAGGTGTTAGTGGATTGTTTACCGAACCGGTCGTCTCGAATTTGACCACCAAACTTTGATACTTTGAAGAGCCACCGCGTCTGCCGTAAAATGAGAGCAACGCGGGCAACGTTTATACTAACGAACACTCATTTTGATAATAATGGTGATTCGGTATTTGTACAGAATAATAAATAACAGATTAGAAAGACGCCACCGAAACAACATGGCCGCCACAAGCTGCCAACATCGATTCGCCCTTATTGAAAAACCCTCTATAACACAATAAGTCACTAGGTTGCAGTGTAGGAGCCTTTCAACCCTAGCCATGATTCATTCAATCAATCAGTGGTGTATTACGAAGAAAGAGGAGATGGTAAAATTAAACTGGAATGTACTTTAAAAATAAAGGCCACTCGGCTAATTATAGTGTTATATTTTTTCTAATCTTAGAAAAAAATATTCAACTACAGGGATATTTTTATTAAATTTTCTTCTAATATGTGAATTACTTTATATAAAAACGCATTTTTTTTTGTTAAATCCAAGTTCTTAGGCAAAATGCATATTAAATACCCAAAGTATATTTTTCAGATAGTTAAGTTTCACCCAGTTACAACTGCTACTTATTTTAGTAAAAAAATTCTATCACAATTTTGTACAAGGAAACCCAATTTGCTATCAAAAAATTATCTTCCCTCTTATTTGATCGTTACAAGGCTAATTTGTATTTTTTTAAATGACAACCCTTGGTTATATCGTCAAATTACATTTCCGGTTTTCAAATAATTTTAACTACTAGTTTATTGCCTGCGACTTCGTCGGCGTTGAAATCGCAGACAAGAACTTTGTAAACAGCATCTTCTTATGACAGTAATTTTATAATGAGTAGTCGATGTCCAGGGGCCGTACTCTCGAACTGGGGAACGTGAAGTGAACGATGAAAAGTGGCGAATCTGTATTCTTGACGCGTTCATCATTTATATCCTTGTTCGCCCGGTGGAAGGCAAGCGAACGGTGAAACATGCGCAAATGAAATGTCAGCCGCTAAATGACGTACTTGGCGATTAATATTAAAAAATTTATTATATTTTTGGTTGTTAAAAATTACTCATCATTAAAAAAAGCAATAAGTGAACGAACTGTTTTTCTTTAAGACGTTCTATCTTTTGAATAAACAGCTGAAATGTTACTCAGGTGGTACCCCGATATTTTTAGTATTTTCTAATTTTTAATTAAAATATCCTTGGAAAGTTGAATATGTCTCGAAAATTTCAAGTAACTTTGAGATTACAGGCATACAAAATATTACAGGAAATTCTGTTCATAACTCCATAGTAAGAGTGAGCTATTTAAAAATGTTTTTCTACGGCTAATTCTGTTTATGGATTTGACATCTTGTGATGATATGTCCATAACAGCCGAGTATCTTAGTTTTAAACAGTTAAGTCTAATATAATTCTTTTCACGACACGGCTTAAAATAAATCTGAGAAATAACAATTTGTAAGATATTTGAAACTTGTATTTAAATAAGTAACAAATTTTATATTTAAATAATGTTCACTACAGCATATCACTTAATTAGACTGTATTAAACATAATATGAACCCTACAGACCAACGAATGAGGTCCTTCGGCATAAAAACCTTATTTATGGTACATCTGATCTTCAAGCCTCTACAAATCTTTACAAAAAAAACTATATTAAAAGTTGAATGTGAGATCTGCCAGTATCTTTAATGGTCGTTGTCTTACACAGTTTCTCTATCATTGTTCAAGTTTCAGGTTTTCTTTCAAACTTAGTTTTCAGGACAGGAATTCTTACAGTAAGAGGCTGGATGTTTTGTGAATTCATACAATAACTGATTGGATAGTTTACTTAGTGGATTGGAATGATGGCTTTTAGTCATACTACGTAGAGTTGCAATTTCCACAGTGTCAAGGTTTATCAGCGCTGGCTTTCTGCAATTACTGTATATAGGAGGCATATTTTCCAATCGATGTCAATATGTTGCTGTTTTTCATGATATCTCTTTTTCTTTATATATATATATATATATATATATATATATATATATATATATATATATATATATATATATATATATATATATATATATATATGTTTATACGGCTTTCACGGATTCCTCCGTGTGAGATGCATTAGCAGTGGTTATATCCACATTATGCTGCTAATGCATCTCACACGGAGGAATCCGTGAAAGCCGTATAAACATATATAAGCCATCCGACGAGAGGTCGGCGAAGCAGCGTTCAGTGTTGCGTGCTTCCTTCTGATCTGTCCTTTGCACAGCCAGGTGCATGTCGGTACCCTGATGAGTCTAGTGAGAGACGAAACATGTATCTCTGCCGTATCACTGTGGCGGGGAGGGTAAGGTTTGACTTTCTTCTCGGTATGGTGGTACAGGTAGGCCACCATCTCGATGGTGGTGGAATAGGATGAATTGTATTTTATTACAATTTATTCTAACTGTGCAACCTCTAACACAGAAAGGATATGATGGAGAGAAGGAGAGAAGTTTGCATTTACTGTTCGCATTTTACTTCATATATATATATATATATGTATATATATATATATATATATATATATATATATATATATATATATATATATATATATATATATATATATATATAAGGCTTCAAAAGCATTTGGCTCTTTGTATGCATTTTTGTTTAACAGTTCTAGAGTGCCAATTTATGATAATTTTGTGGTCTATATTAACACTTAAATATTTGACAGATGGCTTGATCTATATTTCTTGGTTGTTAAATGATAAAATAAATCTAATCCAGACAAAGTACAAATATCTTAATGGCAATCAGCAACTTCATAACAATAACAACAACGACACTATTTTTTTTTTACTTTTGACGGTTAATTTAAGTCCCAAAACTACTTTTTGCCTAAAATGGCGACAAAGCATACTACGGACATTTTCGTCTTGACAGCTCAATTCAATCCGTCATCCATTTTATTTTTTGAAATCTGTGGGTTTTAGCACGTTCATATCTAGCAACAATGCTTTTTCAAGAATACAGCTTTTACTGTCAAAGTATGAAAAAAAAATTCACATCGCCATTCATATCACTTTTCATATCACCCTTTCGAGGATACGGGCCCAGATGCGACAACTATTAAAATTCGCCGACGATAACCGCTATAATACGAAACGAAAACTTAACTTAGCCTAAATATCCAACCAGGCGCGGCTGCAACAAGGGGCGGTAGTGGCGATCGCCCCCCCCCCTGCTTTGAGTTCAGGAAAATAGGCCCTTACATTATGCTGCCGGCATCTACCCCCCGTCGACAACTTGTTTTTTCTTGCGATCGCTCCCCTCCCCCAAGAGCTTTGAGTTCAAGAAAATAAACTCGATTCTGCCTCTTATACTAGGAATGTATATACTGCTGGTATATCCCCCCCCCCCCCCCCCGTCAACTACTAGTTTTTCTTGCGATCGTCCCCCTCAAAAGCTTCGACTTCGAACTCAGAAAAATAGACCTGGCCCTGCCTTTTACAGAAATGGAGATGTTGCTGGCGTCTCCCCCGCTTGCCATACTATGATATCACAGCCCCCCCCCCCCCGAGAGATGCTGAATCCGCCCCTGTATCTAACGTCCAGTCAAATCCAAAAAACCGCAAAAAAAATCAAGTTTCACTGCAAGTGCGTTCTTCCATTGCCCCGCAACGGACAGGTATTTCGTAAATACTTTTGGGCAACATCTTTATTTTTATAATAATTATATTTTACTGTTATTTCCTTAAAGATTTTTAAGAATTACTTTAAACTTCAACCGTTCAGATAAATTTATTGAATTGAGATTGAATATCAAAAACACCTTATATAGAAACGTCATTGGTAATCTTGCAATTGATATTTTATTTATAATTGAGTAAGAAATAACCAATCATAAAGACGTTCATTCGTTAAATATTGTTGGAAGTAAATAGGCATTTCTCCCTACAACACCGTCAAGCCTATGGTAATGACTATAGTAGAACTTATTGTAAAATTTTGTTATGTGCATGTAATTAGATCTAAATGTTCCTTTTTTTGTGTTTTAAATGAAAATAAACGACTTACATGTATTTATTTATCGCGCTTTCCGCGATCGATGAAAACAATTAAAACCACCCTTCCACCAAGTAATCCTTAAAATTCGTGATAGCTTATTTATTGTAGGAATTTTATTTACAAATTTTTGTGTCTTAAAATTAAAATAAGGAGTTTATTTGAAATATAGATCTTGTAGGAAACAGAAATTGTGTCACCAGTTTCAAAACTTAGAGTTAAAATTACAAAAAAAAACGTATGCATGCTTATTTACCGTCAAAAATTTTGCAACAAGTTTTCCTCCTCTTTTCACCTTCATAAAGACTAAATTTCTAAAATGTATGCCCTAGTGAGTTTTTAGATAAAAAAAAAGACTACAGCAAATTCCAGCTTTCAAGTTTATTACTTTAGGTTGAGCGCTGATAATTCAATCAGTCCAGGCTTTGCTTTTTACATGTAAATAAATTGATTAGTATGTATTTCCGTTCGTTCGCAAAATACGAAGACAACAATTATTACGTACTTAAGTAGTTCACTAAGTTGAAAATGCATGCTTTGCTGTATTCACATCGTTTTTCTATCTGTTTATAGCGTTTTATAAAAAAAACAGGAAATACATACCACAAATTATTTCATTTCATATCTTACAGATTAGTATGTATTTCCATTCTTTCACGAAATATGAAGAATTAAAGGATTATTACGTACTTATGTATGTAAGTGCGTAGAATTGGGGTCTGTATACTGCGACCTGGTAGATCTATTGTGTCCCCCTACTGCTGCCAAGTCGTAAGTGTTACCTTATCGGCTAGAGCAGGTCCTCCAGTTCTATTTCCCTTAGATGTTGGACGGCTTCAAGATGGGTAGCTCCCCTTCTTCGATTTGGTGTGTTCCTAAGAACCCCATCCTAGGGTTTTCTAGAGCGCTGCACTCTGAAAGAATATGAATAGAGGTTTCGTCCTCCTCCTCACAGAATCTGCACTCTTCTCCTTCTCTCAGTCTTAGTTTGTTGAGATCTCATTTCAAGTGGTAATGCCCCGTCAGGACCTCTGTCAGAACTCTGAGTTGGTTTTTACTTAGGCTTATACATTCCTTGAAGCTATTCTGGTCGTAGTTCCTAAGAAGTATCTTTGCTTGTCTCAATCCTTGCAGCTCCGTCCAATAATTGGATCTCCTGCTTTCTTCTTCTATTTTTAGTTCTTCCAGCATTACGCTGCTATTGATTTCATAGAAAGGCTCTGACCACAGAAATGATGACTCAGCCACTTTCTTCGGGAGTCTGTCTACTATTTCATTCCCATCTATCCCGGTGTGTCCCGGCACCCACATGAGGGTGACTTTATTATTCTTACCGAAATCATTTAATTCCTCTAGGCATTCCCAAGCCATCTTGAAGCTGATAACTTGAGATCTCAGCGAACTGATGGCTGCTCCACTATCTGACATGATGATAATCTCTTGGCCTTGATAGTTTTTTTCTTTGTTGAATTGAATGTATTTCCTAATGGCATGTATTTCTGCCTGGAAAATGCTTGGTGACTTACTCAAGGTTTCATAGTGTCTGGTGCTGGGTCCATACACTCCTACTGCAGTTCCTTTCGTTGTTTTGGAGTCATCTGTATACCATATAATGGATTTCTTGTCGAGTTTTTCAATGGTGTTTCTGTCCCATTCGCTCTTGTGGCTCAACTTTGTGCTGAAGTGTTCCACAAAGTTGAATTTCTTTTTCATTTCATCTTGGGGCATGTCCCAGATATGTTGATTTCTGGATAAAAAATTGGGCCGTCGTTTTATGACCTCATCTCTCATCATCCTATAAATTGTCCTTTTCGCCATACTCTCTACAAGTATAGGTAGATGTGTAATGTTTAGGATTACTTGGGCAGGTTTTCATTGCTCCGGGTGTGTATACCACAGGCCAATCTTTGAATGTTCAAGAGATTAGCTCTCGTATTAGCCAGACTGGTTCTTTTACTCCAGATCAGTGCCCCATATGTGATGATTACAGTGTACATCCACTGCAGGATTTTTCGGTTTGTTCCCCATATTTTTCCCGCAAAGTTTCTACAGACCAGCAAGGCTTTTGTAGCTTTGTTAATTACTTCTTTTTCGTGCTTGTTCCAGACGAGTTTATTATCTAGCTTCTGACTTCCATTCAACAACATTCCCATCCATTTGATGGTTTTCAGATCGAGGTTTCTTTTCCTTGTGAAGGCTACTAGGGTGGTTTTGGTAGAGTTGATGTTCAGTCCCATCATCTGGCACTAGTGTATTCAAGCTCTCTTTGAACTATATCACAGAGGGCATTCTCGAAATTGCTTCTTGCGATAACGACTACGTCGTCGGCATAGTCCTGACAAGATATGCCGAGGTCAGTCAGAGCACAGATTTACAATTAAGCTTCATAAAAGTGAATAGGCTACTCCCCCCCCCCTCAGGGTATCCTCTGGTGGTACAGAGGGCGATAGTGTCCTGTCCTATCTCTGTCTCTGTTATTCTAGTAGAGAGAAATCGTGCTACCCATTTGGATGTCGTTTCGTGTACTCTCCTGTCGTCTAGTGCTCTTTTGACTGCCTCATGTGGAATGTTGTCAAAAACCCTTTCTCTATCAAGGAAGGAACATATTACAGTTTCCTTCCTGTTCAGTGTTTCTTGATTCTCATCTGTTAATTCTATCAGTGCGGTTTCTCTAGACCTACCCACTTGATAGGCATGTTGATGAGATTGCAGTGGCGCCTGTTCAATAATTTCTGTTCTGATATAATTATCTACTGCTTTCTACTTCGTTTTTAAAATAAACGATGTGAGACCGATGGGTCGCAGGAATTTAGGTTTTGTAGTGTCCTTTTTCCCCGCTTTCGGAATGAAGGTGACTCTGGCCCTTCTCCAAATTTCTTGTATATAGCCCAGTTCCAAGTTACTTTGATGCATATTATGTGTGGTAAAATCTCTTCCTGCCCTCATTGCAGCAGGGCCGGGATTATTCCGTCAACTATTGGGGTTTTAAATGGTTGGAAGATGTTCATTTCCCATTTTAAACGCCCGCTGCTGCATATGTGTCTGGTTATTGCTACAGCTTTTCTAGTGGGCCTTTCGCGATGATCTATTATATCATGCGCGCTGCTAGGCTTGCTCTCCAGAAAGTGAATGCTGATTAAGAGTAATACTCTTTCCTCCTCGCTCTCCGTGAAGCTTTCTGAGTGCCATTGCTGTATCGACCCTACCCTTCGCCATGACTTTATGTAGTCTAACTGCGTTAGGTGTAGATTGAATGTCTTCACTCTTGTTTTAGCTTTCCTAATTTCCTTGTTGTAGGCTGTAAGTTTCTCGGTGTAACTCTGCCAGAATCCTCTGTCACGCTTAGCCCTATTAAAAAGTCGCGTTTCAGATCTTAGCTCAGACAGATTGTCATTCCACTAAGATGCATCCCTACAACTTTTGCTTGTTTGTAAGTATTGCTCCATTTACTTCTTTCAAAGTCACTTTGCAGCTCCAAATGGTGCTTAACGGGTCCTCTGGTCTGAACGCGTGCTAAGTTTGTTTTCAGATTGGTGCTGTATTTTTCCCAATCTTCAGAAGGATTCCTTCTGAAGACTGGCTCATAAGGATCGGTTTCTAAACTGAATGTGATTATTCTATGATCTCAAAGAGAAGGTTCATTCAATACCCTTCAGTTTCCTACTAGGTTGGTTAAGCCTGATGTACTTAATGTGATGTCTAGCATTTCTTCCCTTACCCTTGATCTCTAGCTTTTTCTTCTTCAGTTCGAGGTATGCTCGAATAGGAACGAGGTCTCTCGTTAAGAACCCTGAAAAATAAAAATAATTAATATTTTTCCTTACCATGACACATCTTCTGTGTCACTACTGACATGATATATTACCTTAACATCCTTGCAGTGTACTCCTTTTACCTGATTTCAGTTGACCCAGGGTTCCTGGATCAGTGCAATCCCCAGCCGGTTTTTAGTGAACATCCTAGCGATTACGGCTGAGGCACCCATAGCATGGTGAACATTCATTTGGGTGATGTTGATGCCTGCCATTTTCCTGTTACTGGTTGAGAGTGTCGTCCGCTCCCATGAGGGTAATGTCCTCCCTATCATCTTCTCCTTCGGTTTCTTCGAGTTCGGTTGTAGTTTCGTCGGATGATGGTGCTTGGAGATAGAGGTCGGGAATATGGAGACTCTCCCACGTTTCCGACATCATTGTCTTTAGAAGTTTTAGGAGTCACTTCCCCATTTCCTTCTTATTTCTCTTTAGGCTGTGCACGGGGATTTTCCCAAACCGGTAGTGGATGGCGTGCCCATTGTCTTTGATTTTCTGGCAGGATAGATCATCAATTCCTGCCCTCAGTATTTGGTTTTTCCCTTCGTTCTTTAGATTAATAACCATCCATTTTGATGTTTTTATCCCTTCGTTTTGAGCTACTATCAGCTGTTATTGGCTTTTAAGGAGGTAGATTGTCACTGTGTGAGCTTATGTGACGTCATCACATGTACTACTTTATTCCTGCTCCACTTAGTCCTCGCCTCAGAGAATCGTCTCCCGATTTTCCCAGTTCAAGTAGTGGGGGTGAGTTTTTCTTCTATTTTTCCTTTCCTTCTTTTTCTTTCCTACGGGGGGTTTCCCGCTTCATCAAGGAGGTGAAGAGTGTAGAAAGGGTGAGAGGGTAGTTTTTCTCGCTTCCTCCTTCATTTTTTTTTGTCATTTTCCCCACTCGTTCTTTCCTTGTGAGATTGGCTCACTTGAATAGGCGAGTGAGTTTCCTGAGTTATCCGGATGACATGCTCCGTTTTTTGTTTTTTTAGAATCATTATCCATAGTTGGTCCCACGGGTAGCTAGGGAATGTAATGTCGAGTTCTGCAGAGCACCGCATGCAGGAGCAAGGATTATTGAAACGGGAGGTCCCCGGATATCTAGAGTTCGCGTGTTAAAGATAAAACATCCCCTTTACCACGCAGCCCTCGGCACATGCTGTTCCACGTTGGCTCCCATCCACTTGGCCGGCTAATTAGGGCAAGCCCCCACGTCTTGTAGACACTTTCCCACGACCACCGGCCTGCAAAACACAGGTGGGCCTCCACGAAAGACAGTCGGAAGTCGGTGGGAGTATACAGGGAAAAATTTCCAAATAGATACTTTCCAAACCACGATTGATATTGGACGGAATCTTATGACTAGGACACCTGAGGTTGAGGAAAAAATTTTAGAACAAATTAAAGAAAATTTGAGTCTGAGCATCAGACACTTGGGCTTGGAATTTAGAGTTTCTGCAGATGTTGCATTCATTCCACCCTCAAACAGTACAAGAGCTTTTACTTCTCTACCTCGAATTGAGACTAGGTTTCTGTCGATACACTAATAAACAGATTCCATATGCAGATATTCATAAAATTATTTATTTACTGACGAATGTTGTTTTACAAAAAGAGGTATGATAAATTTACATAATGAAGATGTTTATGCTGACGAAAACCTCCATGCATAACGATTGTGTATTATCAATACGAAATTAAAATTAACTTATGGCCAGGGAGCATTAAGAGATTCATCCTGTCATCTTACCAGTCGGTTTAAATGATTTGAATTACCTAGTAGATTTGTCAAATTTACACGAAGTTTACTCCACGCTTGACATTAAATGCTAAAAACCATTTAAATGATAAATTTTAAAATCGATAGATTGGCAGATTAAATGATGTTCCTGCAAATTGGCCACCCTGCTCATCAGATTTAACACCTATGGATTACTTTTTATGGGGAACTCTTGAATAGATGGTATACTGTAAACCTATAAACATCAAAAGATTTGTGGGCACAAATACAAAATTCAATAAATACTCTATGCTTAAATGCGAAGATTATGAAAAGGGTGCATTTCAAATTTCTTCGTAGAATTAACCGTTACGTACATAAAAACCGAAATCATTTTGAATATTTACATGGAGTTTTTAATAAATAAAAGTTTTCTCTTTTTGTTTGTCATTGTGTGTAAATCTTATTATTCTTACCAGTTCATTCTTATATTATTATCATTGTTAGCTCGTTGCTATGTAAATTTTTGTTGTTGTTGGCCTTTAAATACGTTCTAAATTTCTTGGACCAGTGTTATTTAACCTAAGGGATTACGAGGAATCTCAGTACGCAATAAAACATTCAAATTCGACTACAGAAATGGCTAATCGAAGTGACACCTACTAGATATAACTTTTATAGATAAAAAATGTCAAGGAATAAAAAATTTTAATTAGAAATTTAATATACCGAGGCACAAAAAAGTTATGAAGTTTTAGATGTAGGTGAAGTGCTGCTGGTTATGCCCTCTGCAAACATCGAAATTGTAATCATACCTCGATTTCTTATCCTAAAAATCATAAAGAACCAAACTTATTAAGATAAATATTTAAAAAAATTATAACTTTGACACCCAACTTTTTGACTAAAGTAAATTAGGCTAGATCCTCATATTTTAGTCTCTGGAATTTTGCATCAACGTTTTGTACAAACCTTTTACAGACACCCTGCATAGTACTATTCTTAAATAGTTTATATATTAATTTTCAGGTTAGTATCTTGGTCTAGTGTTGTAAATATTCGGATGATTTTGATGTTCGAATGATTGGGATAGGGATGAATTTAATATTCGGATCAATCCGTATTCTGCATCACTTTTCGATTTACTGCACTTCCGTCCGCAATACAATGATAATACATACTCAATCTACTAATACGGACGCTCAAATGCAGAATATGGAATCTGGAAGGTGGCGAAACAGTACGAACTAATACGAATGAACCACCCATCGGTGGCATTCGTAGTTTGTGTCCTTGTCGCTCTGAGGACAATGACATACTTATACGTTATTACGAATGTAACAAAGATAAAAATATTCTTATTCTTACATTGTTTTTCCTTTTATTTTTATAAAATCCAAACCCATCACATTACGAATTCCGCATTCCCTATGCTAAAGAACTATTGGGACTAATACGTATTAATTTACAATTCGGATTGTGTAGGTATTTTAATACTTATTCTAACATCATTATCGTGATCAGTACTTGTTTGACAACCTTTTGATCAAGACGTTATAAAAAATTGAAAATTTGGAAAAACGCGCCTTTATAAAATACTTTTATTTAAAAGATTTAACGCCTTCTCAAATCAAAGGGGAAATGGAGAACACACGAGAAGACTCTTCACCGTCATATACAAAGGTAAAATGGCGGATTTCTGAATTGAAAAAGGTTCGTACGATAATAGAAAATATCCATAATATCGTGTCGGAAGACTGCAGATTTAAATTTTAAGAGATAGCCGAAACTGTAAATGTATCAAAAACGCGTAGGTAACAGTGGCGGCTTGTCAGGTTTGCAGGTTTGCGAAAACTCCAAAAAAATGGTAAATTAAAATAAAATATGTCTATAAATATAAGGGCAAATATTTGTTGAATTTCTACTGATAATTTAATGATTAAATCTAAATCAATTTTTTACCTGGATTATACGCGAACAGCTATCAAATTTTGAAATAATTTAATTACTTCGCCTAAATGTCAAAAATAATTTAGCTGGTGTGCAATTTTAATGAAATCCAAGCTAATCCATTCCAGCGTATATGGAGTTGCCTATCTAAGACGTGGAGATTAATTTCATCTCATAAGCTTCATGTAGGTTGCAAGACGACTTGCAAACCTGTGTTTAATTTGCTCCACAAAATATTTCTCTACTAGAAAAATTTCTCTTATGCAACCCACTAGACGAGTATTTCAACATTTGCCTCTAACCGAGTGTGGCACTGTCAGTATCAAGTAAAGGTTTATTCATCAAGCAGCGGTTAAACCATTCCTTTAGTTCAGGTTAGAATACAACCGTGATGTCTACTGTGCCGGTATTTCTATACGTGATGTATACTGTACAAGTATTTTAACTTTTGTGAAAGTAACTATGTTTTTCCTTTGTTTAAGATATTTTGTTACGTTTTAAAGAGGTTAAAAATGTTGGCGAGAAAAAAAAACATCCAAAATTAAGTGATCTGTCCCAAACTGTGCAGACCAAATAGTGGTCAATTTCGGTTTCAGATTCAAAGGACTCAATTTACAAGGGATTTGTTCTTTTTTGTCGAGTAGTCCTTAAAGAACCGCAATATTAGATCAAATTGTTAACAAATGCTTACCTCGTTCGGCTCCAACAAGATGCAATTTTAATTCTAGAGTTGTTTGTACCATATTCGAATATAAAGACAATATTCTAAAGACAATGGAAAAAATCTTAGATGACAGTAGTAACGTTAGTACCATCAGTCATCAAGGTATGTCAAAATTTTCAAAGGCAAGCGTTTCCTTTCATGGTTAAACATAATTTTACAAAATAATACCTCAAGTTGATTTAGTAAGTTTCACACAAGACAAATTGACGATGATATATTATCATTTGAATCAAAATTAACAGAAATTAGAAATAATATTATCTCAAACCACGTTGAGCCATCTCCATCTACTTGAAAACAACATAAGCTCGATGATTCCGCGGAGTTTTCTCGGGAAGTAAAAGTTTATGATATAACTGGTTGTCAAGTAAAAGAACGATTTAGCTTTACAGGTCACGTGGTAGCAGCCAGTCTTTTATTTTCAAAACAGTATGTCGAATCTAGTACATGCTTTCCTGAACATAAATGTAAGGAACGATTATAATTTACCCCTTTTTTTATCGAACATAAACTCCGTACAGAACTAACCGTCATATATGGAACTGAAGAATTTAGATCAAATTCGGGATTTATACCTTATGCTTATCTTTCGCAAAACATCGAGCTAAGTGAGATATTTATTGAGGTTCTAAAACTTTTAAAAAAATTTAATTACTATTCTAATGGCATCGGTTGAAGCAGTGCTTTTCTACCCTCAAACCGATAAAAACGATTTTTCGGAATACTATATGCCCAGTAAGATTTTCTGCTTTGGCAATGCTTTCTAAAGAAAAGGATATTATCGAAATCTGACCTGATTTCAATCAGCGGGTTATTAATAAATTTACTAATGCCAAAGATTAGCGGATGTATTTTCTTTATAAATAATTCACACAGTAAGTTGTACGTGCATTTTGTTTTGACTGATATATTTTTATAATTTACTACCTTCTTTATGTTTAGTTGTTTAAAATACACTGTTTCGTTTCATAATAATATAGTCAAAGACATTTATTCTTTCATTTACAGATGCATATGACAGGTTTTATAGATATCTATGGTTTTAATGTACCACTGGAATTGCAACCCCTATTTTTTTAATGCACCAGCCGCCACTGGTAGGTAATATTTTAAATATTTTTTTTGGGAACGCGGAAACTCTGTGTAAGATGGATATCGCGTAAGCTAACCATCCAGAACATTCGTCATTGCAATGGTTAAAATTAACAATTTAATGTTCAAATTGTTTGCTCATTCATCGTATTTACCATTTTTAGCACCCAGTGGTCACCACCTGTTTCCTAACCTCGAAAAAATTTTCGGCTGGACGAAGATTTCGGAGCAACGACGGTATTAGTGCTGTAAATAGCTATTTTGAGGAGCTCGACATTTCACATTACAAATATGGTATATAGATTTGTTGAGGAATAAAACAAAAAAATATTTAAAATATTTTTTTTTTATTATTATTATTATTAGGCCCAGAACTTGTTGCCTATCCTCGTATATCATGACTTGTTTCTATCTCGTATACAAAAAGGTTACAAAAGTGGGGGCTTTTTATTGTATGAAGCGAAGAACGCATGAACCGTAATACATGTTTGTTTAGACCAAGGAAGTTAGAGGGGTTATGGAAAACTACAAAAATAATTTAAAGGTCTAAAAAATTATCTTACCATAAAGAAATATCGTAGTAAATTTGTTGTATGAGATTGGCAATATGAGAACCAGAAAATCAGAGCAGGACTTGTGAAAGTGGCGATCGACATCCCGGCGTATTCTTTGTGTTTAATGTGGTCGTTTGTCATCGTCCTCTACGCTTAAAATTTTCTTGATTTTTTTGTTATGCCGTGTAGTGCCATTAGTTAAATTTCGGAAATAATACTGGTGTATGTTTTCAAGACAGTGAAGCAGACTTTTTATTTATAACAATATATCAATGTATAATATTGTTTTGTAAATTCTGGTAATTCATTATTTCCGGTAAATAAATGTTTTATATTTTGGTAATTATTTTCATTATAGTAAATCTAGGAAAACGACATTTATTGGAAAAAAATCGATACTTACCCTCTATTTCGAGATCATAAAACACGATTTTGGCTTTGATTTTTCACTATTTTTCTTCAGTTTCCCGGAAAATTAAAAAAAAAACGCCAAGCGTGAATTCACCAAGCTCTTTTTTTTTTAAGAAAACACCGAACTTACATATTTATTTTCAATGGTACTAGTTAAAATATCATGTATATAATATATTTCACCTACTTAAGCACAAATTCTAGAAAAGAAATTTAGTAAAACTTGTATTTTTAACGAAAAACCAAAAATACATTCCGGAAAGGCCATCGACCATCAGATTCGCGAAAACCACTAATATGCGTTTGATACGTTGCCAGGTGTAAAATACGCTCGTAGTATAAACTATAAAATTTGTCCATCTCAGTCAACAATATGGTTTAACTTTGGTAATGTTTTATACAGTCTCAGGGAAAAATTAAGCTTAACCACCCAAAATTTTTGGTTGGTTCATATTTAACTTGATTTTGGTAAATTTGTAAAACTGAAACTAATCTGAACTAACCGAAATTGACCTAGACTTATACTTTCGTAATATAAACTATAAAATTTATCCTTTAGAGTTAACAACATAGTTTAATTTTTTGTAATGTATAAAAAAGAGTAAAATTAATCTTCACCACCCAAAATTTTTGATTAGTTTTGGTTAGCTCAGGTTTAGCTCAGTTTGGGTTAGTTTGAGAAACTAAAATTAACCTGAACTAACCTAGATTTGTTAATTAAAAATGTTATTATCTAGCAGAGACCACGTAAAGCCGTACCAATCTGTGAAAGAAAAGAATATATGCGAATTTAACAGAAATCGTATTCGCGATCTGGCATTAGCGCTAATTTTTTAGGTTTGAGGAACGAGTCACACCACTATTTGATGGCGGAAGCCATTTTGTTTTTATTTACTTCGATTTGTTTTTTGATAATTTTCTTGAATTTTTCCATAAAAATGTGCATATTTGTAAATTTCTATATAATAGAGACTTCTATCAGTGTAGAATTTGTGGTTGTAACAAAATTTTAACGATTTAGTTTCCGCAAAACTGAGGAAAAATTATCGAAATCTGAGGTCAGAATGTATTATACGACATCGAAATAGGGGGAACTACCGAAATTTTATCAAAAAAAGTCGTTTTCCTAGATTTCCCATAATGCAAATTTTTACCCACGGAATTATGTTTAAATTAAATCTATTTTATGTCAGTATTTATTTTATTAATCATTTAATGATGAACTCTAAATTGTGATTTCCCAATATAATAACGTAATTAAAGGTTGCTCAAGTCCAGTCCAATCCTCTGACCTACTGCGCAAGTACAGTGCAGCCCCTTTAAGGGGAATACAGCTTTACATGCCTGACTGAATTTATTTTAGAGTCTTTTTCTTCCTTTTACCCTCTCTAACTTCCTTAGGTTAGACGCCAGTGGTTTATAACAAGATAGCCAACTTTACGATATTATTATAACCTGTATTATACGTCAGTAAACACTTGCGTATTAAAAATAAGAGTGAAAAACGAGAGGTGCGGTGCAGTTCTTGTGTTTGTTCCCAACAAATCAATTAAAAAAAAATGGCGGATCCAATATGGCGTACAAAAAAATTAATTTTGTCCGATTTTCTCCAAAATTAGTAAGGGGGAGTTTTCGGGGTCGCACATAACGAATCTGAAATTATTTTTCAAAGTTAAATATCGAGGATTCAATATGTGGGACAAAGACATTAATTTTGTCCGATTTTTTCCAAAATTGATATGGGGGAGTTTCTGGGATCGCAAATTACAATTCTGAAATTATTTTAAAAAAATTAAATACAGGGGATCCAAGATGGCGGATTAAAGATTTTACATCTCGCGATTTTTTTCTAGAATCAGTATTGGGGGATTTTTGTTAGTGTTAATTATGAATTCAACATATTTTTTGAAAAGCTCAATCTAGCGAATTCAATATGTCGTCCTAAAAATTTTTCATGTTTCGATTTTCTCCAAAACTGATGTAGGAGGTTCTAGAGGATGTAAATTATGAAATTAAAATTATTTTTTCAGGGTTCAGTATGGCGAATCCAATATAACGGACTAAAAATTTTACATTTTTCCACTTTGTTCAAACGGGATCGTTTTTGAGGATGTAAATAGCGAATATAAAATTATTTTAAGAAAATTTAATATATCAGATCCAATGTGACGGTCTAGAAGTTTTAAATTTTCGGATTTCATCCAAAATTGGTACTAGGGGGCTTTGAACAGTTTAGATTTAAATTAAAACTTTAACCTTTTTTTTTGTAATTCAGTATGGCGGATTCAATATGGTGGATTGAAAATTTTACCTTATTACGCATTTTTTCAGATTTGGTATTAAGGAGTTTTCGGGGTCGTATATTACAAATATGAAGTTAATTTTTTCCAACTATTAGGTTAATAAGATGTAATAATGTAGGACTGAAAATTTTACATTTTCCTATTTTGTCTAAAATTGATATACGAATCTGAAGTCAATTTTTATAATTTAATATTGCATATACAGTATGGGGGACTAAAAATTATACATTTTTCCGATTTTGTTTGGATTGATATTGGGGGTTCTTAGGGCGTATGTTACGGATCTTAAATTAATTTCTCTAAACTCAATGTGTAGGATAAAATATATCTGACTAAAAAATTGACATATCTCAAGTTCGTTCAATATCTGTATTGAAGGGTTTTGGGGGCCTAGGTGACGAATCTGATATTAGTTTCTTAAAATTCCAAATAGTGGATATACTATAGCAGACTAAATATTTGTTTCATTCAAATCTGATATTTTGGGAATTCTCGGAATCAAATAATTTTCTGTTGTTCAATTTAGTGTGGTCCATAACTTTGGCTAAAATGGATACTATACGACCTTAGAAGCTCAATTCAAAATCGGAAGATAAAATTTTTATAAAACAATTGAACAGATTTCTAAAAAAGCGATAAAAAGCGAAAAATAATATAATTTTTTATATGAAATTAAAATTTTTGAAGTCAGCGCCAAATCATTACCAATTAACTTCTAACCGAGATATGGTAAGAAAGCAATTACAAATGAAGGGTTTTCAATCTTCTATGTGAATCACATTTCGTCAAGTATTAATTTGGCGCTTTTTTAGAAGTCCGTTCGGTTTTTTTATAAAAAATTTATTACTGTAAAGGTAGATAGCATACTGAATTTCTATAGATATAACTAAAAACTAAAAAAACAAGAGCGATTTATATGAACTACCTAAAAGATTGGTATCCGACCTAAAGTTTACAGGATTGGGAGTTTTTTCAGTATGGACCATTTCTTTGATTGTTCTCCTTTATAGTTATTCCCCTTGTCTAAAACTTCAACGTTTTTGAAGTAAGAGTTGTGGAGGTTTATTTTTATTTGTATATTATAAAAACAAAAGTCGCAACTTGGATAAAAAAAAAACTCAATACAATTATAATGGTGAGTCTCATCTACAGTAATTAATCGGAACCAAAATTGTGCCTACAAAGCTATGCAAATGTTCATCTGAACACGTTTATGGTCTAGAGTGAGCAATTACAACATCTACCGCGAGGTTAGCTTTCTCATCCCTAAATTTTCATTCAATATGTGACAAACCACGTTCTTTAGGTATGTTCATAGCCTCTGCTATCTCTACAACCTTAATTCTAGCACCATTTGGTAAACTTTAAGCGATGCTATCGTCAGTAGTTGCAGTTTTTGGCCGACCCAGAAATTTTATCGTCACTTCAGCTGGTACAGCCACGTTTAAATTCACCTGCTCAATACTTCACACAGTGGTAAATGAGGGTGCAGAGACCCGGAACACTGTGCAACTCGTCTTTAATTTGCTTAGGCATATCGCCTTTCAAAAACAATTACCTAATGACAGCTCGATACTCTATTTTGTCCATTTTCACAGAAATATTAGCATCGTGTCACTAAAACGACTGTCAAAGAACAACTGTTCCTGCGAAATGGCTGAAATCGTTGCGAGTACATGTCAACGCATGCGCGAACACATTCCTCATCGTTGGTTGACGAGTGCTGCCATCTTAATGTTGAGATCAGAAACTTTTCAGAATATCCTCGAAGGTCAGATAACAGTAACTTGGGTAGTATTTATTACAACCTTAGAGTCCATAAATTATAGATATTTATATAAAAAGCTCTTGCTTTTCTAGTTTACACTTGAAACAACCAAAATGTATAAGAGCATACAGTAAACAATTGTAAGTCAAACTTTAATTTATAACGTATAAAAATTGTTATTACATTTTAATTCCGTGGCAAAGCAACAATAAACCCAAACGTCAACAAACTCATAATGTCCTAAAAATTTTTTAATTAAAAAAAATGACCGAGACAAAAAAAAACTTGGTTAATTCGACACGGTCAAGAAAAAAAACAAATTAACATGAATCGTTAAAACCCCTAAAAAAATGCTGATCTTTGAGTTTCCAGAGATAACCAATATGCTGACTTCCTTTAGAAGGCCTTTTTTCGAATAAAAATGACTAAAAGTGTTTTCGTCAATGTTTGACAGATCTTTACGGAAAACAAACAATGGGAGGCTTTAGGACCTATAGAGACAATTAAATGTTTTATTTCTTTTAGTCTGTCAAAAAGTCACTATTCCTATGGAATGCGTAGTTCTTACTGTGTACCGGTTTCTATCACATAATGGTCCCATCAGTTTGAATGTTGCTTATGGTCGTTGGCCGAGGAGCTTTTTTAACAGACACAAATATTTTTATTTAATATGGTTTTCAGTTTTTTTTGTCGCGACTCCTTCGAATATTTTTAAGCGTTACAAAAGATTACAAATGCGACGTTTATCATTAGTATCAACTTAAAAGACCTTATTTTTATCGGTAAATATTGTTAAACATTATTTACATATTAAAAATAACACGATAACTTAGGCAACCAGAAACTCATACTTTTGTTTATTGCCGGTTAATTTATTCTCGAACTGACGTCCATATTAGCAAGTTTACTAATTTAGCATAAATAATGCAATTAAAAAAAGATAGTATAGAATCGCTATGTGAACCAAGAAATAAAAAATCTCGAACTATTTATCAACTTTTCCAAATATAAATAGAAATATTATCATGGTATTCAGTATTCACATAACGGCCGTAGTTCTGCGATATGCTAATTCTACAGAGCAATTCGTTGATTGGCCTCAAGACAACAACAATGATGACATAGTCTTAGAAACAAAATTAAATCTAAAATCACCGTAGAATGAATCCCCAAGAAAACTACATCAGAGCAAACTAATCAAACAACATTGACAAAAAACGAGACATATTATAAGGAGCGTAGAAGCAGCAATCTAAACACTAGGTACAAAATTTTAACTTTCGTTCTCAACTCTCGTTCTTAATCCTCGATAACTTACTGCTCGTTTTAAACTAACTTCAACTCATGTCTTTAACCAACTTTAACTTTTAAATCTCGAATTCAACTAACTTCCCATAGCGAGAGGGCTCGTATTTAAATAAAATTTGACGTGACGTCTTAATAAAAATCCGGATTTTTCCAATTCAATTTGTTTTGCAAGAAAAAGTAGTGCGATCACGGCTCTATGTGACGAAATTTTGTTTTTTACCCGAATCACGGGATTTCTACGTCAGCAAACCGACGTTGCTTTCTGGGTCTACTTATTTTTCAGCTTTCCAGAACAACATACGCTTCAGATCGTATGGTTAGATTCAGATTTTATATTTTATTCGAATTTAGTAAAGAGGTGAAGCAAAAGTGTTCTATGTGCTAAAATTTGAAAACTTATGACTTAGAAAAACTTGGCCCTCAGTAAAAAAAAAAAAATTTGTTTTTGGTATTTCAATTTTAATAAACTTTTTTGTTTTTCTATTGTTGAATTTTAAAATAAATACTTGTACTATTTTTGATTTCCGATTTATTAATTTATTTTAATATAAAATTTACTTTAACCCGACTTTTTCTTTTGTAAACTTAGGATAATTTTTACTTTTTAAATATTTTAAAAAAATTTTATATTTAACTTAGCGATAGGTAAAAATAGTGACATAAATTCCGAGATGGATAAGACTTACCAAGGGGTGATTGGGACAATGTAAGAACAAACCCTACATAAAATGTAACAGCAAAAAAATAGAATGAAGCCAATAGGGGGGGGGGGGGGAGGTTAAAGTTGGCTTAAACAGGTCTTTTGAATCCACAAGCTAAGAAACACATTTTGGAAAAAAGTTTCAAATAAAAGTTGTAAAAATTTTAAAAACCTACAATTTGAGCTTTTGTGCGACCATTTTTTTCATATCAATTATTTATTGCAAAATTAACTTTTTTTTTATACTTTTTTGCTTTTAAAGGGAGACCCTCGTCTTTATGAATAAAATGATATTTTATAATAGTAAATCGGATAATTTGTTGTTGAGATGTTACTAATTGTTTATCCCAAGACGCAAAATGTTGAATGCTATAACTTTTTTTTGAGTGGACATTTTGACCTCCACAAAGGTTCAGTCTCTTCGTGAAGACTTAAACTTTCATATCTTGTTAGGGGCAAACGAAAAAATTAATATTCAACTCCTTAGATATCACTTTAAAAAATGTTTTTTTTTTATAAATAAATAGAATTCTCGCGCACGAGAGAAAACTTAACTCGCAGTTTCAAATTCGCAGCATTCAGAAAAATTCGCTATATTTCAGTAACGAATGGACCAATTTCGATGTATTTTTAAAATCTGGGGTAGCTCGAAAAATTATGAATATGACACACCCCATTTTATAGAGCGATATTTAAGGGGTTGAAAACTAATTTTTTCATTTGCCCCTAACCAGATATGAAAATTTAGACCTTCACGAAGAAATTGGGCTATTGTGAAGGTAAAAATTTTCACCCAAAAAAGTTATAGCAATCAACATTTTGCGTTTTGGGATAAACAATTAGCAATATATCAGTAACAAATTATCTGATTTACTATTTTAAAATATCATTTTA
Organism: Diaprepes abbreviatus; assembly: GCA_034092305.1. Taxonomy (NCBI): domain Eukaryota; kingdom Metazoa; phylum Arthropoda; class Insecta; order Coleoptera; family Curculionidae; genus Diaprepes; species Diaprepes abbreviatus. The sequence goes on from JASJET010000107.1 coordinate 1,884,821, forward strand.
TTCGAAACGACGAGGGATTTCCTTTAAAATCAAAAAAAAAGTGCAAAAAAAGTTAATTTTGCAATAACAAATTGACGAAAATGAGCGCACGAAGGCTCAAATTTTAGGTTTCTAAAATCTCTACAACTTTTATTTGGAACTTTTTTCTCTTAGGGAGATCATTGGTGAGACACTTTACTTGAACTGTGGAAATCATGGTTAGTTTGGTTGCCGACGCCGAATAATGCGACCTTTATCCTTGGAGTACTACGTTTCGTGCATTGAGTTTTGATATATTCCTTTTTTAATTTACCGTCGCGCCATTACATGGTGGTTTTATACAACATTGTTGAGTTCGTATTGCTCTTATTATTGAGTGATCCGTCGAAAAGTACCCACTGTGACTTATTTACTATTTTTCAAGCGTGAAATCTATTTATTATGGGACACAAATGCGAGATGATGGTTTGTACTGAACGCAATGGCCTGATAAGTCCCATACTAGAACGAAACAGCGCTGTCATCATTTTTCTGACCAGGAGTGAAAGTAATATTGACCAACGGTTTTTATGTCTGCATAGACAAATTGTAGAAGAAACTGGTTTTGTAAGGCATCTTTCAAATCTTTCAATTTTTAGTATTTTTAAAGCTTGACTCGGCTTCTAGAATTTGTGGAGCTTTTCCTCGAAGTTTCAGGCATTTTTTTGTTCATTTCAATTTATAAGAAAGGCAGTTTCTTCAATAATGGAGAAGAATTCCTCTATTCTAGCGTGTTCTTCAAAGGTTGGTATGGATTCGATACCAATACGTAATTATTAATAAGAGCTGTTATTCCTAGACTACCATCAGTCATTTTGGTAAAGTAGCAAGTACAGTTGTAAGTGTCTGATCTTGTGGACTACAGATCAAGGACCTTAGATTAACTATTTTACTTTGTCTTTTTTACCCTTTCTACACCACAAATTTTTTCCACCCCACACCTGACACCAAATGTAGCCTATGATATGTATTTACTTTCTATAGGCCAGAACTACTGCAAATCAAAGGAGGGCATGATCGAGGTCCTCGAGTACTTTTTACTTGGATTCCTTTTTCTTCTAATGATTTACAACTTACTGGAGAATATATTTTAACATTTTATTAATACTTCAATAAATTCAGAACGCCATACAAAAAATAAAAAGAAAGGAACACAATTATAAGTATTTGAGCCACCCTGGTAATAAAAATACAAAAAAAATCTAACAAAACACTAACTTTTTAGCTTTTTGTATAATAAAATTTTTTAGACGCACTTGGACTTAAAATGTGAACATTATTCTAGTACTGCGAAACGCTGCTAAATACAGTGCTTTCACTATATACTTTTGGAACTAACTTTTTTAACCACCGATTTTAACTTTCGTTCTCAACTCTTGTTCTTAAATCTCGACAACTTACTGCTCGTTTTTAACTAACTTTAACTCATGTTTTTAACCAACTCTCGATTTAAACTAACTTCCCATACCGATAAGGCTCGAATTTAAATAAAATTTTCCGCAACGTCGGCAAAAATCCGAATTTTCCAATCCAACTTGTTTTGCGAGACCGACATTTCTTTCTTGGCCTACTTATATTTCAGTGTCCCAGAACAAAATATGTCTATATACTTTTTGAACCAACTATTGATTATAACTTTCCTTCTCAACTCTTGTTCTTGACTGTCAATAACTTACCGCTCTATTTTTAACTAAGTTTAACTCATGGCTTTAACCAACTTTAACTTTTAACTCTCGATTTCGACTAACTTCTGATAGCGAGAGGGTTCGTATTTAAATAAAATTTTTTGTCTTGAAAAAATCAGAATTTTTCCAATCCAACTTGTTTTGCGAGAAAAAAAAAAGTCGCGTGATTGAGGGTCTAGGTGATAAAATTTTGTTTTTTTACCAAAAGCGCACGATTCCTAAGTCAGCAAACGGACATTCCTTTCTTGGCCTACTTATTTTTCAGCATTTCAGAACAAAATAGGTCACAGATCGTGTGGTTTAGATTCAGATTTTATATTTTATTCGACTTTAGTAAAGAGGTGAAGCAAGTGCGCAAATGTGATAGAATTTAAAAACCTATGACGTACAAAAACTTGGTCTTAGGTAAAGAAAAATAATTTGATTTTGATATTTTAAATTTAATAAATTTTTTTGTTTTTCTGTTGATGAATTTTAAAGTAAATACTTGTACTATCTTTGAAGATTTCCGATTTATTTATTCATATTAAAATAAAATTGATTATAATCCGACTTTTCCTTTTATAAATTTAAGACAATTTTTACTTCTTAAATAATTTGGAAAGTATTTATTCATGAACTTTTCTGAAAATATTAATCCCAGAGCACCACAATAAAAAAATTAACATTCTTATTTGGGATTGTGTTAACGTCTGCCAACTAATTTTGTTATTAATTTGTAGGTGTTTCCGTTATTAAATCAAAGTAGTTCAATTAAATCTTTCTGTATATTTTGCTTTCTAAATATATCCACTGCCATCTTTCACTCTATCACTTCCGGAAGAAAACCTATCAGTACCCTTTTATCATTATAAAACATTGCCAGTTATAACTAAATTTACGTATCACGATTTAGTTATCGTCTAAAACTCTCACTAGAACAATTTAGCTACAGCAAGAAACAAGAAAAAAAAGCTAAAAAATAGTCAGGCACCCCGAAACAAGAGAGGTAAAGGGACTCGCGCTAATGAAGCACCCGAAAGGGAACAGGATTTATTACGTCCATGTCGTTCCTGGGTAATGTTGAAAATAAAACAATTTTTTTCCGGAAAAGTTATTGGATCTTGATGGAATCATTTTATCTAAATGTAAATTTTTTACTTCATCAGTTTCTGAACTTGAAAATGCATATTTCTATTTACAAAAAAATGACCTTGAAGGTTAAGGTCGCGGTTACGATTAAAGTCACTTACCACCCAATGCACCTTGTTAAAATAAATAACTTTTGCCGATACAACATTTTCTGAACACCTTTTATTCTCAGAGGTACCCATATCTTGTTTAAGTTTAAATGATCTTAGAGTGACTATTGAGGTCATCTCGGACCTATAACTTGAGTACATATTTGAATGTTAAATTTCCGTCTCTTGCGACTGTCGGTGTCAAAAGAGTAGTTTCCTATTTAAAAAACAAAGTTAATCTCCAAATAACCTTGAAGGTCATTGTCAAGGTCACCACTTGATTCCTCGACGAAAATTACTTGAAGCTTTTTGAAAATAATCTTATCCGAATAAATAACCAGCTGTCTCGTTATTTTTGTGACATCCTGTTAAAAATAAATAATACTCGGATAAAAGTCGTATTAAAGGAACGTAATACAACTACGTTTTCATTTGCAATTTTTCTCTGCTATCATTTTAAATAATCAAGTAATTGGATGGTCAAAATATGAATCGACTAATTTCAATACTGAATTTCGAAATTACTTTTATTTACATTGGTTAAAAAACTTCAAAAATTGAACAAGGCTAAAAGTACAAGCCTAAAAGTATATATACGTAAGCTGAATTTCCAGTTTTTATAGTGAAGATGGATTTAAAACATACGTTCATTCGAAAGTATACCGTTTTCAGTATTTTCAGATTTTATTAAATCCTACCATACTTACCTACTCAAAATTTTCTATCACAACAGCAAAATTTTTATTTGTATAATATATAAAATGTTTTTGCTTATAAGAAACCCACACTATAAATACAACTATCCATTTACGAAGGAGTAAAAGGATAACGACACACTTAACGCCACGAACACGTGAACGCTAAAAAAATAATAATCACTTTTTTCAACCAACCACATAAATTTGTAGTATTTAAATGAAGCATTGACAAATGCCAACCCTTGCAAAATACAATTTTAAAAATTTAAAAGCCAAGTCTTCACAAGTAACGAATTTAATCACCGTAACTTACCAATTAAGCTAAACTATACTTATGCATTTCGAAACCGACTTCATACATAATAAAAAACGTAGCATCGTTGTTCCACGATACGAATATATACGAGCAATCGGAATTTGCAGTTTTCGGTTTTATCAAAATTCACAATGGACTGCCTTAGTTGTGATGTCACGCGGCATTTAATCTTTCCCAACAAATCGATTCCAGTAGGTAAATCCATAACGGATTTCTTGTTTGTTGTTAATTTCGTTGCAAATAAGGGTGATCAGTGTGATAAATGTGTAAAGTTCTTCCATTTCAACAGATTTATTCTCAAAATATTATCAAGAGGCAATTTTTTTACTTTTAACCATTGGGTTGAAACATATTGAGGTTGTTTTAGTTTCCTGCATATACATAAAAGTTTAGCATACAGCCTGCGGATCTTATAGAAAAAAGTTGGCTTACGCTTAAAAAGAGACAGAGCGTTTTCGACGAGTAGTACCTCTCAAACGCCATTGTATTCCCCGTCATCTGACCGCTATTAGAGAAAGAGATACTTGTCATCGAAAACGCTCCATTTCTTTTTAAACATGAGTCAACTTGCTACTAGAGGAACAGCAATCTATATATTTACTTTTATATCTATGACTATTATAGATTTCTTTGGGAAGGTTGAAAGGCGCGTGACGTCAGACTTTGGTAGCCCATCACCCTAAAATCGATTTCAGTGACAAGCAGTTAAATTCACTAAAACTGGGATATTATTCTGTAAGATTACGAGAATCTAAATTTTTTTAAACCTCTATCAAAAAACATATACTTTAAAGCCCAACATTCCTACAAGAAATCACTTAATGCTGGTAACAACAAACTTGTTAGAGATCGGAAAGCAAAATTTTTTAAAATAAAAGAAAGTTTTTACCTAGCTTTTAAGGGACTCGCCCAATATCAATAGTTCGAATCTTAATAATAATTCATGAATCTGTCCATAAAATAAATCTAGCTGAAAATTGGTACGATTATGTTGAAACATACCTATAGTCACGCGCGTCGTCAGTTAAATCCAGTCAATTTTTAGTAACCAGAGTATATGTAATAATTTTTCATGGAAATGATGTAATTTTTACTCGGAATATAATACTGGTGAACCTACCCTAAATAGTTTGAAAATTGCCACCCAAAATTAAATTCTGAGGTAGTTCCCTTAGTAATTAATTTTTGGAACAGTTGGAAGGTAACAAATCAATAAGAATTTTAAAACTAAGATTTTTAGGTAATTTTCATATTACCAATCTTGTAATATATTTGTAATATATCATAAAAAAAAACTAAAAAAAAAAATGAATATCATTTAAGCAAGATCAAAATAATCTATTATTCGATAATAGGACTATCGTGAGTTCCACCAAAACCATTTTACTGAAAAGCAGTGGAAAAATATAAATTCTGAGATTAAGAAAGTTTCTTAAAAATACCTTCACAAGATTTCTCCAAAACTACGTCGTATGTAAAATTATATTTCAAATCGATTTTTTCAAATAATCACATATGAATTTCGATTGTTGGCGAGTTTATCATAAATTTTTGACCAAATTAGGCACATATGAAAAAAAAACAATTTGGAACATTTGACATCTCTGCTATTAGCAGCTTATGTTACTTATAATGTAACATGACGTAAATTATTACTTTAGTGAAATAAAACGATAAAAAAAATGTAGTGAAAGAAAAAGTCTTGATTCTGATCCAACAGTCAAAATATTTATTTTTTAAAAGTTACTTATGTTCCTTTATGAGTCATTTCTGTTCTAATCAAATTCAGAAAACTGAAAAGAAGATTGTATTTGATCTGTTAATTCGAAATTAGTTATTAGATATTACTTACTTTTGGATACTCCAAATTAAGACACAAACTGAAAATTGATAAATTAGTTTTTGAATCATTCCTTATCAAAAAAAACTCAAATAAAGTTTTTACCAAAAACGGATTCAGAAAGTTATTCTCAGTTCATATAAGACACTATTAATAATAAAAATTATTAACCGTTAGGATATTTTATCCTCTGTCTAGGCAAAAATATTTCAAAAACTATGTGGACTAGAAAATTCAAATTTTACAGGTTGGTAGCCCATAACTCAAAGGAGAGCATGAGTAGTTTCACAACTGTACACTTCCTTGAAAGTTAGGGCACCCATCGATTGATCTATAAATATAGGCTCAAACTATTTTGAAAAGCACAGACTGAAATTTTGCAGCATTATTTCATATTTGTATGCAATAATTTGAACTAAATTTAGAAAAACTGTAATGAGATTAAACCGGGAAAAGTAATGAATACGATATATTTTTTGAAAATTGTGCCATTATTTGTATTTTTTAACAATTATCTAGTAAAAATGGCAAAAGGACAAACATTAAAGTATTATTTGTCCCAGCATATACTGGTTCAGGCAAATTTATACTTACCTCGAAATTCTTACACAATTAATATCCACTATTAACACATGATCACAAATATATATGGCCCGTCGGAAGATTCTGAGAGGCTTTAAAAATTCTAACTTAATGAAAAAATACATATTAACGCTAAATAACGTTAAACTTAATTTTTTAACATTTTTTACTTCGTTACCGTTATTCCGAAAATAACTTTTAAAAATAATAACATATTTATTAATAAGTCAGAAATTTGGATTTAGATACACTTCCCAAATAACCTAAGATACAGGAACAGTTAAGGTGAATGTGAAATTTGATCTAATCACATAACGTTTAAAAATATTTCAAGAATTTTTTTTTGTAATAAGATATTGTAAAAATGCTTAATAATAATTGTATGAATGTTTAAGCAGCATGTAATTAGATATCAAATTAGGTGAATAAAATTAAGGCAAAATTTATTCCTGACAGGCAGTCAAAATGTTTTGAGTACTAGTAAGTAGCATTTTGATCTGTAAAAAAAGGGTGTTCCCATAATATCCGATGACATCTACTACCGGACACAAGAATACAAGGTGAATCATGTCAACTGTACTAGTAAAATAAGTGAGGAAATGGTTTAAAATATATAAAAATTAATAAACCTATATCAAATATTGAAGAAAAATATGGATAAACATGTAAAGTATTGTTTGTCTAAAAAATAATAATATGAAGTAAAGTTTCTAGGGTGTTAGTAATGAACTTCATGAGACTTGCGTCAACATTTATAACTGCTTGAATAATTAGATTTTCATTTTATGACAATTTGACATTGTTTTTTATTTTTTTTTATGTCCAATACTTAACGGCCATATTTTTTCTTTTGAAATCCTTTCCAAAAGTTTTAAATCATTGTTTAATTTCCTCATTTCATGTATAAGTGTATTTATTAACTTGAAATAAACATAGATATTTATCTAAAAACCTTTAAGGTCTACTACAGAAAAGCTCCCCCCCTCTGTATGATTTGTTAATGCTACAGTACATGCTTTTTTCATACTTTTTTAAAATATGTTCCCTAAGAAAGGAAAACAAAAAAAAACTCAGCATCATATGTAACTTCAAGTTTGTGTTTAGGTGCAATACTACTAAAAATAGTCTAGAACCACACAGTCATACAAAAGTATGACAAATGCAGGTTATATTTGCTTGGGACGAATAATAATTAACACTAAATAGAGTAGAACAAAGTACAGAAGAATATTAATTTTTTACATTATATAATCAGCCAATATCAGTTACCAGTACTATCAGTTAAACATGGACATAATTGATTCCAGCATGGTAAGATATAGATTGTTCTACTCTACTGTTCAAAAATCTATAGCTATAAAACACAGTTTGTTACAATCACCACATTACTATTATTATTTAACCAAAAAATAACCAGATTAATTGAAAACTACATTACTACCAAACCAAGTGATTACTAAACATATGATCCTAACCAAAGCTACTCTTAAAAGATAATTATAAAGACAAAACAAAATTATGAGTATTACTAATATCATATACTGCAAATATAAACAGTATGATAGTAATTTGTATTTTTCCCTCACAAACCAAATATCATAACAACATCGAATAAAACTCAGGGTAAATTGTATAATTTGTACTACTTTTAAAAATATCAGTGGTCGCGCTATGAATGCTATTAACTAAAAAAATAGAAAATAGAAAAATAAAAAAAAGGTCATGTGATACGTTCTTTGTTCTATATTCGACGCAAATAAAATTCGGATTGAATATAAAATTAAAATATCTTTAAAATTATGTATCACATGATGTCAAATTATCATTTAAAGCTTTAATGAAAAAAAATCAATAAAAGCCGTAAGCGCGTAACACTCTAACCCTTAAAAACGAATCGACGTAAAATAGAAAATTAACACACTTTACTTTTGTCTTCAGAAATTTTACGCTAAAAAGTAGTACTAATAGACTGTTTAATCCGAGTTTAATCCAACTTCCTTAAGTAATCTGATTCAGAGGTTGTTATAAAAGGGGCCATATCCATAATTTTTTTGCATAAAATTAAAAAGTATTAACAATGGTCTCCAAGAAATTATGTAAATGTTAATATGAGAAATTGATCTAATAATTTCATAGATACCATCACTAACACTTATAAGGAATTATTGTTATTTGTGCAAACAGGATATGTAATTTCAGGGGTAGTAGACAATTAAGCATATAAATTTGTTTTACCTGTATAATTATTCAAATTTTATATTTTACTGCAAATTATATTTTGTTAAAAATTAATGTAAAAATCACCTTTTTAAATTTGATTCAAAATCTATCTTAGTATTTTTAAAGTTCAGAGTGTTCAAAATAAGATTCAAAATTATCTTATCTCAAAAACTGAATGTTCTTTTTATTTTCTTATTAATAACATCTGTACTTTTATAAACTAAATGAGGCATCCTGTATATTATGTGTATGTTATTCAATAGTTTTTAAAATATTGGTATCCAAAAAATGCAACATTTATAGTTCGACATAGTGGAGCATCCAAATAGTGTATCTTAAGACAAAAGCTTAGTTTTCATGCTATACTTAATTTTTACACTGTCAATTTAACTAAAGCAAAAATATTTTACCAGATTTGAAATTTTTAAATAGAACTTTAAAAAAAAAAGGGGACAGGGATACCTAAGTAGAAAGGTTCTGATATACCATTTGAATGTTGTAGCATAGCCAAAAATGATTACAATTTATCACAAATATTTTAGAAATAATCAAATAAAAATATGTGTTACATAAAATATCAAGAATTCTGTTAAGAATGCAAATATATAGAATCTTTCTATGTAATTTTGTAATTTGAAAATACCGAACACTCTATATAATGCATTTATATAAGGCGTAATGTGGTTCAAAATATAAAAGTCAAATTTCTATAGTGTACGTTAACAACATGCAGTTTATATACATTAGTATCACCTGTAAAGAAAAAACCTAAGAACTTAACCCATTCCAAAGTACTTATAAACTTTCTGAGATAAGAGAATAACCAATCTAATTTGAAACTCATATAAGGTAAAGAATCAAATCAAATATTAATGTTAAAATATGTGCAGTAAAATACAAAACAAGGGAAAATCTATTAAAAATACATACTCCTCTGTTTTTATGTCCATATCTTCCTCTTTCACACCCTGTAGTAATATATGTGTGTCTTTTTCAGTTTTGATTTCTCTATCATTAATTTCACCATCATCATCATTCATTTTTTCAGTTTTTATCTCAGTTTTAATAGCAACATATTCAAGCTGATCTTTCTTATTATCTACTAATGTTTCTAGAACATTATGCAAGTTAATCTGAGCACTAGAATTTGTACCATGGTTTGTGCAGTAATTTTTTATTTTCTCTTCAATATCTAAACAGGATGTTTTAAGCTGATGGAGTTTTTGTAAGTAACTTAAACATTTTTCACACATCACTGGGTCTCGGGATAACTCTAAATCCTAAAAAAATAGCACATTAAAATAAAAACTCTTTTAACAAAAAGCAATAGATTAGAACTAGACAAGATATTAACGAAAACCTTAGGAACACATAGATATAAAATTGAACTAATATTGTTTAATAGTTTCAATTTAAGAATACATCGAAGGACATTTAAATATTCCTCCATATTCTTAATACCTAAACTCATCACAAATTAATATGCAAATCTCCCTAGTAAAGATGTAACATGAATTATGAAATATTAACTGTAACCCAGTGAAACCAGTCTCCAATTTGGCTGAATTAGGGTTTTTATCAGGATGTAGAATACGCTGCTAATTATAGATGTTATAGTTGATAGGAAATATAAGTTATGTATAATTCAAAGAGAAAGGTCAGTCCCACAAAATTACCAAAAAGAAGTGCTAATTAAATATTGCAATTTACAGAAAAGTATCAATTATGTCTACCTAATTCTTTCATCCATTATAAGATTTCTAACAGAATGAAATCATTAAACATTTGCTAAGCTGGGTTAAAATGCAACTAACCATAAAAAATATAATTAATAAATTTCTTCAACCTAAAACTAAGGTATACTTACTAGTTCTGGAAGGCACATGGTTATCATACTATCTAGATATGCATCTGGCTTGGAAGGTTTTAACACTGTAAATGATTCCCCATCAATTGAATCTAAGCATGTTCGGCAAATTCTTTCTTTGGCCTTCTCAGTCACTACAATTTCACCTAAATTAACCCCATACAGAATTTCTTTTAGGCTTAACTGATCATCAGACTCTCCATTACATTTCTGTTTTATCCGCTTCTCATTTTCAATTAATTTTATTTTAAATTTATGCATCTCATCAATAGAACCAGAGCATTGTTTGCACAGAACTGGATTAGAAGAGATTTCAAAGTTCTAAAAAAAAATCGGTGTTTAATCAATCTAGCCAATGCAGATATTTTTAATAAAAATAGTTCTTTATATATCAAAGGCATATAAAATATTCATTTTTGCCCTGTAAATGAAGGTTAATCATCCAAGGGCACATTCAGTGTACAATATCACAAAAAGTTTCTGTAAAGTCATGTATTCCACAAAGTAGCCATTTGGAACCATATATAGTTTAACATTTTTATGGAGCCGTTCATCAGTAAATTAGATGTAGATGATTTAAAAACTTTTACTTTTATAAATACATTAGAACCTGTTGTGAACTTGCTAAAAGACCTTCATATAATATTAAAATAGTGCATTCTGAATAAAATAGATTCAAATTTTAAGTAATACGATTAGACCATTTCATCTTACAAAATATCAACTTAATTTTAGTTAAAAATTTTACCATCATATTTTGGATAGAGTTTTTACTATTTCTGATTTGGGCTTACATTTTTTAGATGTAAAGTAAAAATTTTCGTTTATAATTTGCATATATTGTTAACAAATCAGTAAAATTTTTAGATTATACAGGAGATTTCTAGAAGATCTGTACAAAATGCTAGCGTAAATTCTTAGGGTTAAAATATAAGGATTTAGCCCAATTTATTGTTATTAATCCAAAAGTGGATAGTTTTCAAAACACAAGGGGTCAAAGTTATAATCTTTTCAAACTTTTTTGTAAATATTTATCTTAATAATAGCTTAATTTTCACTAAATTTGGTAGTTTTCTTAGGATGAGAAATCAAGATCTGATTACAGTTATGATTTAGATTGCAGAGGGCGCCACTTGCAGTACTTCACCTACATCTAAAGCTTCATAACATTTTTGTACCTTGGTATTTTAAATTTTTAATAAAAAATCCTTATTTCTTGACATCTTTTATCCAAAAAAGTTATACCTACTAGGTATGGCTTCGGACAACAATTTCTGAGATAATTGAATTTAAATGCCTTATTGGTTACCGAGACTTATTGTAGCCCCCCCTTCGCACTTTATCCAGTTTAGGCTTGGTCCAAGAAATTTGGAGCTTGTTCAAGAGCCAACAATAATAAAAAATTACATAGCAACAGGTTAACACAATTCTTCTTTGGTGTTTTCAGGTCTACAGTATACCATCTATTTAAGAATTCCCTATAAAAAATCCATAGGCGTTAACACTGGTGAGCAGGCTGGCCAATTTGCAGTAGCATCATTTTCCCTCCCAATCAATAGATTTTGAAAATTCTCATTTAAATGATTTCACACATTCAATGTGAAGTGACAGTTAACCATATACTTTGTTTAGCATCTAGTGGAAGATCATCCAATAAATCTGGCAAATTTGTTAGATGTTCTAGGTAATTTAAACCATTTAAAGGAAATGGTAAGGTGACAGGACCAATAATAAATCCGTTAATGATTCCTGTCAATACATTAACTTTAAATTTATGTTGATAATGCCACAACCTTGATTGCATGCGGGATTTAGTCAACATAAACATGTTTATTATTTAAATTTATCACGCAAGTCATTGCTAAATAAATTTTTTTTATGAAAGTTTACATCCATTAATTAATGAATTGATAGAAACATCCTCTCAAGTTAAAGTCGAGAGGTAAAAGCTGTTATACTGTCTACGAGGTGGAATGGATGCAACAGCTGTTCTGTTAAAGTCCTATTTATTGTATCTTTACAAACTCTAAGGTCCAAACCTTTGTCTGGTGCTCAGACTCGGATTTTCAACCTATCTTAAAATTTCTCCTTCAACCTCCTATGCCCTAGTCGTAAAATTCCGTTCATAATCAATCGTCGCAAGAGCAGAACTACCAGTTTCTCAGAGATGCCTTTCAACAGCGGCAAATATTTGGTAGTTTGATAAGCGTCCCTTTGGAAATATTTCTCTGTATACTCTCGACCATTTCCTTGGCAATAACCATAAACTAATATCATATTGGTCATTTCTGCATGGTGCAAACTTCAGTCAAAGTGAAAAATTTACGAACTAAATGATAAATTTTAAAATTAAATGATAAAGGTGATGAATTGTTTGACAATACTCTTTTGTAACTAATAATGATACTTATCACTGTTAGCTCATTGCTATGTAAATTTTTAATGTTGTTAACCTGTTGGCCCTTAAACACATTCCAAATTTCTTGAACCAGTTCTAAGCCTGGATAAAGGGTGAATACAATGCGTCTCAGTATGCAAAAAACCTTTTTAATTCGATTATTTCAGACATGGTTGCTCGAAGCAATACCTACAAGTTTTGAATGTAGACGAAGTGCCCCTAGTGGCGCCATCTGTAATGTACATCAAAACTATAATCATATCTTGATTTTGCATCCCAAAAAAACCCAAAGTATGTAAGTGCGAATTAAGCTATTGTTAAGATAAATATTTACAAAAAAGTTTAAAAAAATTATAACGTTGAGATTCTGTACTTTGGAAACTATCAACTTTTGGATTAGGGTAAACTGGGCTCGATCTTCATATTTTAGCTACAGGAATTTGTGCTAGCTTTTTAGACAAACCTTTTAGAGACACCCTATATATACAGAAACAGCAATAAATTCCAGAGTATGGTAAGCATTAATAGCTTACGTAAATCACAAACAGTTCACATAAAGTTTACAAGGTATATTTCTTTTAAGTTAAAAAAAATCTTATTTGCTCACAATGTCATGGCAAAGATGTAAAATTGATATACATTTTCTATTTAGGTTTTGAATGGTTTGGTCAATTGTCCTGATCGTTTAAAGTACCTGCTAGAAATACATAAAATAAATAAGAGCCTTGGATTATTATGAATGCGATTATGGTATGCAGTCTTCTATAGCTAGAAAAACTAGCTTATATATATATATATATATATATATATATATATATATATATATATATATATATATATATATATATATATATATATATATATATTGCTGTAATTGAATTTTTTTTTGTTTGTTACCAGATTTTCAAATAGAAATAAGTAAACATTTTAGATATAACTTATTCTTCTAGCTAAAAATTGTGATTTTGTTCTACAAAGCATAAGTAATACCTTACAAACTCAAAACAGAGCCCGAAAACTATTCCGATTATATAATAAATAAATAAATAAATAAATATATATATATATATATATATATATATATATATATATATATATATATAGAGACTGGACGAGAACTATTGAAATATATCTTATTCAAATGGAAGAAACTGAAATTTCTGATAATTTACTAAATCGAAGAAGCCATAAAAATTACTATATAAAGATATAAGTATTATGATTCAAAATGTTTTATAGTCAAGAAAAATCTATCACAGTTGAAAAAAACACTAAATAAAAACTGGAAATAGTAATGATAAAATATATTTATCTAATTATGAGTATTCCAAACAAGCACCCATAGATCTGAAGGAAAAACTTTATGTAGATTAATGATGCTTAAAGCTACATATACAAAGTTTTTAAATTATTCCTTCAGATCTACAAGTACCGATTCAATATTCGTCATTAAGCAAATAAAAAAATGTATTTGATCAAAATTTCCAGTTTTTATTAGACAATATTTTTTGGGTTATTGTTTATTATTGGGCACAATGACAATAACGTGTTTCAATGTTGCCTGGAATTTCACAAAAGATCAACTGAGCATACACTACTTATATAAGGATCTTGTCCTTTACATTATACCGATAGTAAAATAGTATGTACTGAATAAATTAATAATGCTTACAAATTCACCACAATTAATAATCATTAAGAGAAGAATGTAACTGATACAATACAATCAGCACAAGAAGTTGATAAAATAAATGAATCAGGCAGAATTACTTAATAAGTATCATTAATGTGTCTTATAAATGATTATAGTAAGATTTTAGCCTTCTAAAAGCTGTAATATAACTATAATTTAGATTATAACAAAAATCCTCCACATTCATCAAAGCCAAAAAAAAAATATTGATTTTTTATTAGGAATACTCTACTTTTGAAAACTTACCACTTCGGGGGCAACCATGTTAATTATAGCTTTAGAAGGTTCATCTACCGACGAAAAATTGTTATCGTGCAGCAAATCTAAGCAAAGGCGACAAACCTCCATGACGGTAAGGGTATCGAGAACCAAGCCAAGATTTTTTGAAAAATTAACACTAGCTTTACCGTACATAAAATAAATTAAGCAATTTAAAACAAGTCTATTTGTGTTTTTCCATATTTCGCAATAATTTCTAGTTCAACTAGTAAAGTATTTCATAAAAAAATGGTAAAAACACCGGTGGAATTCTTTTCACTGAAAAAATACTTCTTTCCTTGGAGTTTCCTAAAGGGAAGATTGACATTTTTGACGTTATTGTTTTCACATATTCTTCTTTTTTCTTTAATTAGTTTTTCTAGGATATTTTTAAGAAACAAAAATAAATTCTTACTTGGTGTTTTGCTTCACCTGTAAATTGTTTTTATGGCAAATTTATCATAAATTAATCAAGTCACTTAACATTGACAAAAAATAGTTGCTATGTTGTTGACGCCTGATCTGATTGTTGACTCCCAAATACTGTCCTTAACTCACGGATTTTAAACTCACGTGTTCCAAACCATGAGTAACTCCTATAGATTAGTAGCTCCGAGTAAATCTGAATAAAGCGGTGAAAGTGTTGTTTTGCAGGGTGTATTACATAACCTAGATTATATGAATAATAAAAAAAAACGTTGTATAAATCTTTTGTCCGTATATTAGTAATGAATTTTTAAGTGGTGGTTTAAGTTCTGTGTGAAACGAAAAAGCTACAAATATTTTTGAGGTAAAAATATTAATTTCGGAAATACAACTGAAAGCTGCTAGGGTTTTATACACCAACCATTTTAGGGGTGCTCGAGGAGTAAATGCACGATGTTAAGTTCGTAAGTAAGAGGAAGGCAGATCTAACATTCTGCGAGGCATAATGCACTCCGTGAATAAAGCGAGCGTTTTTTTGCACCTCAACAGCTCTAAGCTGCTCCCGAACATGAATCGAGGGCAATAATTGGCAAAATACGTAAAGTTTTCAAACGGAAGAAATTTTGATAATTATTCTTTCTAGTATACACTACTGGAGACAGCCTACAATAGTTCAAATGTGTTTCACGGCAAAGAGAGAGAGGAGGCGAATATGGGGAAGTGATATTCCTCTTGCCCCGAACGGCGATTGGCCGGTACGCACTCAGAAATTATGAGAGAGAGAAATATTCCTGATGTAGTTACCACAAAAGTTAGAGTTAAAAAATTGCTCGGCTTGACAGGGACTTGCCTATATAAACCCTACTCTCAATTTAGGCGGGTTTTAAAGTTAAACCATGTCTAGTTACATATACAGATACAACAATGTACGTTGCAGTCTTTGAGAGCAAGATTAATGAATTCCCCCATAAGGGAATATTCTAGGGATTATCGTATGGTAATTCAAAGTTATTCATTACGACAATATTGATAATGATAATCTAATTTTTCAAATTCAGGGGATCTTTCTTTCATTCTGTTTCCTCATCTCTCGTAATAGATTATTTATCATATATTAGCTTTATATCTTACAGCTAATGATCAGTGATAAGAATGGGAACTGAAAATGAGACTAATATTATTGATTAAAAGGCAGTTCTTTTCTAACATTTGAATTATGTTAATTTGTATATTTTGATTAGGTTATATAATATTTCTGATCGTTATCAAGTAAAAACTTAATTTCATTAAAAATATTACATTATAAAATCGAGATAAATATACTTCTTTCTGTTTTATGCAGAACCGATAAAAACCAAAAAATACAGACAGAAACACTTTTGTAATTTCTTTCTAGACCCAGGCGATATATATCGATACTTCAACATATCGATACAGGTAGAATCGATATTCGATTTTTTTTATCCACATTGACTCATATTTCAATACGTAAGTATCGATACGCTTATATAAATATTGTATCGTTTCATTCCAATCAGATCCGACTCCACCACGACTGTCAATTATGTTAGTCAAACGGTCCACAACTGCGTTTTTTCGAACACTGAATGCATACAAATATTTATTGTAGTGAATTTCAATAGGACTGCACAAATGTACTTTATCACTTTTTAATTGTGTAACAAAGAACAGGACAGGGACACACTGGGGTATCTTAATGCCGGAATAATAATAATAATATCCTTTATTTGCCAATGAGGTCAACCAGGACAATGTCGACAACTT
This sequence comes from Diaprepes abbreviatus, assembly GCA_034092305.1. Taxonomy (NCBI): domain Eukaryota; kingdom Metazoa; phylum Arthropoda; class Insecta; order Coleoptera; family Curculionidae; genus Diaprepes; species Diaprepes abbreviatus. Next base: position 1,901,827 of record JASJET010000107.1, read on the forward strand.
AGCGTCGAACTACTGGTTGATTTCAGGACAGATGTTTTCGGAAACGGAGGGCTTCTTGTTAGCTATCCAAGACCAGGTTATTCCGACGAAGAACTATCGGAAATTCATTATCAGAGATCCCTCAATAGAAAATGACCAATGTAGATATGGCTGTCGAACATCAGAGACGATCCAGCACATAACTGGAGGTTGCCAAGCATTTGCCGCAACCGAGTATAAGGAAAGACACGATTCAGCCGCTAAGATACTCCACCAAGAGTTAGCAGATAAGTTAAAACTATTGCAGGTAGGAAAGGTGCTTTACTACAAATATAATCCAGAGCCTATTCTTGAAAACAACGAGTTCAAGTTATACTGGGATCGAACGGTCCTAACAGATCAAACAGTTGCTCATAACAGGCCAGACATTATACTAACAGATAAAATTTCCAGGCGAACTACACTAATCGACATCGCTTTACCGAACAACAACAACCTAAGGTCAAAATACAACGAGAAGATCGCGAAATACAGAGATCTGGAGGTGCAAATCCGCAGACAGTGGGCAATGAACAGCGTCCACACGATTCCTATAATACTGTCAACAACGGGAGTGATACCAAAGAACCTCCTGCAGAACATCAAGGGACTGAGCCTTAGTGAACATCTATATAAACCGATTCAGAAAGCGGTTCTCCTCGCAACCGCGCGAACCGTCTGAAAGTTTGTAGGAAATGCAGAAGACCACGCCACCTAGGACCCGATAACATGGAAAGGGTCCCCACAGAGCTTCATACTTTTGGTGTCTTTGTATACCTGGTATGAGTGAATAATCCCTGGAGGGAGTGCGAAGCCGTTTGGCTTGTGAATCTTGATATCCTTTATTTGCCAACAAAATTATGATCACATAACAAAGCAACGTCAGACAGAGAAATGTTTAACATTAAGAATTGTAAATATATCGATCTAACTACATTTAATATAAAAACTAATCGACATTTCGATAAGACCTTTACACAAAGAAAAACAAAAGAAGAAAAAGACAGATACAAGATAATTTTAAAAAGTAGTAATAAGAGAGTCAGTTTAAACTGAACAAAGCTTTACAGTTTGCAAAATAAGATATTCCAATTTAAAAGGAATAAAATTTTTACACACAAAAAAATACATGAGAAAAACCCACTAAACAAAAAATATTAAGTTAAAAATATTGACATTACAAAAACTATTCATTAAAATTGAAAGAGTAAAAGGACCTATCAGACAGCCATTCATTTATGCGTCTCTTAAAGCAATTAATCGACTCGGTAAGCCAGATTTCTCTTGGTAACGGAACACCACTGCTGCATTTTCAAAGCAGAGTTTGTGCAGTTTCGAGACAGTCCCGCCATAGAAGTGTCCGCCAGAATCACTGATGTGTCATCAGCAAACTGGCAAACGCTATCCGCAGCCAATCCATCCCCCAGATTGTTTACATATATTAAGAATAATATGGGTCCCAGAATAGAGCCCTGCGGTACCCCCTGCAACAATTTAGTTCTATCTGAAAAGTAATGATGATTATTTTTAGCAAAGTAGATTCTTTGCTGCCTATCCGATAAGTAGGATTGCAGCAAACTGGCAGCAACACCTTTGATCCCATACGCACCAAGCTTTGTCAAAAGCAAGTTATGATCCACAGTGTCAAAGGCCTTAGACAAATCAAAATATAGGCCTGCCACTTTATCATTTGTGTCAATTCTTTCATTTATATAGGAAATTGTGTTGAATATTGCCATTTCAGTAGATTTGTTAGGTCTAAAGCCTAACTGATTTTTACTCAGGATATTGAGTGTTTAGATGTTTAAATATTCTATATATATATATATATATATATATATATATATATATATATATATATATATATATATATATATATATATATATATATATATAACTTTTTCAAAGACCTTTGACACTGCTGGAAGCAGAGAGATTGGTCTGTAATTTTTAATGCACTGGCGAGCCGCACCAATTTACAATACCAACCAGCTGACCTTTATGATTCTGGGATTAATGGTCGATTTAAACTTCCAGACTTTATCAACTACCACTATGAATTTCCACTATCAACTTTTACTCGCAAATTAAATGATACATTTTACTTTCATCTCTTCATAGTCCCAACCAAAAATTAGCAACTATCAATTATCAACTAAGAAGTTGGTCAACTTTTAACTTTTTAAAAAGTTCGTGTCCGCTTTCGAATGTTATCTGTTGAGAAAAAATTGACAGGTATATCAAAATATAAAAAATAACATTATGAACAAATAAAGAAAAAAATTAATCATAAAATAATCGAAACACTTTAGAATAGAATAAGTTAAACAACCACAACTGAGAAGCAAAAAATTAATGTTTTTCTTTTACGTTGGAATTTGGATGCACGATTTTAATTGGTCATCTTTAATATTTACTAATTGTTAAATTCTGAAGTATAATAAACGCATTTTGTTCTATTATGTTCGTTCCCAAACAGCACACTTCAGTCCACTGGATATCCATCGTTTATCCAAAGCTGGACATACTGGGTATCCATGGGATGTCCAGAATTTGTCCACCAACATCCTATGGATATCCACCAAACTATACGTTTGTCCCACTCATGGACGTCTTTTTGGATTACATATATTGTCCAAGTATGGATCATTTTTGGATATTAATAGGACTAATTTTGGATGTCCATATATTGTACATTCTTGACCACTCATGTCATCAAAACGTCGATAACAGGTAACCATACCATAGATGGCCCTATTAGTCCCAAAAATTAAACAGATATAAATTACATTAGCGAACCAGGTAACAGGAACTGGATCCACATATTACACTTATTGATTACAATTGTCAAGTTTTTAATACAATACTATATAAGAATATAAAATTTTATAATTAGTCTAATTGCAAGTGCTACAAAATATAGCTTCAATTGATTTAAATTGTTCAAGCCGTAGAAGGATCGCTATGAATAAGTTATCTGGTTCCATAGTAATAGGTACAATTTCAATTGGGTAATAGAAAATATACCAATTATTTAAATAAAGACTTTTTATTGTTACAATAATTATTTTTTTCTAGATTTATTTCTGTCGTTTATTCTCTTCTGCCATTGTCTAATCTCGTCTTCGGCTGTTTTTTATCGGCCCCCATTCTTCTACCGCAGCTGAAAATTAATAAAGTTTAACGTTAAATGATGCAGTATTTTATGGTTTTGTAGGAATTTAAATATCTCTCTCTGTCTCTCTCTCTCTCTCTCTCTCTCTCTCTATATATATATATATATATATATATATATATATATATATATATATATATATATATATATATATATATATATATATAAAACCAAATGCATCGTTATTGCATAGAGTGCTTAAACCAACAGGCCAGAAAAAAAATTTTAACACACTTTTTGTCTGGGTATTATCAGAACAAGAGGATCTAGAGTTCAACGTGTGAAATCTGACACCTAATTTGTTCTTATTATTTACGAGTATGACAAATAAAACAGAGAGATTTTTTTCATCAAATTTTTATATTTAAGTGGTAACTTACCTACAAATAGTGAACATAAGCTCTTTAAAGGGCACTTTACTGTTCCATCATATGTATAATTCTTGGAAAGGCTATCTGTCATTGTTACAATAAAATATCTTTTAATAAGTTAATAGGTATAATTTCCTCCAATTTTCGCTAATTGTAAAACCTAAAATTATATTACTTTATTGAGATAATTAAACGTTAATTCCACATATGCTAACCTAAGAATATTTTTGACTTTAAGAATCAAAGTAAAAAAATATATATAAAATAATCCTGTAAATTAAGTTTTTTTTTATCAATAGACTCATACACATAAAGAAGCATTACTCGAATAAGTTTCAGCTTTTATTTCAGGAGAAGTGTAATAAAATTACTGCATCTTTAAAGTTTAAATTGTCCTGAAGATCTTATGTGACTTGAGGCAGCTAATTATTTTCTTAAGTAAAAGGATAGTTGAACTCCTACAGAAAATCTGTGGAAAATTCATCTAAAAAATAATTAAAATAAATTAAATTATAAGTCTAAACCTAGAGTCGAACTGTCAAAACTTTATTATATATTTTTAAACAATTATACTGCACAAAAATACACATCAATGTAAACTTTTACTAGCGTTTAATCCAAAATAGTCATAAAAAAATTAATATAATTATTCAAATTTGCTATAGCTTTTATTCCATTATAAATTTTGATAACATTTATTAATGCCAGCAATCTTATTAGACTGATTACTCAATAATGACTTTGTCAGAGAGAATTTTCTCTAACATTTACAATTTTATTATTACACAAATTTACAACTCTATCTGTGCTCCATTTTAACCAACAAGATACAAAATTCATTGGCCTATCAAAATATTTGCACTTATTTGTAGTAATTTCCATTTAAATAAGTGATTGTATGAAAAAGTATAGCTGCAAAAGCTATATTTTAACATACGTGTTTTGATACTGAATATTTTGTTCACTTTCAAATTTGTGCGAGTTTGATACTAAATTATCAGCTTTTCGTCGGGCATGTCTGTAGTTTCGTTCGGTAATTTTTGATATAATTAAAAAAATTAAATTAAAAATAACTATACTTACCTTTAACGGTGGCATCTTCTTCAAATAAAAAGCACACTGGATTTTAGCTCAACTAAAACTCCAAAGGTCTTTTTTAGCTCGACGTCAACACAATAATGGGCACAAAATATCTGAAGGGATATTTTGTGATCATGGCGGGCCGGCGGGTTAAGAAATGTCAATTCTACAGGCCGATATTACAGTATCCGGTTTTACCGACAACCCGAAATTTAATTAATGGACGTCTGATGGACTTACACTGGACATCCAGATATGGACGTCTATATAGATTACAGGTCATCACATCTAATGGACATCCATAAACGGTCCATGGACATACAGGACATTATATGTACCTATTCTGGATATCCAATGGAAATCTTGTGCTATCTGGGTTTAGTGGAAATCTTAGTAGTAGTTGATAATTTTTGAGGTGTGTATTTGCGGGGCATCATTTATCTATGTTTGTAGGCTTTTAGTTACTTTGGTTTGTTGCTGATAATTTTTTTAACCATATCTTCTATGAAAAATATTGTTTGAAAATATTTTATTAAATTGTAAACCAAAATACATACAAACTGTATTTATTCACAGCTAAATTTCGCTGGCAAAACAATTTGTTATTACCTTTGCGAAAACGATGTTGCAACACAAAAAAAAAGAGTAAAAATATGGACGACGTTAAATGTATCGATATTTAGAATAGCGATACTTTTGTACCAATATATCGACGTATCAATATTTTTTTATTCGATACGTATTGATACATAATATCGATACACTTAAAGATATCAGATATTTATGCAGACGTCTTGTATAAAAATTAATATTTCAAAAAAATTGTAGACCCTAAAATCATAAATACGAAAAGCATCAGATTTAGACAAAAATGTCGATTATAGTGGACATGTAATTTTGAAAGTTTTATTATACCCGTAAATAAATAAACTACCATTTATGGTATAAATATTTATTTGAAACTTTTTTGAAGTATACCCAAAAAAACTACCTTGTTCAACATGGTGATCGCAATAGGATAATTTTAAAAAATAAACAATTATAACATTATCAGCAAGTGTCCTGTTTATACACTTTCTTGTTTTGAGGGCCAGAAAGAGAAGAAACGTTGGTTTAGGTCCGAGATTTATACCAATTTATCCTGTAGCACAAAATATACAATCTTAGAAAGGTCTCTGCAATGTTGAGCATTTGTAATAAAAAAAAGTGCCATATATTAATTATTAGCATACTAAACTAAGCGGAGAATTTAAATATCCAACTCCATTTATTTTTTTTATATTTTGTTAAAAAAAAGGTGACATAAATGAAGCAAAATATGCACTGTCTATAAAATTATTAAATATATTTTTCGTTCTATTATTCTCAAATTTGTTTATATGCAGTTCTTCACAATTCAAGAACACATGTGTCAAAATATTTAAGAACAGGGAATTTTGGTCAATTCCCAACAGCATTTTTAAATCATAAAGAGTTATTTATTAGTTCATAATTTAAATAGAAGTTATGGTACATAAAAGAACTAATGACATGCAGTATACCTTTGTTAACATATAAGTTGTGTATGCATCTTTATGTATCTCCTCATACAAGATTTTTGTCCATCCAGGAATTCATATATATTTCAGAAATAAACTTTTAGAAATTTAAACTTTTTAAGTTTTTGAATACTATCGAATATAAACTACCATTAAAATAGATCAATGCATTTTTTATACATTTATCAACTAATCATATCTTATATATTTCCAACTGTACTATTTACAAACTCATAGCATATTATTTAATGAATCCATCTATCATAAAATAAATATTTCGTTTTTTTGAAGATATTCAAGACAATTTTATATACATCCTAATGAATGAAAATAGCCACATTATATTTTGAACATTACCCAATACAGTTTATAACTATAACTATTTAACTACAACTCCTCAAAAATTCGTATCTTTATGAAAGTAACTGAGAGTAAAAAACAATTAGATAGAGTTAGATTCACAAGTTAGGCTTGCCTCTTTAGTTACAAGTTGTAAAATCATAAGCATTTTTAGTCAGTATATAAACCTTCCTCTCGATTTCAGTTATATTACTTTTGTGCATTGACATAATTATCATTAGAAATTAGAGAATTTTCAATGTTGTCGTTTGAGGAATTAATAAAAATATCCAAAAGTGAAACGGGACAAGAAGAAAAATTTTCAGATTCACATTTATCCTTGTACTCTGAAAAATGTTCATCCTCTAGATAAGACCTAAAAATATAAAAACAAGGCGTTATAAAAACTATTAAACAATGCTTGTAATTAATATTAATATATATTATTATTTGAACGCACCCTAGTTAAATATTTAATAATAAATTGCCTTTATCATCATTCAGAACCCAGTTCATTAAAAATTTTACATCTTTTGAGTTCTATCGGTTGAACAGACAGTAATTGCCGTTATGGTAGTTTTAATTAGTTTAGTATAGTATTAGAAACAGTTTATAATAGTATTAAATAGACCTTACCGAAACAGAACCCTAATAAGATCTTTAATTAAAGATTTTTCTTTAATTTGGAGGAAATCTTCAGATTCACATAGCAATCTATTTATGCAAGCTGCTCCATTTAACCCCATTCTAAAAAAAAAACAAAGATAATTCAGGAAATTATTTGGTAACAATTTCTGCGAGTAAACTACAAAACCATTATTTCTTCAATTCAAATTTCTTCTCTATAAGAATAAGAGCTGGTTATGAAGCAAATAAATAAGTGTCAGGTTAGTTCAGATTAGCGTCTAGTAAAAGTTAAGGGTAATTATTAGTAGGAAATCTTTTAAGTAAAAGTTACGATAAAAAATTGCCCGATACATGTGGACATTCTGACATATGTGTATGTTATTAATTTCGCAAAGTAACGTATTTCGTAATCCATTTTAACAGGTTTCTTTTTCAACTCACGAATTTTATATGTTTTTGTCAAAACTTGACATTATTTTTTATCCTTGTATGTTTGATAACTATAAATACTGTATGAAGCTTATGAGAACAAACCTCTATGCTCCACAATCCATCAAACCTCAAATTCTACGAGTTTGCATTTAAATAATAGAATCCACATGAGGGAGTTAACATGCTGACTTTCGAACTTATTTGAGAGGTCTATGTGACATGACTGAGAATCAAAAATACGTCAAATAAAGCAAAATCAACAAAATATTAAGTAAATAGAGATATAAGACAAGATACAGCATTGCATAGTATTTTTCTATTCTGACAGAATTGTTAATGCAAACAAATAAGGCCTATATTTAGAATATTAATAAGTGATAAAATATTGTATTATAAACTAAAAATACAAAAAAAGTTTTTTTATATAAGTTGTCGAATATAACCCCATGTATCTTTTCTAACTGTGGCCTTAAGTATATATTAGTAGCTATTATTTAACATTTTTAGTCGTGCTATTCTGATCATACGAACGTCAATTCTATTGGCGTCAATTCAATAAACGAAATTATACATTGCAATCTGATATATTAAGTTTGAATGAAGTTCAGAACAAAATTGACTAGTTTTTTCATTTTGTTATCGTCTTTAGAGATCTTGAACGACAACATTTTACATCCCAAGCTGTTCCAGGTACGCCCTTGACGTTTTAAGACATATACAACGTCCATTGCAGTTACAGTTTTCGTTTTGAACGTGTTCGGTGTATGTTACAGTATTCCTAATAATATTTTCTAAGAATACTTTTAAAACGCCACGGGTTTCCTGATAAATCAAACCAGAAATACATTTGACACCACCTCGTCTGGCAAATCGTCTAATGGCAGGCTTGGTTATACCTACCTTGGATATTATCACGGAGAACTTTACGGTTTTGCGCCACCTTTTCCTAATCCCTTTGCATCTTTATCTCTTCCAGTCCTTTTTAATATAAAGTTAACTGTTGACAGATGAAAGTAATACTATTACTACTTACAACTAGAGCGCAGGACCCGATGGAGTATTGCCATATTTTATCAAAAAGTGAATGGTTTCCCTTGCACCTCATCTATGCTATATTTACTAAAATGTTTTAATAATGGAGTCTTTCCTTCGAGATGGAAACAGTCTATTTTGTTCCCTATTTACTGTGTTTTTATTAATTTACTTTTTGTCTGTCTGTTTGTTTATATGTCCGATACATATTTTTCATTCAATTTTAAAGTAACTACCTGATAAGCTAGAGACTTGAAATTTTAAACATATACACATATATAAATGCGATGACAATGCAATATGATTTCCTTGAACGTATATTTTAAGGTCATTTCAAGGTGAAGTTTATTTCCAATTACCCAATCAAGCTATACGTCATCAATAATGGCTGTATTCTTTTGAGTAAATCATCACTGATCAAAGTGAAAGAAGTGAAACTGATAACTTCATGTTAGGTATATTCTTTTGACTAATTATCACTTTCAGTTCTGATACTTGAAGTAATCATGATTACTTCGATCCAGTGACAAGTAAATGCATATTCAAAACAACATGAAGTTATCAGTTTCACTTTGTTCACTTTGATCAGTGATAATTTACTCAAAAGAATATAGCCATTCTTTTGAATATGCATTTACTTGTCACTGGGTCGAAGTGATCATGATTAGTTCAAGTGACAGAACTGAAAGTGATAATTACTCAAAAGAATATACCTAATATTCGTCCGAACCGAATCAAAATTAATTAGTCAATATTACGTTTATATTCATAAATTTCGTGCCTATTCCACCGACGAACGAAACTAAATAGTATATTGAAAATTCCGCTATAACATATTTTCGGACTCGCTATCAGAAAAAGGGAAAAATTACAACTTATATTATTACAGAGATTATATTTTTACTTTCTCAGGTAAGTGAAAATATCAGTGAAAAATAATAAAAAAATGGATTTATTGGAAAGAAAAAAATTATCACAAAACGCAAAGAGGCGAAATTAGGACTCTCTCCTTAACCGAAAAGAACATTAAATATTACACAATAAGATTTACCTACACTTGAAATAAGCATTTTTAAATGGTACAAGCTATAAAAAGTTCTTTATAATTTTTCCTATAGCTTTTTTGAACTCGATATTTATAAAATATACTTTTAAGGTTGGAAAACAACAACCATAATAATTATATAAAATTAAAAAAAAAAGTGCGAATAAAATAATAATCCTTAAAAAAATATAAAAAAAAACAAAAATTTAATTATTCATTTATTGTCTAAATACATAACAGGCAAATGCCCAAATAATACAGTGGGCAAGAAATACATCTGTAAATCCAAAAAAACAAATGTATGTAATAAACATTTTAAAACCTTACACTAATCAAGCCTGAGAAAAGACTCATAAATAAAACAATAACATATTAGACCCAGAGTAAACAATAAAAAATTCATATTTCATAGTTCCTCTAAGAAAACTACTCTTGGATAAGAACTATTGATATTTTCCATATGCCTTTAAAGAAAACAAGCTCTTGCAGAAGCAACGCATGCTGTTTCAATTAATGCTCTTCTCTTGTCGGCTTTTTGGATTTAAATCTCAGTTCCTTAAGTAGAATACTTTAAGATGATTTGTCCAGAGATACAATCTCTTTTTTTGGTGAGTTCAGTGTTTAAGCTTTTTAGAGTAACATGCTTTTCTAAAAATAATAACTAATAAAGACATTAAGACTATTCAATATCGACCAAGGATGCTACTTTCATGGTTAGTTTATATGTTAATAGAGATTATACTCTTACTTTCTTAATATATATTGTAGAGCGTATTTCGAATTTCTATTTTGGATATTTCGGGAACACATGCGCTTTTTTTCTTTCAACAAGGTCTATTTTTTCCAGGAAAGGAAATAATTGGATTGTCTTCTTTCTTTTTTCACATGACATATAGGGTTCCTTGACATTTTAAGGGCATTGTTTACTCTCTAGAAATCATGATATCTAATTGAAAATATTTAGTTCCAAAAATAAAATTATTTTTTTATCTCTCGGACAAATGAAACTGATTCAATAGGACCACCATTTCTTTTCTTCAACTCAAATACTCACATAAATTAAGCACAAGCTGTTGTGCTTGCCTATGAAGAGTTTCACCACGCATTATCTAAATGCTAAAAATGATTATTACAACTTAATAAAATAGTTCGAAAAACATTTTAACGCACCTTATTTAGACACCGACGACAGATTTGAAGGTTAGAAATATTTATACATCTAGGTTTAGTTTTTTAATAAAAATAATACATACTCACCGGCAATAAATTGTAAAACAATAATTAACAGCTCTTATATAAAAAAAATCTTCTATTTTAAATTCACTTGAATCATCAAAATTCCTCAAAAACACAATGTATATAAATCTCTGAATGATGACTGTTAATAAAATAATGTTTTGATTGAAGTCAAAAGAAAGTCTGTATTCATAAAACGAAATGACTCGTTTGTCTCCTTTGTATCTTTCTATCTTACTCTACCCATAATGCTAGATTTTCTGCGACGTATGGCTTGGATTAGAAGAATAATGTTTTGTTTTCCGTCCTTTTATTATTTTTAAACAAATTAATATGAACAGGTCTCAGAACTGTCTTTGGTATGTTCGTACAAGAGATTCTTCTTTAAAAAGTCTAACACATACACGATGGTTTTTATAAATTCTTTTGTAACTCGGAATCCTTTGAATTCGGAAATCCAAATCGGCCACTGTATCTGTTTGCACAGTTTGGGACAGAGCACTTAATTTTGGATGCTTTTTTTCCGACCAAATATTTTTAACCTCTTTAAAACGTAACAGAATATCTTCATCAAAGTAAAAACATACTCACTTACGCAAAAATTATAACACCGGTATAGTAGACATCACGCAAAGAAATACCAGCACAGTAGACACCACGGTTGTATTCTAGCCTGAACTAAAGGAATGGTTTATCTACTACTTGAAGAAGAAACCTTTACTTGATACTGGCAGCGCCATGCGTGACCGGAACCAAAGTTCAAATACTCGTCCAGTGGGTTGCATAAGAGAAATTTTTCTAGTAGAGGGATATTTTGTGGGACACACTAAACACAGATTTGCAAGTCTACATGAAGCTTATCAGACAAAATTAATCTCCATGTCCTAGATAGGCAGCTCCATATACGCTCCAATGGATTACCTTGGGTTACATTAAAATTACACACTAGCAAGGCGATAACATTTCCTGGCGTAATACAAACAAATTATTAATGATATTTAGGCGAAGTAAGTTAAATGATTTCAATAATTGACTGCTGTTCGCATATAATCTAGGTAAAAAATTGATTTAAAAAATATTTGTACTTATATTTATTGGTATGTTTTATTTTAATTTACAATTTTTTGGGGGTTGCGCAAACCTACAAACCTAAGGAAAAGCCGTCACTGATATATATATATATATATATATATATATATATATATATATATATATATATATATATATATATATATATATAATAAAATAGAATAAAATCTAGGCTAAGCGGACGTGAAATTTATCAATCCACATCATTCTCGTGTTAAAAAGTGTGGAGCACTCCAAAGTAAGGAAAAACTTCGGGTTCGAAAGATGGCAACAGCCTTTGCATTCTATAAAGCTGAATTTAAAATCAAAAACAGCAAACAAGTCGACAAAGGCGACATCTCGATGGTTTACTTAATAAAACAAGAACCACGCAAATTAACAAAGTTTGTAAAAACCGCCATGTGGTGGCGCGACGGTGAATTAAAACAGAAATATATATAATCGAGTTCACGAAACGCGCTACCCAAAGGAGAGGGGTCGCATTATTCGGTACTTGGCAACCAGGCTTACTTTCAATTCCATTTTATTTTAAATTACACGGACAAAAACTTATCCATATATATATATATATATATTTCTATATATATATATATATATATATATATATATATATATATATATATATATATATATATATGTGTAATCGAAGGTTTTCGGGCATCCCGTGTATGTGCTGAGTCCCTCTCAGGACTGTAAGGCAGCTGACGTTTCGGTGAAATCTCATTCACCATTTTCAAAGCTCACTGTATGGCGTCTACGAGCGAACTGACTCCTGCGACTCCGATGTTGTCGGTACCGTGTGCGTGTCGGACGTGTTCGTTTTCCGAATGGTTCCGAACCATCAGGTGGCGAGACCTGCTGCGTGTCATCGGCCCTGTTGCCAGTGTGTGTGGTTGCGTTGCCGAGTTGTAATCTCTTTCATTACTAAGTGGTACTGGTTGATGTTTTGTAAGCAGATTTTTCCAAGTATTAGGCACACGCTAGCTATCATCTCTGCTATTTAAGTTGTTGAGCCTCTTTGCAATTTCAATAGCCTCCCTTATAACTCTTGTGGACAGGTTTTCACATCTCGATAGCATTTTTGTTCCCGAGAAATTTATCTTATGTCCTGTGTTTAACCAGTGTTGGGCCAGAGCAGAAGAAGTTGTTTTTTGCTTGACAGCGTTTATATGTTCGTCTCTTCTGGCGCTTA